>CAJQZJ010000309.1:238847-271521 GCA_907164525.1 Lophiomys imhausi | reverse complement strand
TTTTTTTTTTAAATTTACGGTATATCTTATTTCCCCCTACAGTTTCCCCTTTCAGTCCAACAAATGGCTCTTTCTCTTATAATAATAAATACAATACAAAACAACAGAGGTAATTAGGCCACAGTTATGAGGGTTATATGGCTTAGCGTACATTCCCAATGTCCAGTCCATATGTATTTGGTACCTGACTTTAACATTCTACTATCTAACCATCTCCATAAGTTTAAAGTTCTATATCTAACTCAACATTCATAGTAACTTGCAACACAATTAAGTTCTTATTGTACAGGTCCTTTAGTTACTTTGTTAGAGTTACCCCCAGGTATTTTATATTGTTTGTGGCTATTGTGAAGGGGGTTGTTTCCCTTATTTCTTTCTCAGCCCATTTGTTTGTTGTATAAAGAAGGGCTTCTAATTTTTTTGAATTAATTTTGTATCCAGCCACCTTGCTGAAGATGTTTATCAGCTGTAAGGGTTCTCTGGTGGAATTTTTGGGGTTGCTTATGTATACTATCATATCGTCTGCAAATAGGGATAATTTGACTCCTCGTTTCCAATATTTATCCCCTTGATCCCCTTTAGTTGTCTTATTGCTATAGCAAGAACTTCAAGTACTATATTGAAGAGATATTGTGAAAGTGGACAACCTTGTCTTGTCCCTGAGTTTAGAGGAAATGCTTCAAGCTTCTCTCCATTTAATTTGATGTTGGCCACTGGCTTGCTGTATATTGCCTTTATTATTTCTAGGTACGGTCCTTGTATGCCCATTCTCTCCAGAACTTTTAGGATGAAGGGGTGTTGGATTTTGTCAAATGCATTTTCTGCATCTAGTGAGATTATCATGTGGTTTTTTCTTTCATCTTGTTTATATGGTGAATTATGTTGATAGACTTTCGTATGTTGAACCATCCCTGCATTCCTGGCATGAAGCCAACTTGATCATGGTGTATGATACTTTTGATGTGTTCTTGAATTCAGTTTGCTAGTATTTTATTAAGTGTTTTTGCATCTATGTTCATGAGGGAGATTGGTCTGAAGTTCTCTTTCTTTGTTGGGTCTTTGTGTGGTTTAGGTATCAGGGTGACTGTGGCCTCATAGAATGAGTTTGGTAATGTTCTTTCTGATTCTATTTGGTGAATGAGTTTGAAGAGTATTGGTGTTAGCTCCTCTTTGAAGGTCAGTAGTATTCCGTGGTAAAGCCATCTGGCCCTGGGCTTTTTTTGGTTGGGAGATTTTTAATGACTGTTTCTATTTCCTTAGGGGTTATAGGACTGTTTATTTTGTTAATTTGATCTTGATTTAGCTTCAGCAGGTGGAATCTATCAAGAAAATTGTCCATTTCGCTTAAGTTTTCAAATGGTGGAGTATAGAATTTTAAAGTAGGATCCAAATATTCCCTGGATTTCCTCAATATCTGTTATTTTTTCCATTTTCATTTCTGATTTTGTTGATTTGGATTTTTTCTCTCTGCCTTTTAGTTAATTTGGCTAAGGGTCTCTCTATTTTGTTGATTTTCTTGAAGAACCAACTCTTGGTTTCATTGATTCTTTGTATAGTTCTTTTTGTTTCTAAGTTGTTGATTTCAGCCCTATGTTTGATGATATCCTGCCTTCCATTCCTCTTGGGAGTGTTTGCTTCTTTTTTTTTTCCAATTCACCCAGTTTAGCTGTTAATTCGCTAATATGAGCTGTCACAATTTACTTTTTGAAGCACTTAGTGCTATGAACTTTTCTCATAGCACAGCTTTCATTGTGTCCCATAGATTTGGGTATGTTGTGCCTTCATTTTCATTGGTTTCCTTCTTTATTTCTTCCCTGATCCAGTGGTCATTTAGTAAAGAGATATAAGGGGTTATTTCAATTTTCTCGTATCTGTTGGGGCCATCTTTGTGTCCAACTATATGGTCGATTTTGGAGGTTCCATGTGGTGCTGAGAAGGTTTATTCTTTTGTGATTGGGTGAAACGTTCTGTAGATATCTGTTAGGTCCATTTGGCTCATGATCTCTTTTAGACTCATTATTTCTGTGTTTGGCTTCTGTCTTGATGATCTGTCCATTGTTGTGAGTGGGGTGTTGAAGTCTCCCACTACTAAAGTGTTGGGATCGATGTGCAATTTAAGTTTTAGAAGTGTTTCTTTTACAAATGTAGGTGCCTTTGTATTTGGGGCATACATGTTCAATGTGAGATGTCCTCTTGATGAATATTTCCATTAACGAGTATGTAATGCCCTTCTCTGTCTTTTTTTTTTTATTAACTTCAATTGGAAGTCTATTTTGTTTGATATTAGGATGGTACTCCAGCTTGCTTCCTAGGTCCATTTGCTTGGAAAACCTTTTCGCAGCCCTTTACTCTGAGTTAGTGTCTATCTTCAATAGTGAGATGTATTTCTTGTATGCAGCAAAAAGATGGGTCTTGTTTACGGATCCAGTCTGTAAGTCTGTGTCTTTTTATGGGAGAGTTGAGTCCATTGATGTTGATGGATATTAGTGACCAGGGGTTGTTATTTCCCATTATTTTCGTATAGCTGGTCATCTTGTGTTTCTTTTTGTTTATTTACGGTGGAGGTTTCTATTTCCTTTGTTTTCTTGGGTGTAGTTATCTTCTCTGTGTTGGAATTTTCCTTCTAGGATCTTCTGTAGGGCTGAGTTTGTAGGCAGATATCGTTTAAATTTGATTTTGTCATGGAATATCTTGTTTTCTCCATCTATATTGATAGAGAGTTTGCTGGGTATAGTAGTCTGGCTGGGCACCTATGTTTTCGCAGGGCTTGTAGGACATCTGTCCAGACCCTTCTAGCTTTTAAAGTTTCTGAGGAGAAGTCCAGTGTAATTATGATGGGTCTGCCATTGTATGTGACTTGGCCTTTTTCTCTTACAGCTTTAATATTCTTTCTTTGTTCTGTACATTTGGAATTTCAATTATTATGTGGCGAGAGGAATTTCTTTTCTGAACTAATCTGTTTGGTGCTCTGTAAGCCTCTTGGATTTTTATTGGCATCTCTTTCTTAAGGTTTGGGAAATTTTCTTCTATGATTTTGTTGAAGATATTTCCTGGACCTTGGAGTCGGGAGTCTTCTCTTTCCTCTATGCCTTTAATTCTTAGGTTCTGTCTTTTCATTGAGTCCTTGATTTCTTGGATATTGTGGGTGAGAGATTTTTTAGCTTTCTCATTTTCTTTGGATGTTGTACTGATTTCTTCCATCGAATCTTGCATGCCTGAGATCCTGTCTTCCATCTCTTGAATCCTATTTTTGGTACTCATATCCATAGTTCCTGTTCTCTTCCCTTGATTCTCCATTTCCAATTTTAACTCTGACTATCTTTTCTTTGTTGTTTCCATTTCCATTTTCATTCCTTGAATGGTTTTATTTGTTTTGTTCATTTCCTGCTCCAATTTGCTTGTCTTTGCCTGGAAGTCTTTCATTGCCCTGTCTTTTTCTTGTTCAAGTTGAGCAACCTTGTTTTGGAGTTCTCTAATGGTATTATCCATTGCTTTCGCTTATCAAATTGTGGCTTCTTTGAATTCCTTCATAGATTTAAGTTCTTCTTGAAGGGACTCTATCATTTTCCATAATGTAGAATTGTTGTCATTTTCATGTGTTTCAGCTGTGGTGATGTGGTCCGGGATGGATGAAATAGCATCGCTTTCTTTTGTTGGAGTCATTCCACCCTGATTTCTGTTTTTTCTGGGGCCTTTGGCCTTTTGGAAATTCTTCACTGTCTATTCCTGTTGTCTTCTGAGCTTGGATCCAAAGTGGGTGCTTTGGTGTAACAGTCAAATTGCCTGACTCCACTCCTGTAAGTTTTGTTTTTCTGCCCCGCCTCTCAGGTGGAGACCTCACTTATCCAGGGTGTGGAAATGTATACACTTAAGCTCTGGTTCCCTGCTGGAAGGGCCCGTAGTAGCAAAATGTACGATAATAATAGTAAAGACCTCACAGTTTGCCCAGGGTTGGATCCTGTGGTGGGTAAATCTGCCTTCACCCCCTGTAACCTTGCTGCTCCCACAGCCCCGTTTATGTGTGTATGGAGCTGGCTCTGGAAACTGGCAAGTGGAGACACGGTTGACCAAGTTTCCATACACCACAGTGGATCGCAATCTGCAGCTGGACAGGTACTCTGCAGCCGAGCGCACTTCCATGGGTCTGCAACCCTTTGACAGATAGCCAGATCACCTGTGCAGGAGCTGGCGGGGGGGGGGGGGGGGGGGGGGGGGGGGGGCAGCAAGCTGGAGCGTATCCCTGTGTGGGGTCCGAATCTGCCCGCTGGGTATTAGAGTGGATCTTACCCGGTGTGTCTCTCCTGGTGGCGGTTTCCTGATTCCCGGATTCAGCGGCTTCCGTGCATGTCCAAGAGTGGGAGGGAGTGTCCTTCCCAGGGACTTTTAATGGTCCCTGGGTAGTTGGGTGAGACCCATGGGAGTCGAGTCACTCAGATTTTTTTGTACAGCATCTTATAACAATTGCGGTTTTGTGGCTGTTTCCCCCAAGATTAAAATGTGTCTGCACAGGTTGCCGCCATCTTGGATCCCCCCTCGGTATTGATCTTTGTATATTGATACAAAATTAAGGTTAACTCTTTTTAAGGTATTGTACCTCTCTAATGCTTAAAAATGCAGTGTGATGTTTTCACCTTTTAACAGCAACTGTCACAAACTGTTCAGGATAATTATGAAATGAAAACTAATAGTCATTCAAACATGTCATTGTGTTAGGTACTAGTGTAGTGTATGACAAATGTTTTCTAAGTTTATCTGAAATCAAGTTACTAAGAGACAAGCAACATTTGCTTATCCAAATATATGGAGATATATAGGTAATCTTCAAAACCTCAAGAGATCTATAGAATATGGCATTAAAAGATGTTTTCTTAAGTTTTTTTTTTGATATTGGGACATGTCAGCTCTTAACAGTACCCCCATTCTACTCCAAGTAGATGATGAGAGTCAAAGAATCTCCAATTGGAGATGGTTGCATTAGTGATAAGCTTGTCACTGGGCAAGAGAAATCCTTTGCTTCAACTGTAAACAGAATACTGTCCGAAAAGGACAAAACTTGGAAGCAGGTAAGTCGGCAGCCTAGCTCTGCCAAGACAGGGTAGGCAAGTCCTTCATAATTCCTACTTTACAATTAATGTCTGTCAGATATACTGGGCCAAAAAGCTGAAGATAGATGCTCCAACGTTATAGAGAGAAATTGGGTATTGTCCAGGCAGCTAGTTTTCTCTCATTTCTTAGTTTTGGAAGCTTCTTGCTCTGCACTTCCTGTATAATCAGATATATTTATCTTTCTCAGGTATCTTATATGGTTGAAGGCTAGATAATTATAGTTTCACAGTTAAATTTTAAGTTGTTTAGGAATTAAAAGAATGTTCTAGGTCTAAGAAGATATCTTTAAGTGGCATTGCAAGTTAGGATGAGCTTTTCTAGATCCATCCATTTGGTTGAAAATTGCATGATTTCCATGTTTCTGATAGCTGAGTAGTATTCCATTGTGTACCACAGCTTTTTTAACCATTCTTTGGTTGAAGAACATCTGGATTGTTTCCAATTTCTGGCTATTATGAATAAAGCTGCTATGAACATTGTTGAGGTGATGTCCTTGTGGCTGGTGGAGTATCTTTTGAATACATGCCAAGGAGAGGTATGACTGGGCCTTGAGGAAGAACTATTTCTAATTTTCTAAGCTATCGCCAGATTGATTTCCAAAGTGGTTGTACAAGTTTGCATGCCTTTCTCTCTCTTCTTTCAAGACAGGATTTCTCTCTGTGTGTATCCTTGTCCTGAACTCACTTTGTAACCAGGCTAGCCTTGAATTCAGAGCTCCACCTGTCTCTGCCTCCCAAGTGCTGGAATTAAAGGCAAAATATCTCTTGAAACCAGTTCTCCACTGGGAGCCCGACACCTAAGGAGACTGGTTTGTGACCCCTTTCTCTTTATGTAAATTTAAGATTATGTGTATTTATCCATTAGATCAGGAAGGACATTATTAAACTTAACATCAAGGAAAAATTGTTTCATTTTTAAATTCTATATTGTCTTTAGTAAGCAGGCTTATCTTATCAGCAGGGTTTCTGTCTGCCTTCATTGTTTAGACTAGGCTGGTCTAGAATTCAGAGACCTGCCTGCTTCTGCCTACAGTGTGATGAGATTAAGTGCATATGCCAGTACCACCCTGCTCAACTATTTCACGTAAATCCCAGATAATAGTAACTCTGTAACCCAGAGAGCAACTTTGAACTACAGTGACAATTTGAAATCTACTCAAAATCTTCAAAAATCTCTTATGTTTTTAGCAATTTTCAAACCAGAAAAATATCCTTTCTTCCTCCCAATACAGGAAAATCAAAGACATCTAAATAAAAATCAAGCAAAGAAACAAGAACATTCTAAAAGCCTTGGTCTAACTGTGCCATCCCATGATGCAACTAAAGCTCTGTTTATTATTTCCTGGTATTTAGTTGCGACTGTAAATCATGGGTGGGCCTGTCTCAGAGTGACCTGACAGCACCTAGTAGCCAGGGAGCTCTGAGCTCCAGCTGCCATCAAGTTTGTCTTATATATTGGGAAGGGCCTCCCTCCTTCCCCCATTGTCATTGTTGGTAACTTAGCATTCCATCTGTAAATTCTTTCCTTTAAGCATATCTTAGTTTGATCTTCCTCAAAAACAATACACAGAACCACAATTGTCAGTGTAAAAATCATCTGCGTGCTAAGAGAAACAAACTCAATTGGAATCCAAATGTATTGAGACATTATGAATTCCTCCATTTTTAATCTAAGCAGTTAATTCCACTCTCAAGCTCTGTTTAGAAGGCTGCCGGCTTTTTAGTATGTAAGAAAAGCTAAGCTTTCCATCTTTGTTGCAAAGCAGTAGCTTTTGTTAAGGGAACCGTTTCTTTGAAATGAATTCTGGCTCCGTTCCCCGCTGTTTGGCTAGGAAAGGGCCATTCACCCAGGCCTTCTCAGGCTGTAAGCATGGATTCTAGTTGCCATATTTGGGTGCCATTTAAAAAAATTAATTAAATTATGCCCCTGTATTTATATTATATTTAATTGGTCAGCAGTGTTAATCCCTAACCCACCATTATAAATGAGCACACACACACCACATGGATTTTAACAAGCCTTGGCCTGAATTGAGCAATCTTGGCCCATCTAAGCGAGCTCTTAATTCTATTTCCCAAATATGACCCCATATATACATACATCCCTTTGGATTGCTATTCTTCATGCTAGGCCAATGTTCCAGACCACATGGAATGATGTTCTTTTCTCTAACCCATGGTGTGTGTCCTCCTTCTTCCTGCTCCTGGCTTCTTCTTCCCATCAACCTCTCTGCTTCAGAAGCCCTCAACCTTGGTCCTGCCTGTCTCTGTCTTTGCCCAATCTCAGGCCTCAGCATTTATTCAATCAGAGCCAATGTAAGTAATAGACAACAAGCAGGACCAATTAATTAACATTTAGATGCATAACATCACCCCATCATATAACTGGATTTTGGACATATACTACAGGATAACTATCTTACAACCCACAGACCCAAAGAACAGGGACCTAGCATAACTATCCTATGAGAAATTCCACCCATCAGCAGAACAAAACAGATGCTGAGAGACACAGTTAAACATTAGGTGGAGCTCTGAGAGCCCTATATAAGAGAGGGAGGAGGAACAGAGAGACCTGGAGGGGTTAAGATCAATACATGAAGATCAACAGAAGCAATAAATCTCAGCTCTTAGTGGCTTACAGAGACTAAAACACTAACCAAAAAAAAAAAAAAAAAAAAAAGAAAAAGAACACAAATGCTTAGAGTACACCTAGACTCCCCTATACAAACATAGATGACAGGCAACTTGGTCATCATACAGATCCCTTAGCTGGTGGGGGGTGCACTGTCTTAATCATGGACTTTGTTACATGTTAGTGGGACACTTTACCTTGCCTGAGCTGCCATGTTGTGCCCCCTCATGTAACTGATGAACTGAGGGGGTTGATATGTGGGGGCATCCCACACAGGAGAAGGATAGATGGGAGATGGGGTAAAGGGTGGAAGGGTGGAATTGGGAAGGAGGAGGGAAGAGGCTTTGATTGAGATGTAACTTGAATAAATAAATAAATAAATAAATAAATAAATAAATAAATAAATAAATAAATAAGATGTCCCTTAGGGGACATTGCCATTTCTTCTAAACATATAATGAGAGAGATGGATTATACATGAGATAGTTATATCATCTTGGATGCAATTTTGACCTGGTAATTGTTTTCATTTGTAAATTAAGAATAAGCATAACGTATGATTGTGTGTTAATTTGATAGGGGTGCACTTTAAGCCAGCATAACCACTATCAACAACCTACACATTTTAAGACCCACAGATAAGTGTAGTCTTTACCCCTTATCAAAGAAACTTCTGTTTGCTGTTGGATGCCGATGGAGACCACTATAGAAAACCATAATCAATCAAAACACAGAGTTAATTTTTGATTGCTACATAACAATTGCTCATGTTTGTCAGTTACAAAGTGATGTTCTGATTCATATATATAATTTGGGTGATGATCAACTCAGGCTAATTTGCATATTATCAGTTTAACCTTTATTTCTTTATGATGAGTACATTCTACATGTTTTCTTCTGCTATGTTGGTATGTAAAATGCATTTTTACTTACTGTAAGGTAGTCAAATACCAGACCTCATTCCTCTTGCCAACTTCAACCTTGGATCTGTTGATCAAATATCATCTCAATCAGAGCAGGCTAGTTTTTATTCACATGATCTTTCTACTGTGCTTTGCATGGCCTAAAATTGTAATTTGTATTCTCTTTATTTGTTGCATTTACTATTGAGAGAAAATTAAGTTTAAAATTATGCATATGTATGTATATATGCACATATATATTTGTACACACACATTCACAAGTACACATATACATACACACATTCACATATACATCTTTCTGTAAGATACTAGACAGAGAGAAATATCATGTTTCAAAAACATTAAGAAATTATGTATCAAATTCACTCTTGTCATTATGATCTTATTTTCACAAATCATTAGAAACAGTAATAGTCAAATCAAGCATAATGAGTGCTTACATACAAATATTTTGAAGGTGTAGCTTTTTAATGGAGCCCATGTACTAGGGTTTTGTGAGTTTATTTAATAAATTAATTGCAGCTCTTTTTTACTGAAGTCACTTCCTGATAAACAGCCAACATGAAAGAATAAATAAATATAAAGCAGTTTTTTACTTCCAGGCTTCTTGGCTAATCACAATTGGCACGTTGTTATATTGGCTTGGTGACAATAGTTATAATTACCTTCTACTAAGTGTGTGAACTCAATCCAACTTTGAACATCAGAAGTTTATAGTTTTGTTAGAGTAAAAATTAAGATCAGCATTGAAGATAGAGCCAAAAGCAAACACATTTTCCAACCTCTCCCCTTCCTCAGTTTCTTGTTTCATCAAATTGGAACTACTCCCAATTTTAAAGAAATCACAGAGTGAATTGCACTTTCCCAGCCACTGTTTGTCCAGCAATTTAAACAAACACATCTGCAGCTTGAAAATATCTTTCCTTGTGTATTAAAATAGTGTGATGTTTTTGTGTGTGAACATTATAACAATTATATTATCATAAATGTATACACACAAGCTAGTTAGCAATGTCTGAGACATTCTTAAGTAATGTGATAATAATTATGTGCTTTGAATTAGAATTTTCCCAAAATTAAGTTGATTTTTATATTACTTTATTTAAAAATATTAATTCAAAAGTATAAATTAAACTACATTATAGGATATTACTGATGTAAATGGCTAATAATCTAGATAATTTCGAAGATCATTGAATTTACAGAGTGCCATCAAAAGGAGAATGTGCAGTGATGTGGAAAGAGATGAGGGAGAACCTGAGAAACTTGAGGCTGTCAACAATGATTTTCAAATTTCAAATTGAAGAGTATCTGGAGATTTAGTGGAAGAGCTTTTTGTTTCAATTGATGGGTGGAAAAAAAAACCTTGGACAATGTGACTAATCCTCTCACCAGGGATTCGGCTACAATAGGACAGATAAGAGAAGACAAATGAAATCAATTTTCCTTCAAGGGAATATTTTGCAAGATTTTGATTATGAAAAGACTGAAAGAGGGAGGTAATGAGAAAGCATAGAGTTTCATGCCCAAGGGCCTGGAAAGAAGATGGTTGAAGTCATACAAGGAAAGGAGCAGTCAGAGAACATTTAAAGGAAAACAGATGGTTGAAGTTTGAGCATCGACAACTGTCACAAAACAGCACTTATTAATGCTCCTTCAAAAATAGCACATATATGTATATATATTTCCAGTGCACCTGTATCATCCATGTTACTGTGAATATGTGTCTGCATCTGCCTTAACTTGGAAGAGGAGTGACCCTTTATGAGCAAGAAGAAAAACTGAGGTCAAACAATGTCAAATACATTATTTAACAGTTAGGAAACTACGAGCCTCTTAATCCCACTCAATTCGAGTCACTTATAGTCTAGACAGAATAAAAAGTTTTCTAAACGTGTATTTTTAAAAATCTTCAAAACATATTTGTAGATAAGTATGATGCTTCCATTGTGCAAATTAGAAAACTGAGACTCACAGAAGGTTTGTAACTGGCCCAAGTTTGGATTCTAGGAGAAAGCAGAGCTAATATTTGTCTAATATTTGTCTCAGCCGTGACCCAGCAGAGCCACTGCCATGCTCCGCTTCACTAAAAGTTGAGGGCTATTCTGCTTTACCGGCAAAATCAGAGTGACGTTTTTACTCATAGTTTTAAAAATTGTAATTAAAATCTTATTCCATCACTTGCCTCTGCCCTTACTTCCCTCTAACCCCTCCCATGTCTCCTTCTTCGAACTCTTCTCGTATACTCCCACTTTCTAACACATTGATGGCCTCTTTTTCTTTGGTTTAGTTGTCACACACACTTGCCCACACGCGCGTGCGCGTGCGTGTGTGCGTGCGTGCGTGCGTGTGTGCGTGTGTGTGTGTGTGTGTGTGTGTGTGTGTGTATTACGCCATGTGGGTTGACAATGCTCCCGAAAAGAGTCATAGATTAACAAAAATCCAAGTACTTGGTATGAAAAACCACCATTCTGAATTGTTGGTTAAGACAGATGAAGTGATTCCCAAAACAGTATAGGTAATTGCTTATGCCTTTGATTGTCTCTCAGAAGCTGAAAGTAAGTTTCTATTGCTTTTGACACTGTGTGCTTTAGATGTAGGACTCAGGAGATTCAAGCTGTATCTAACATAAAAGCCTCCTTTCTGTAGTCTAACGTTCATAATATTGGAAGATACTGTCAAGCTGCCAAAGGAGGAAACCTATCAATAGTTCTATCAAGTTGTGATGCCTATGAGCTACAACAATGACCAACATGGCAAAGATATAAACATGTAAATGCGGCACTCATATTGGTAGCACCCAAAAGACATCTAATTGTATGTAAGGTCTACTCAACAGTAGGGGAAAATGCCAGGAACTAGAAACCTAGCCAACTACCTGGGGCTAGTGAGGTCATGGATCTTTGAAGAGAACCTACTGCCATCACTTCACTAGGCCAGCAAAATTCCTAACTACATTCTAAGCATTGGAATTTCCTGGCATCTCATGTCGTAGTACTATGCTCTTTTAAAATTAAAATAAAATTATTTTTATTATTCATGAATAATTAATTAGTAAATTCTATAAATAAAATTATAATGTTTGGTGTACATATTTATCTAATATACTCATCTACCAGTATTTCCCTAAACACTTTGATCATGGCTTCCTTGAGAATTCATTCATTATAGGTCTTGTCTTTCTATTAGCTAGAATTTTAAAATTTTGACTCAGATACAAGTTCTGTATATTTATTTTTTCTTCAGGTGCAGTAACATGGTAATAACAGTTGCTATTATAAGTGATGCATCTATGTACCAGGACTGCTATAAGTACTTTGCATTTATTAACTCTACCCATAATCACAATGACACCATGAAAAGAGTGTAATGTTATGATTATTTTTTCAATAGTTAAGAAAAGATAGCATAATTAGGCAGTTTTCAGAAGATGTATATATTAAGAACAATAATACTAAATGCAATAGAGCAGTATTGCATCTCTGGACCCCTGTAATTAGCCAAACCTTCTGATACTGAACAAGTCAAAAAACTGAGCTATGGCACCATCATGAGTTTAGTTGGTTATCTGGATGTTGGCTAGAAATATGTTCACCATGTTAAAAAAAAATCAGAAATTAAAAAAAGGCAAGGACCCACATCTCATTGGACTTTATAAACTTTGACACATTTATATACTTATATTAAATGTTTCTATAGTCTTATTTTTACATTTTATGTATTTTGGGGATATAAGGAAATTAAAGACTTTAAAAACATGAAAACAAACAGCAGCTATATTAAAAACACAGATAATATTTTCTTGAGTTTTAGTTTGACTTGACTTGTTTTATTTTTATTTTTTCTAAGACAGTCTGATATGATGCCTAGGTTGGTCTAGAAGAACTTCAGGTCCATAGATCCTCTAGTCTCTGAATTCTCAAGTAGGTAGAACTGTAGACACATTACACCACAGGCAGGATATTGTCGTGTTTAGCACTGGAATCCTCAGAGACAGAAAGAATACCTAATTTTAGACATTTGAAATGGGACCCAACCTAAGCATGGATATTAGACAAATACAAAAGGAAGGGAAGGTAACCTTTATTTCCTTGTTATCATATCAAAAACTGTAATTCTTGAAAATTAGAATAAAATGAATCATTCTTGAATTTTTAAAAATATTCTAAAAGTGATGAGATATAGTTTCTGCTTCATTATAATTAATTTTCATAGATTTTAGCCAGTTGATGTTCATTCCTTATAATAATTATATAAAAATTTGACTATCATTTTATGGATGCATAAGTAATAACATTAAGCAGTTTTACTGTTCTTACAAATCTGCTTGTATAAATACATACTGGTAGAATAAGAGCATGACAGACTGCATTTGTATTTTTGTCCATAGATGTCAGAGTACAAATAAGAACTAGATAAAACACTACATTGAAATCCATTCAACTTTCCTGAGTTCAATGTCACTGGAACGTTCTACTCCTATCATTACTTCATAGACTCAAAATTAAAGTTCTCCTATCTTTCCAGTTACTAATGTGCACTAAAGTATACTGCCAAGGCAGGAGAGATGGCTCAGTGGTTAAGAGCACTGACTGTTCTTCCAGGAGACCTAAATTCCATTCCCAGCACCCACAGCATGGTTCACAACCATCTGTAACTTCAGTTCTAGAGGATCAAATGATCTCTTTTGGATCCACAGGCATCAGGAATACAGGTGGTACATAGATAAAATACCCATATAAATAAAATTAAAAATAAATAAGTAAAATTTACACTGTATTTTTTGTTTTCTACACTTGGTCCATAATCAATAAATTACAGAAGGTATAGTGTCCTTATTTTAGCTGTCAGCACTTTAGGAAAAGTATTTCTCTATGGATGATAATATTTAAAATTTTTTTAATGAAGTATATTTGGATCATGTTTTCCCCTTCTCCCTACTCTTCTCAGACCCTTCCATCTCCCTATCCAACTTCAGTAGGTTCTCTCTCTCTCTCTGTGTCAAAAACAAAACAAAAAAAAAAGAAAATCAAAACAAACTAATAAAAAACAATAAGACCAGACAAAATCAAGCTCTGAAAAGGGCAAGTGGTGAGCACTGCTGGAGGGTGGCCACCTCGGTAGCCACCAGATCCACTGGATCAAGTTGGTCAACCCCAACATCTGCTCCACCTATGAGCTGCTGGACTGGGAGGAGCCAGTGCTACAGAATGAGATCTGAGGGCATGTCATTATCACCAAAGATGAAAACCTGAAGTATATGGTAATTATGATGCTTCAGAGATCAGAGACCTTGAGCCAGACCAATGACTTGTGGCAATTAATGAGTGTTGCATGTAGAGCTCTGTGGACAATATATATATATATATATATATATATATATATATATACTGAGTGATTAGCTGTAATATTCAATGCCACTGTCATAAATGAATTTTCAATGGAGGGGTGGGAAGGATGGAGGAAAGGAGAGAGTCTGAACCATATAAATGTCCAAGGCCTGAGCTACTACCGCTGCTGGCTATGTTGACATGCATGACCTGTATTGCCACCTGAGGACATGTTGATGTCTGTGGCCTGTGCTGCCCTTGGGACCGTGTCTGGGTCTGTGGTCTTGATGCAGTGTCTATGGCCTGTGTGGTCAGGTTACCACCAAAGGCCATTCAGATGTCTGTGGTCTGTGTTGCCACCAGGTACCATGTCTGAGTCTGTGGTCCTGCTGCAGCTGGGGGCCATCCTGCGGTCCATGATCTATGTTACCACCAAAGATCATGCACATGTACTAGAGGCAAGATGGATGTTCGTGGTGTCACCATATACCATGTGGAAGTCCATAAGCTCTGCCCCTGCTGACTGTAAAGGACAGGGAAGTTTCTTCTGCAGTGGTATGGATTACTGCAGACTTATCATTGAGAAAGAGGGACATAGAAGGCTTCTCTACCCAACCCCCAAAAGTAACAACCCAGACTCAGAAGGACACATATGGCATCTATTCACTTATAGTAGGATTTTAGCTATATAGTAGAAGGTGTCGATACTACAACTAACACACCAAAGGGAACTTGGACATAGACTTCTTATTTTTAATTTTTATTTTTTATTTGTTTTTATATATTAGTTATGTTTTTTTCTATTTTTTAGTCTTTTTTATCTATTGTATGCTTATTGGTTTGTTTGTTTAGTAGTTCTCTCTCCCGGGCAACGAGACACTTTTCACTGATGGTACTGCTTTGTAGACCCCCTATGAATGAAGAGGCTCTTGGCCCTCATATGACCTCTCAACTGAGATGAGGGACTGTTATATAAGGACACCCCACCCCAGAGAAATGGGATGAAAGGGTTATGAGGTAAAGAAAAAAAATGAAATGGGATGTTTCGGCCTTTTACTACTAATTGTCATAAACTGTTTAGGATAATTAAGAAATGCAAACTAATGGTTATGCAAGCCGGTCATTCTGTTAGGTACTATGACAGCCTATTATAGTTACTTGCTAAGCTAATCAGAAATAAACCTGCTAAGAGACAAGCAACATCTGCTTACCCTAATATAAGAGATAGATAGGGCCTCTTCAAAAACCTCAAGAGATCTGCAGAATATAGTATTCAAAGATGTTTTTGTAACTTTAGATTTTTTTATATCAAGACATATCAACTCCTGACAGCACCCCCATTCTCCTCCAAGTAGAAGATGAGCATTGAAGAATCTCCAGTGGGAGATGATTGAATTAGTTGCAAGCCTATCTCTTGGTAGGAAAAGCCCCTTGCTCCAACTGTAGACAGAATGCTGTCCAAAAAGGACAGAACCTGGAAGCAGGTAAGTCGACAGCTTAGCTCTGCCAAGACAGGGTAGGTAAGTCCTTCATAACCCCTGCTCTACAATCAATGTCTGTCAGAGAAATGAGGCCAAATGACTGAAGATCGATGTTGTAATGTATGGAGAGAAAATGGGAACTGTCCAGGCAGCCACTGGTATGTCATTTCTTAGTATGGGAAGCTGCAGGCCCTGTAGTTCCTATAAAATCAGATATATTTATCCCTCTCAGGTCTCTGAGGTGGTTGAAGAACAGATAGCTAGAGTCTCATAATTAAATTTTGAGTTGTTTAGGAGTCAAGAGAGTGTTATAGATCTAAGAAGATACTTTTAAAATTGTGTTGCAAGTTAGTATGAATGTTAAGTTAGATATAGAACTTTAAACTCATGGAGATGGTTAGATAGTAGAATGTGAAAGTCAAGTACCAAATACATATGGACTGGACATTGGGAATGTACACTAAGCCATATAACCCTCATAACTGTGGCCTAATTACCGCTGTTGTTTTGTATTGTATTTATTATTATAAGAGAAAGAGCCATTTGTTGGACTGAAAGGGGAAACTGTAGGGGGAAATAAGATATACCTTAAACTTAAAAGAAAAAAAAAGGGAAGAGGATGGGTGGTTGAGGGTGGGAGAGTGGGACTGGAGGGGGAATAGGGAGGGGACTGCGATTGAGATGTAACTTGAAGAAATAAAAAATAAAGGAAAAAAAAGTTAAACAGAAAAAAAACTGTGCTAAGGATACTAAAGTGTATCTCTCCACAATAGATGGATACTGGTGGGGGTGGGGAAAGAGTCACTTTTTTTTAAGGGATTGGCCACTGGGAATTTGACCATGTTCCAGTGACTATATGGACAATACAAAATGTACTTTAAAAAAATTCTTTGGGGCAGAGAGAGAAGGCCACAAGGCTGGCAGGTAGACCTGGGAAGACTAGGAAGTAAGCGTAATCAGGGTGTATTACATGAAATTTCAAAATAATAAATAAAAATATTATATTAAAAAAAAGAAAAATGTTGAGTGGTCAGTTTTATCCAATGTAATATCACAGTGTGGGGATCAAACATGCCCCATATAAAATGTCAGGCATGCCAAGTTAAAACCTCCAGTTCCAGTTTCTCAACTATTAATTTAACAAAGAAGCCACAGAAGGTGAGCAGCCAATCAGAAAATGCCAGGCCATCTGCTCTAAGATTGGAGTGGATGTGAGGCAAGAATGACCTCAGATCACCAGTGCTCAGGATCTGAGCCAATCAGCCCCTTGAGTGACCTATCAGACTAAAAGTCCAAAGAATGTTGCTTGAGGGGCTGACCACCTGGCCCTGACCAATCAACTTATGCCTCATGTGATTGCTCCCTAGCTCCCAATCAGAATGGAGATTAGCTCATCAACCACTGAGTCCCTTTAAAAGGTTTGTGTGCCTTTATCTAGGATCGCCATTTTGTCTAACTGGTGAACCGTGCATGCTGGATTTATCGGCAGAATATTCGCTCTTTCCTTTTGTACAGTATTTGAGTCTGGGGTCTTCCTTCAGTGATTGACGGACCCTTACAACAAGATATAGGAACCAGACTTTAGGGTTTTCTCAGGAGTATTTGGCCAACACAAAACGGATTCCATGCTTCTGTGTACGTGTGTGTGTGTGTGTGCGCGCACTTGCTTTTTGTTTCACTTTGGCAAATTTATGATTTATAGTTACAAGGGTCATATTTTGAAAAAAAAATCATAATCTGTGGGATAAATTGGTAACTTATTAAGGCATAGCTTTTAAGTAGTTAATAATTTTCTTTAATATCTTGGGGGAAAATCGAAAATGTTTGTATAGGCAATTAATTTCAATAACTAAATCTCTATGACCAAGAACAAATGTCACTTTTTAAAAACATGTATTTATTAATTCCAGTTACATCTCGATCACAGCCCCCTTCCTCTTCCCATCCCAGTCCCACCCTCCTACCTTCTACCCGCTCTTTCTCCAATCCTTCTCCTCAGGTGAAGGGAGCCCCCATACATATATCAGCCCCCCTCAGATCATCAAGTCACATGAGGACTAAGAGCTTCCTCTTGCTCTGGGGCTCCGGCATGGACATGGCAGCTCAGGGTAAAGTGTCCCACTAATAAGTAACAAAGTCCATGACAGAGACCACACCCCCTACTTCCTAGGGATCTGTATGAGGACCAATTTGGCTATGCTCTATCAAATGTCACTTTTATGTCTATTTTATTCTATTCCCTCCATCTCTTAGCCTTTGTCTAGAGCTTTAAAGTTAACAGAAGGGAAATGAAATTAAGGTTTAGTGCAACCATTAGATATTGTCCCCCTTTACTATTCTAAGACAACATCGGGCAAATTGAAAATCAAGAATTTCTAAGGATGAACATTCCTCTAAATCTATGAGGTGGGACATTTAAAAATTTGTGACTTTTATTTTATATCACAATTTCTTAGTCCTTGTTAAGCTGACAGAATTTGGGAAAATAAATGTTGCCTTAAAATTTTCTTTTATTTGTTGTTGCATATGTGATAACAGGGGTCGAAAGCACAGAGTCTGAGAGCACGCCAAGGGTACAGAAAATGTGGAGAAGTGAGAGAAGGGGGCTGAGGGAGTGGTTGGTCTGTGGGATACAGCAGCTTTTCTCCCTGGAAGCTTTCAGGTAGTCAATATTTCTTTTAATGTCTTACAAAAAATGGAGGATTTTCCTACACAGGACTTACTGACAAACTCACCATAAGCTAGAACACATGTCATGCTTCAGGGCAATCTTTCAAACACTCTTGTTCCTTCCCATCTTCTAGCATTTATCTAGATTCCTATCTACAACTAAAGGAAGATCAATTTAAAGATTATTATAATATTTAGAGATTTCCTCTTCTTCAACACTCTAAGGTAATTTTTTTTGTTAAAAAAAAAAAACAGAAAAATCAGAAAACCAAGGCTATTTTTAAATGCATGTGTTCCTTTAAGACTTGTGAGGTTGAGCATTTGTTTCCTTCCTGGGAATGTGCTTGCTAGCTAGGCTCTTCATTCTTTATGATGTCCATAAACAGGATTGACTTTGTTTCCTTTGGGTTTGGAGAGCTAAGACACCTTGCAAAGATTTGCAGCTGGGCAGTTATTTTCTTGCTTAATGAATATTCATCACCATTTGAAAAGATAGGATGGCAGGGAAAACTCTCAGTTCTAATAAATAGCAGTGTTTGTCCTCCTCGGAATAGCTGCTTCCTGTTTTTAAACATTGCTACATTGGTAGGGAACTAATGAAAGAAAAATCCCCTGCAGAGGGGAGGCACTGAAGAGAGGATTAGAAAGGTCTGAACTGATCTGATTTAAAGAGTTGAGTATTAAAAATTTTACTCCTTGAAATCTTCCAGGTGTTCTAGAATCATATGTAACTCACAAAACAACCTGGTGCTTTCAGACTGCTGTGTGTGCCTCTTATCCCCTGAGTGAATTCTGAAGTAGACTAAAGAGCAACCTACTGTGGAGGGCATCAACTATTACAGCCCCAGTTCTTGAAGTTGGGATGTTCTTACTAGCTTTGCTCAGGACCAACTTCTGGTAACTTACGGCTGCTGATATGAGATGAGAAGGTTTTTTTTTCAGACCCTCACTGCGTGCATATTTTCCCTAACACCAGAAAGACTGTCTGTTGCTTCTATTGTTGAATTCAGAGAAAAAAAAAAGCAAAAGAAAAATTTTTTTATAAAACTGTTCCTGTCATGTCAAACTAAGGTACAGTGTCACATAAAGCAAACCAAGTAAGTAAAAGAACCACCTAAAGGCAGGAACTCACAAGCATTTTCTTACTTTGTCTTCTTTTTTCTTAAAAAAAAAAAAATCTCTAGACCTTAGAACATTCAGTTCTAAATGGGATGACTCCATCAAATCATTTCCTCAAGGCCCCAGGAACCAGTGGAAGAAGAGGCAGAAATACTGTCCTTTGCATATATATATAATATATATAATATTACTATATTATGGTTTCCAGTTTTAGTGTTCTTTTGGGATCCCTGAGTGTGCGAATAAGTGGGCCTATGATTCTTGTGCCTTCTCTTGGGCTCTTTCCCCCTCCTATTTGTTTGTTTTGTCCAATTCTAAAGTGTTAGTTTTAATCTTATATTATATTTTATTTAAAATAATTTTGCCTAGAATGTAGGTTTACCTAAAATTTATAAAATGAAATATATAATAAAAGAAGAGATGAAATTATAGGTTCACTAAAAATATAACCATACCATTAATGTTAAAAGGAATTATATGCATGAGAAAAATGTGTTTAGTTATCAACAGAAAAGATTTGTTGTTTAATTTGGAAAGGCATTTTATCAAGAATCAATATTTTCTTTCATGTTCTTAACATCTGTGTTTTATGCTTTTCTTCAATGCAAAGTACATAGTTCTACAGTGGTTGTTTAGAGACACTTTGGGGCTGCTGAAGCACATACATACATACAAATACACACACACACACACACACACACACACTTTTTAGACTTTCCTGAACACTAACAACAACAAACTATTTTTGTTCAGACACTTTATACAGGAGAAAGCTATTTTTACAGTGAATCACATCCTGGTCTTCAAAAACAATGGGATAAAACTGGGTACTCAATACAAGGGTGATATTTCCACTGGGAAGAGGAAGTGTGTGTGTGTGTGTGTGTGTGTGTGTGTGTTTGTATGTGTGTGTTTGCTCAGTATTTTTCTGCAAAACTCTCAATGATTGGTTGAGTTAACTAAATGCTCATAATTCATTTTATCATATGAATATTCCTTTTTCATTTTAAATTAAGTTTTCAATTGGTTATTAATTATTAACTTTTATTTGCTTTTTCTGGGTTCTTTGATCAATAAATAACATTTATGTTTTTTGGCTTTTTTCAAAATTCAGTCTTATATTAGTAATTTAAGAATGAGTACACTTACTATATAGAATTCTTATTTTTCCTTCTGGTCACCGTAGAAATTGTTCTTCAGAGGTTAGCTAAGTGTGCCTTCACCAAACCAAAACAACTTTGTGAATCAAATAGTCCAGGGTAGCTTGCAAACAGATGGAGACTCCTGCTGTTTTTTGAACTTCGGCCACAGAAGTGAGCACACAGAGAGATGCTCATTTGTTTGTGTTTTCTCTGAGTGGGGTGGTGATGTCCAGATGCATATTCTAAAGGCTTGCCTTTTAAGAAAGGCAAAGAAGTCTTGCCAAATCAAAGCTCCAAAAGTGATACTGGTTGTAGTTTATGACTTATCTGTTTTAAATGTCTGTAGGATTTTCTCTTTTCTTTATTGCTAACAAAACAATTAAAAATGACGATGAACATTGTTTATGGAAAAATTATTTTAGTTTTCTCAGGATTAATGTATTTACTTCCATTTAAATGTATTTTAAAACAATAAACATGTTTTGAGTTTTAAAATACATAGAAATTAATTTAAAATATTTTCACCATAGTTAGAACTTTTTCCAATCTTTAGCTACTAGAAGTAGAAACTGCAAATAACATATAGACTATGCATATATACATACACATAGGGACACACACACATACACACACAAATCCTTAATTTCTAATTAAATAGTAGGAATTTAAAAATAGATTGTTATTAAACTTGAAAACCGTTTTTTGAAATAAAAGAAAATTTTTGTTTTAATTTGAAAACTTTAAGTACATCGTCATTTCCCAGTTAATTTAGAAACAAATTAGAGATTTTATTAAAATGAAAATATCAGAGATAAATTTTGGTATATAGTACTCATTTTTTAATAATCTCAGACTTTTAAAATAAAAGCCGAAAACAAAATAAGATAGAATATTCATAGGAACCTGATGCATCATCCTGTTTTAAGATGGGCTTTTTTTTCAACATTTATTTATTTCATCAAGTTACATCTCAATCACATTCCCTTCCCTCCTCCCCCTCCCACTTCCACCCTCCTACCCACTTCCCCCTCACCTCTTCTTTTTTTTTTTTTAATTTAAGATGTAAGATGGACTTTTGAAATATGGATCTGAAATCAGACAATTGATTTTGAAAGTCTGTGTTAGTTAATCAGTTAACACAATATTTCTCAAGCCTTTCAACTATGTTATGGCATATGGATTCTATAACATCAAGTCAAATGAACCATGGATTTCATACAGCCTACCTTCAGTAATTAGTTATTCTAATTGAGCAATATTAACTTTCTGTCTTTGTACTAATAAGTTGTTGACATGTTTGTTTTTTAATGGTACAACAGGAACATATAGACACATTAATAATAATTAGAAAACATAGATTGCGACTCAGATAATTAATAAAGTGAATATCTGATTTGTCTGTAGGTCCCAAGAAATATATAATTAGTTTGTGGGTTAAGGAGAAAACATTTTTACAAGTGAAAAGAAAAGATTTTTATTTGATAGAATTTTGCCATGTATAGGGCATCACAATAAAAGGGGACAGGAGGGAAATACTTGAAATGCTATTTTTAACTGTGCCTTTATAAGTGTAGCCTTACATAAATATGGGTAGGTGGCAGAGACGTTTGATTCTATTCACAGCTTTTTTGTTTGTTTGCTTTTTTGACAGGCCAAGGGATAGAGGGAATCTCTTTGCACCTACTTCCTCTAAAAATAAGACCCTACCTCAGATTTCTACCACTTCAAGAGAGAAAGATTTATATTAATTTGCCTGTAATGATCACTTTGATTAGTCAACAGAAGCACTATTTGATTACAGATGTGTGATCTCTGGTAGAGTTTTTACACACTGCATCTACATGGAGTAAACACTTACAGTGCATTCAACACAAAAATTCTTGAGTGCCTACTGTACTGTCCTAAGCCTACACTTAGGTAGGCAGTTCAATACATTAAGAGAAGACATGAACCTATAGTATATATAATGCAAGATCTTAAAGAGACAAAGAAGGAAAAGTTTTAAAAAGTATTTTAAATTACACCATTGTGGAGAAGGATAAAGACTAGAGATCACAGAACTCTGAGATCATTCCCAACTTTAAAAACTCATCAGTTTTTAAAGTTTGAGCAATAATGAGATGTTAAAAAGTTGTTTCCCGATAAGAGATTTCTTTATCCATGTGAAGTCTCATACTCATGTGAACACAGCCACCTTTAACCAGGAAGGGGGCTATCAGAATTAATTTCACAGATCCTTTCAAAAGTCATGCATTTAGACTCAATCTGCCATCAAGTTCTGGCCCCTGATGCCCTTCTCTTACCCTGGATTTGTCCTTGGCCTTTGTTTTCTAGGATGCAGACTTTGTGGCTTGGCCTCTTACCAATTTGAGTTCCTTGTGTTTTTCTTGGCCAGGATATCTAAGAGAAATTTTAGCTGTTTTTTTTTTCCTAGTAGATAATATTCCTCTCAGGTGGAATTTAGTTATGAGAGAATGAGAGCACATTATCATTTGTATATTCTTAGCATTTGACATATTGGCTACTGTCACTAGTACAAAGACAATCGACGAGCATCTTGCAATTCCTACATGTCTCTATTACTAATTGCTGTACCCACCCTACAGAGCTCTGCCAGGCACACTCCTCACAGGCCATTTTAAGCCCAGTTCTCTGGCCTGAGCTACACTTTGCTGCCCTCTTCTGACCCACAACTATTATCGTTTGTTTTGTCTTGTTACATTCATTTATTATGTGTGTGCTGGAACGCATGCCAAAACATGAATGTAGGAATCAAAGGACAGCTTATGTGCATGAGTTCTCCCCTTGTTGTATGTGAATCCCAAGGACTGAACTCAGGTTGGGCAGAAAGCACTTTTATCAGTGGAGGCATAGAGATGACCCTATAAAAATGTTATCATTTATTTCATTTTAGCTTTCCTCTGGCAGATATCAACCAATTTTCAGGATCTCTATGAAATTAACTCCTCTCAGGTTTATATTATTCCTAAGATTCATATATATGCCCATAAATAATACTCGTTATTTTTGTGATGTTTAAGAAGGTAAGGCTTATATTGAACATAGAGATGTTGAGCTGGTGCCTGTTCAGATAGAGCCTTCACCTGTACTGACTAGTGTTCATGTTATTGGAAGGTACTCTGCATGCTAACATAGGAGAATGGTAAACACCAGTCCAGCTATAAACTCTTGATCTACATGATGACCTGGCTGCAAGACTTACTACAAATTGTGATGCAAGTTAGTATGAAAGCTGAGTTAGATATAGAACTTCAGACTCATGGAGATGGTTAGATAGTAGAATGTTAAAGTCTGGTGTCAAATACATATGGACTGGACATTGGTAATGTATGCTAAGCCATATAACTCTCATAATTGTGGCCTATTTATTTCTGTTGTTTTGTATTGTATTTATTGTTATAAGAGAAAGAACCATTTCTTGGACTGAAAGGGGGAGCTGTTGGGGGGAAAAAGATATACCTTACACTTAAAAAAAAAGGGGAAGTGGATGGGAGGTTGGGGGGGAAGGGGGTGGGAGGGTGGTACTGGAGGGAGGAGTAGGGAGGGGATTGTGATTGAGATGTAACTTGAAGAAATAAAAAAATAAATTAGGGGGGATCCAAGATGGCGGTGGCCTGCCTGTATTTTGATTTCGGGGTTAATAGTCACAGGGCGGCGAGTGTTGCAGGACACTGTACAAATGGCTTGACCCCCTCTAGATCTCATCTAACTACCCAGGGACCACTGAGGTCCCTTGGCAGGACGCTCCTTCCCACTCTCGGACACGCAAGGAAGCCGCTGGACCCGTGAATCCGGATCCCCCCATTCCCCACCAGGAGAGACGCCGGGTAAGTTCCAATCTAATACCCAGCGGGCAGATTCAGATCCCACGTAGATATAATCCCCACCCTGCTGGGCACCCCCAGGTCTTGCACAGACAATCCAGCTATCTGGCGAAAGGTTGCCACCCTTGGAAGTGAGCGCAGCTCAGCTGCAAAGTGCCTTCAGACTGCAGATTGCAACCCACTGCTGTGACGTCACTGGCCAGTTTCCAGCTGCAGGAGCGGCAAGGCTATTGGGGGTGAAGGGCAGATTTACCCACCACAGGAACCAACCCCAGGTAAACTGCGAGGTATTTGAAACTGTTGTATATTGGACTTTTGTACTAGTACTGGCCCTTCCGGTGGGGAACCAGAGCTTACTTGTACACAGCTCCACCCCCTGGATTAGTTACTTCTCCACCTACGAGGCGGGGCTGAATGACTCACCTTATAGGGGTGGAGTAAGGCAACTCAATGCCTACACCAAAGCGCTCCCTTTGGACCCAAGTCCAGAAGACAGCTAAAAAATTCCACATGGCCAGAAGCCCCAGACAAAAACAAAACAAACAAATAAAAAAACAAAGAAAAACAGAGCAAAATGACTCCAACAAAAGAAAGCAACGCTATTCCATCCAGCCCGAACCACCTCACCAGAGCAGAAACACATGAAAACGATGACAATTCTACATTATGGAAAGTGATAGAGTCCCTTCAAGAAGAACTTAAATCTATGAAGGAATTCAAAGAAGCCACAATTGCACATACAAAAGCGATGGAAAACACCATTAGAACTTCAGAACAAGGTGAGTCAACTTGAACAAGAAAAAGAGAGGGCAATGGAGACTTCCAGGAAAAGACAAGCAAACTGGAGCAGGAAATGTACAAAACAAATAACATCACTCAAGAAATGAAAATGGAAATGGAAAAAATAAAGAAAACACAGTCAGAGTTAAAAATGGAAATGGAGAATCAAGGGAAGAGAACAGGAACTATGGATTTGAGTACCAAAAATAGGATTCAAGAGATGGAAGACACGATCTCAGGCATGGAAGATTAGATGGAAGAAATCAATACAACATCCAAAGAAAATGAGAAAGCTAAAAATTCTCTCACCCACAATATCCAAGATATCAAGGACTCAATGAAAAGATGGAACCTAAGAATTATAGGCATAGAGGAAAGAGAAGACTCCCGACTCCATGGTCCAGGAAATATCTTAAACAAAATCATAGAAGAAAACTTCCCAAACCTAAAGAAAGAGATGCCAGTAAAAATACAAGAGGCTTACAGAACACCAAACAGATTAGATCAGAAAAGAAACTCCTCTCGCCATATAATAATAGAAACTCCAAATGTAGAGAACAAAGAAAGGATATTAAAAGCTGGAAGAGAAAAAGGCCAAGTCACATACAATGGCAGACCCATCAGAATCACACCTGACTTCTCCTCAGAAACTTTAAAAGCTAGAAGGGCCTGGACAGATGTCCTACAAGCCCTGAGAGAACATAGGTGCCCAGCCAGACTACTATACCCAGCAAAACTCTCTATCAACATAGATGGAGAAAACAAGATATTCCATGACAAAATCAAATTTAAAAAATATCTCCCCAAAAACCCAGACATACAGAAGATCCTAGAAGGAAAATTCCAACCCAGAGAAGATAACTACATCCAAGAAAACAGAGGAAATAGAAACCTCCACGGTAAATAAACAAAAAGAAACACAAGATGACCAGCTATACGAAAATAATGGGAAATAACAACCCCTGGTCACTAATATCCATCAACATCAATGGACTCAACTCACCCATAAAAAGACACAGACTTACAGACTGGATCCGTAAACAAGACCCATCTTTTTGCTGTATACAAGAAACACATCTCACTATTGAAGATAAACACTATATCAGAGTAAAGGGCTGGGAAAAGGTTTTCCAAGCAAATGGACCCAGGAAACAAGCTGGAGTAGCCACCGTAATATCAAACAAAATAGACTTCCAATTGAAGTTAATAAAAAAAGACAGAGAAGGGCATTACATACTCGTTAAAGGAAATATCCACCAAGAGAACATCTCAATATTGAACATCTATGCCCCAAATATAAAGGCACCTACATTTATAAAAGAAACGCATCTAAAACTTAAAGCACACATCGATCCAAACACTTTAATAGTGGGAGACTTCAACACCCCACTCACAACTATGGACAGATCATCATGACAGAAACCAAACAGAGAAATAATGAGTCTAACAGAGATTATGAACCAAATGGACCTAACAGATATCTACAGAACGTTTCACCCAAACACAAAAGAATACATCTCCTTCTCAGCTCCTCATGGAACCTTCTCCAAAATCGACCATATAGTTGGACACAAAGATAGCCTCAACATATACAAGAAAATTGAAATAACTCCTTGTATCTTATCAGACCACCATGGAATAAAGCTAGACTTCAATAGCAAAAGAATCAACAGAAAGTCTACCCTCACATGGAAATTGAACAACTCTTTACTAGAGGACCACTGGGTCAGGGAAGAAATAAAGAAGGAAATCAAAGACTTCTTAAAATCCAACGAAAATGAAGACATAACATACCCAATACTATGGGACACAATGAAAGCTGTGCTACAAGGAAAGTTCATAACACTAAGTGCCTTCAAAAAGTAAATTGTGACAGCTCATATTAGCAAATTAACAGCTAAACAGGGTGAATTGGAAAAAAGAAGAAGCAAACACTCCCAAGAGGAATGGAAGGCAGGAGATCATCAAACTTAGGGCTGAAATCAACAACTTAGAAACAAAAAGAACTATCCAAAATCAATGAAACCAAGAGTTGGTTCTTCGAAAAATCAACAAAATAGACAGACCCTTAGCCAAATTAACTAAAAGACAGAGGGAGGAAGCACAATCAACAAAATCAGAAATGAAAAAGGAGAAATAACAACAGACATTGAGGAAATCCAGAGAATATTTGGATCCTACTTTAAAAATCTATACTCTACCAAATTTGAAAACTTAAGTGAAATGGACAATTTTCTTGATAGATTCCACCTAGTGAAGCTAAATCAAGATCAGATTAACAGATTAAACAGCCTATAACCCCTAAGGAAATAGAAACAGTCATTAAAAATCTACCAACCAAAAAAGCCCAGGGCCAGATGGCTTTAGCACGGAATTCTACCGGACCTTCAAAGAGGAGCTAACACCAATACTTTTCAAACTCTTTCACAAAATAGAATCAGAAAGAACATTGCCAAACTCATTCTAGGAGGCCACAGTCACACTATTCCTAAACCACACAAAGACCCAACAAAGAAAGAGAACTTCAGACCAATCTCCCTCATGCACATAGATGCAAAAATGCTTAATAAAATACTAGCAAACTGAATTCAAGAACACATCAAAAGTATCATACACCATGAACAAGTAGGCTTCATCCCAGGAATGCAGGGATGGTTCAACATACGAAAGTCTATCAACGTCATTTACCATATAAACAAGATGAAAGAAAAAAACCACATGATAATCTCGCTAGATGCAGAAAAATCATTTGACAAAATCCAACACCCCTTCACGCTAAAAGTTCTGGAGAGAATGGGCATACAAGGACCGTACCTAGAAATAATAAAGGCAATATACAGCAAGCCAGTGGCCAACATCAAATTAAATGGAAAGAAACTTGAATCATTTCCTCTAAACTCAGGGACAAGACAAGGATGTCCACTTTCACAATATCTCTTCAATGTAGTACTTGAAGTTCTTGCTAGAGCAATAAGACAACTAAAGTCGATCAAGGGGATAAGCATTGGAAACGAAGAAGTCAAATCATCCCTATTTGCAGATGATATGATAGTATACATAAGCAACCCCAAAAATTCAGCTAGAGAACTGTTACAGCTGATAAACACCTTCAGCAAAGTGGATGGATACAAAATTAATTCAAAAAAAATCAGAAGTCCTTCTATATACAACAAACAAATGGGCTGAGACAGAAACAAGGGAAACAACCCCTTTCACAATAGCCACAAACAACATAAAATAACTCTAACCAAGCAAGTAAAGGACCTGTACAACAAGAGCTTCAAGCCCTTGAAGAAAGAAATGGAAGAGGCCTTTAGAAGATGGAAAGATCTCCCATGCTCATGGATAGGTAGGATCAACATAATAAAAATGGCTATCCTACAAAAGCAATATATAGATTCAATGCAATTCCTATCAAAATACCAACACAATTTTTTATAGACTTGGAAAGAGCTATTCTCCATTTCATATTGAATGACAAAAAACTCAGAATAGCTAAATCAATTCTGTACAATAAAAAAATATCTGGAGGTATCACCATCACAGATTTCAAGCTGTACTACAGAGCAATAGTAGTAAAAACAGCATGGTATTGGTATAGAAACAGACCAGTAGATCAATGGAATCGAATTGAAGACCCAGAAATAGACCCACACACTTATGGCCACCTAATTTTTGACAAAGAAGCCAAAATGGCACAATGGAAGAAGGACAGCATCTTCAACAAATGGTGCTGGTCCAACTGGATGTCCACTTGTAAAAGAATGAAATTAGACCCATACTTATCACTTTGTTCAAAACTGAAGTCCAAGTGGATCAATGATCTTAACATAAGACTGGACACACTAAATGTTTTAGAAGAGAAAGTGGGGAAATCCCTCAGACTCATTGGCACAAGCGACAACTTCCTGAACAGAACACCAACAGCTCACGACCTGAGATCAACAATCAATAAATGGGACCTCATGAAACTGAATAGCTTCTGTAAGGCAAAAGACACTGTCATTCGAACAAAACGGCAGCCTACAGACTGGGAGAAAATCTTCACCAACCCCCATCTGACAGAGGGCTAATATTCAAAATCTACAAAGAACTCAAGAAATTAAATGCCAAGAAACCAAATAATCCAATCAAAAAATGGGGGACAGAGCTAAATAGGGAATTCACAAAGGAGGAATCCCTAATGGCTGAGAGACACTTGAAGAAATGTTCAACATCCTTAATCATCAGAGAATTGCAATTCAAGACAACTCTGAGATTTCATCTCACACCTGTCAGAATGGCTAAGATCAAAAGCTCAAATGACAGCACATGCTGATGAGGGTGTGGAGAAAGGGGTACCCTACTCCATTGCTGGTGGGAGTGCAGGATTGTGCAACCACTATGGAGGTCAGTCTGGCGATATCTTAGAAAACGTGGAATAGCTTTGCCTCACGACCCATCCATACCACTTCTGGGTATACACCCAAATGCCTCTTCATGAAATCATAAGGAAGTTTCCTCATCTATGTTTATAGCAGCCTTATTTGTAATAGCTAGAAGCTGGAAACAACCCAGATGTCCCTCAACTGAAGAATGGGTTAAAAAACTGTGGTACATCTACACAATGGAATATTATTCAGCTATCAGAAACAATGAAATTATGCAATTTGCAGCCAAATGGATGGAACTAGAGAAGCTCATCCTGAGTGAGCTAACCCAGACTCAGAAGGATGCATATGGCATCTATTAACTTATAGTAGGATTTCTGCTGTATAGTAGAGGATATCGATACTACCACCAACACACCAAAGAGAACATGGACATAGACTTTTTATTTTTTATTTTTATTTTTTTATTTTTTATTCTTTTTTATCTGTTTGTCTGCTTATTTGTTTGTTTGTTTGGTTTTGAGTTCTCTCTCCCTGGCAATGAGACACTTTTCACTGGTGGTACTGCCTCATAGACCCCCAATGTATGAGTAGGCTCTTGGCCCTCATATGACCTCTGAACTGGGGTGAGGGACTGTTATATAGGGACACTCCACTCCAGAGAAGTGGGATGGGTTAGGGTTACAGAAAAAAATGAAATGTGAAGTTTCGGCCTTTTGCTACTAATTGTCGTAAACTGTTTAGGATAATTAAGAAATGCAAACTAATAGTCATGCAAGCCTGTCATTTTGTTAGCTACTATGACAGTCTACTATAGTTATTTTATAAGCTAATCAGAAATCAAGTTGCTAAGGGACAAGCAACATTTGCTTATCCTAATATAAGAGATCGATAGGGCTTCTTCAAAAACCTGAAGAGATCTGCAGAATATGGCATTCAAAGATGTTTTCTTAACTTTAGATTTTTTGATATCGAGACATGTCAGCGCCTGACAGTACCCCTTATTCTACTCCAAGTAGAAGATGAGCATTGAAGAATCTCCAGTGGGAGATGATGGAATTAGTGGCAAGCCTATCTCTTAGCAAGAAAAACCCCTTGCTCCAACTGTAGACAGAATGCTGTCCAAAAAGGTCAAAAATTGGAAGCAGGTAAGTCAACAGCCTAGCTCTGCCAATACAGGGTAGGCAAGTCCTTCATAATTCCTGCTCTACAATCAATGTCTGTCAGAGAAACGGGGCCAAACGACTGAAGATTGATGCTGTAATGTATGGAGAGAAAATGGGAACTGTCCAGGCAGTCACTGGTATGTCACTTCTTAGTTTTGGAAGCTGCAGGCCCTGCACTTCCTATATAATCAGATATATTTATCCCTCTCAGGTCTCTGAGGTGGTTGAAGAATAGATACCTAGAGTCTCATAGTTAAATTTTGAGTTGTTTAGGAATCAAGAGAGTGTTCTTGATCTAAGAAGATGTTTTTAAAATTGTGATGCAAGTTAGTATGAAAGCTGAGTTAGATATAGAACTTTAAACTCATGGAGATAGTTAGATAGTAGAATGTTAAAATCAGGTGCCAAATACATATGGACTGGACATTGGGAATGTACGCTAAGCCATATAACTCTCATAATTGTGGCCTAATTACCTCTGTTGTTTTGTATTGTATTTATTATTATAAGAGAAATATTCATTTGTTGGACTGAAAGGGGGAGCTGTTTGGGGAAAAAAGATATACCTTAAACTTAAAAAAAAGTAAGGGGATGGGTGGGTTGAGGCGGACGAGGGTGGGTGGATGGGACTGGAGTGGGGAGTAGGGAGGGGATTGCAATTGAGATGTAACTTGAAGATATAAAAAAATAAAGTAAAAAAAAAAAGATCAATACCAATGTAGCCAAATATCGGATGGAAACTGAGTTAGATATAGAACTTTAAACTCATCAAGCTAGATAGATAAAAGAATATTAATATCAGTTGCCAAATATATATGAACTGGACATTGGGAATGTATGTTATACCTTATAATTTTCATAATTGTAGCCTAATTGTTCTTGTTGTTTTGAATTGTATTTATTGTTATAAGAAAAAGAGCCTTATTGGACTAAAAGGGAAGCTGTTGGGGGGAAAAGAAGATACACTTCAAATTAAAAAAATAAATGAATAAAAGCAGATAGGGGCATAAGGAGGAAGATTGTAGGAGGGTAGGACCAGGAAGGGGAGGACAGAAGGGACTATAATTGCAATGTATTTTGAAGAAATAAATAAATATTAATAAAAAAAAACAAAAACAAAAACAAAAAAGAAAAGAGGCAAGTAGCAAGGATAGGGACATCCAAAATACAGAGCACACAGGTGTGTCTTAATGTTTTTTCTTTGTGAACGTGACTTATAAGTTGCATTACATATTTGGAGCTGTTTAATAAATTTTCAACTTCTGTTAACACTACAGTAAATGATAAAAATAAAAAAAGAAAAGAAAAACTCATCCTAACTGAGCAAACTCAGACCCAGAAAGATACACATGGTATGTACTCACTTACAAGTTGTCATTAACCATATAGCACAAGAACCTAGCTTAACTATCCAACAAAAAACTCCACTCAGCAGTGAGACATGGACCCTAGTGCTTGTTAGGGGAACACTTTACCCTAGTTGGGCAGCCATATCAAGCCCCAGTGCAAGAGGAAGCTCTTAGACCTCATGTGACTGATGAATTGAGGGGGTTTGATATGTGGGAGTGGGAGCTCCCCTCATCTGAGGAAAAGGAGATGACAGAGATGGGGACAAGGGAAGGAGGGACAGTGGGACCTGGAGGGGAGGAGGGAGTAGACTTTGATTAAGATGCAACTTGAAAAAAATAATTAATAAAGAAAAAGGAAAGAAATGAACACAATTATGGAGCAATGAGTGCTCCATGAAATTATTAAGAAATAACCACAATGCCTATGGAAACAAGACTTTTGAGAAAAAAATAAGAAAATTAAAATGTGTTCTTATGAAGAAATAGCACCAGAAATATATAAATTATGCCTATGTATAGATTTAATATAAAAATATCATTCTTCAGAAAATTAAAAGACTACAAACTATTTTTCATTGTGAAATTTTCTACCTTAGTCAACTGTTTAAAATGTTGAATTTCAATTCATTTGCTTTTCATCATAAATAATAATTTATTAGGAATGCTTCTGCTTTTTTGTCACTGGTTCTTGCAATAGTGACCAATATATTCTGATGTTGGGAGCCGCTTTCGCCATTACAAGATGGCGCTGGCTTCCTG
>CAJQZJ010000309.1:176451-233103 GCA_907164525.1 Lophiomys imhausi | reverse complement strand
GCCTTTTACTACTAATTGTCATAAACTGTTTAGGATAATTAAGAAATGCAAACTAATAGTTATGCAAGCTGGTCATTTTGTTACGTACTATGACAGCCTATTATAGTTATTTTCTAAGCTAATCAGAAATAAAGCTGCTAAGAGACAAGCAACATCTGCTTACCCTAATATAAGAGATAGACAGGGCTTCTTCAAAAACCTCAAGAGATCTGCAGAATAAGGCATTCAAAGATGTTTTCGTAACTTTAGATTTTTTTATATCAAGACATATCAACTCCTGACAACACCCCCTATTCTCCTCCAAGTAGAAGATGAGCATCGAAGAATCTCCAGTGGGAAATGACTGAATTAGTCACAAGGTTATCTCTTGGTAGGAAAAGCCCCTTGCTCCAACTGTAGAGAGAATGCTGTCCAAAAAGGACAAAACCTGGAAGCAGGTAAGTCGACAGCCTAGCTCTGCCAAGACAGGGTAGGCAAGTCCTTCATAACCCCTGCTCTACAATCAATGTCTGTCAGAGAAATGGGACCAAACGATTGAAGATCGATGCTGTAATGTATGGAGAGAAAATGGGAACTGTCCAGGCAGCCACTGGTACGTCATTTCTTAGTTTTGGAAGCTGCAGGCCCTGTACTTCCTATAAAATCAGATATATTTATCCCTCTCAGGTCTCTGAGGTGGTTGAAGAACAGATAGCTAGAGTCTCATAATTAAATTTTGAGTTGTTTAGGAGTCAAGAGAGTGTTATAGATCTAAGAAGATTCTTTCAAAATTGTATTGCAAGTTAGTATGAATGTTGAGTTAGATATAGAACTTTATACTCATGGAGATGGTTAGATTGTAGAATGTTAAAGTCAAGTGCCAAATACATATGGACTGGACATTAGGAATGTACGCTAAGCTATATAACCCTCATAACTGTGGCCTAATTACCTCTGTTGTTTTGTATTGTATTTATTATTATAAGAGAAAGAGCCATTTGTTGGACTGAAAGGGGAAACTGTAGGGGGAAATAAGACATATCTTAAACTTAAAAGAAAAAAAAAAGGGAAGAGGATGGGTGGTTGAGGGTGGGAGGGGGGACTGGAGGGGGAATAGGGAGGGGACTGCGATTGAGATGTAACTTGAAGAAATAAAAAATAAAGGGAAAAGAATTAAAAAAAATAAAGACACATCTCTTTTGCTTTCAAAAAGAAAAAAAAAAGAAATTAAAAAAAGGGAAAAAAAAGAGTTACTACAGCAATAGTAGTACAAAGTTGTGGGAGTAACCAACCAATATCTGATTGAATTTAAGGCCCACTTCCTGAGACAGAACACAACCCTGACACTGTTTTAATGGTCAAGATCTAGAAACCCGATAGTCCATGGACCTGGGCAAAATAAAATACTACTCTTCTGCTAAAGGAACATAGCTATAAGATGACTCCTAAGGACATTCTGCTAGACATAGATCAGCTTTGCTCAGTCATCATCAGAGAAGTTTCCTTTGGAAGTAGATGGGAACAAATACAGAGACCCAGAGCTTGACAATGTGCAGAGAGTGAGAGACCTTGGAGCACTCTGTGCTAATTGGAAGGTCTCCATCAAATCCCTCCCATCAGGGTACAAGGAACTTCATGGAAGGGAAGACAGGAAGAGTGTAAGAGTCAGAGGGGGTGGAGGACACTTAAGAGATAAGGTCTTCTAAACACAGCAGTACCAATGTGTCACATATGAACACAGAGATACTGTGACATGTGCATGGCCTGCTTGGGTCTGTGCTAGACAGGGTTGCAGTGTTAAGGGAAGTGGACACAGTCTCATCCCTATCCCAGAAGCTATGTCCAATTGATAAACACAAATGAAAAATCAGTTCTGTTCAATAGAGTCTCATTGGGAATATGAACCACTGTTAAGGGCAGGCCCCATGCCCAGCAGTCGATGGCCAACACAAAATGAACTCAATGGTACTTTTTGAGGGTTTGTTTTTTTGTTTTATTTTTTCTCATAAGGTTTTGACAGGGTATTTTTTTCCCCCTTTACCTTTCAGGTCATTTGTATATATATTATGGCTTCCAGTCTTGTGTTTTGGAGGATTCTTGTGCATGCATCTCTGCATCCACCTTTGTGTCTCTATGTCTACATTTGTATCTCATGTTTTCTTCATTGCTTTTTTTCTTCTGTTTGCTTTGTCCTATTCCAATTTGTTCGATATTATTTTATTATTGTTTTAGATGCCCATTTGTTGCTAACCAGAAAGAGAAAGGATGTCACTTCTGGTGGTAAGAAAGTTGGGGAGTATCTTGGATGTTGTGGGGGAGGAGAAGCTGTGACTAGAATATATTGTATGAAAAATATTTATTTTCAATAAAAAGAAAGGAGAGTTATATAATCTTTATATATATCATATATGATAATTAAAATTAAACACTGTAGTGTGCATTTCAATTAATGGTGGCAATAAATTAAACTATTTCTATGATCATATCAATTATTCTAAATTATTAGAAATGATCTGTAACTAATGAGATGGAGATCCAAAATAATAGTATAAATGATTATGCTAATTATAAAAATACTTGTATTTATTATTTTAATGGGTTTACAAAAAAGTATAAAGTACTACAGTTATATTTATACATTCATTAGATCAACAAGTATTTGTTTAAGTGTAGTACCTTCTAATAAATAGTGGTATGGACAATACATCTTCACTTATGTTTGTAGGTGGGTATCTCTAACTGGGTTAGGGCATGCACTCTCTCAATAAATTTATGGTTTGGTGAAATGTGTGTGTGTGTGTGTCCTCAAGAATATGTATTTCAAAAACTAGTGATAGAAGAGTATGTGACAGTATTTTAGAGGATATGCCATTGGAAGGAAAACAAGAAAAACTTTTTGAGTATTGTTATACATCAGCAAAGAACAGTAGAGGATAGAAATGAAGACAGAAGCAAACATTTAAGAGAGTTAACAGTGAACTGAAAGACATGAGGACAACATAGAAAAATTTAGTTCATGATTATTGCACAGGAATAAGGATGACAATGGTGGGAAGTAGGTTCAAAAGTGTGAAGCAGATAATGAAGGTACTGGAGTTCTGGTTAATAGTATTGTATGTAAACCTATAAGAAATTCTGTGCTAAGCAGTCAATAAGTCATTCCTAGTAGAGTAAGAATATGCTCAAAAGTGCACTTTGCATTTAACTCTCTAAGTACTGTCTGTAGGGATATGCCAATGGCAATTGGAAGAACAGTATAAAGAGAGTAACTGAGATATTTAAAAGTATTTTAAGTCTTTTTAAAAAATAAATTTATTTATTTGTTGCTTCAGGTTACATCTCCATCATATTGTCCTCTTTCTCCAATTCCCAGCCCCACTCTCCCATCCTCTACCCCCTAACCCTTCCATCCTGCTCCCCTGGAGTGGAGTGTCTCTACATAACAGTCCCTCCCTCGCCCCAGTTCAGAAGTCATATGAGGGCCAAGAGCCTCTTCATACACTGGAGGCCTACAAGGCAGTACCACCAGTGAAAAGTGTAGGGAAGTAAAACTAAAAAACCAACCAACCAACCAACCAACAAACAAACAAAAACAAACAACAAAAAAATAAATTAAAAAAATTTAAAAAAAGTCTATGTCCATGTTCCCTTTGGTGCGTTGGTTGTAGTATAGATATCCTGTACTATATAGCTAAAATCCTACTATAAGTGAATAGATGCCATGTACATCCTTCTGAGTCTGGGTTAGCTCATTCAGGATGAGCTTCTCTAGTTCCATCCATTTGGCTGCAAATTGCATGATTTCGTTGTTTCTGATGGCTGAATAGTACTCCATTGTGTAGATGTACCACAGTTTTTAATCCATTCTTCGGTTGAGGGACATCTGAATTGTTTCCAGTTTCTAGCTATTACAAATAAGGCTGCTATAAACATAGATGAGGAAACTTCCTTATGATTCTGTGAGGAGTCATTTGAATGTATAACCAGAAGTGGTATGGATCGGTCCTGAGGCAAAGCTATTCCAAGTTTTCTAAGATATCGCCAGACAGACCTCCATAGTGGGTGCACAAGCCTGCACTCACACCAGCAATGGAAGAGGGTTCCCCTTTCTCCACACCCTAGCCAACATGTGCTGTCATTTGAACTTTTGATCTTAGCCATGCGCACAGGTGTGAGATGGAATCTCAGAGTTGTCTTGAGTTGCATTTCTCTTATGATTAAGGATGCTGAGCATTTCTTCAAGTGTCTCTCGGCCATTAGGGATTCTTCCTTTGTGAATTCTCTATTTAGCTCCGTCCCCATTTTTTTGATTGGATTATTTGGTTTCTTGGCATTTAATTTCTTGAGTTCTTTGTAGATTTTGGATATTAGCCCTCTGTCAGATGGGGGTTGGTGAAGATTTTCTCCCAGTCTGTAGGCTGTTGTTTTGTTTGAATGACAGTGTCCTTTGCCTTACAGAAGCTATTCAGTTTCATGAGGTCCCATTTATTGATTGTTGGTCTCAGGTCCTGAGCTGTTGGTGTTCTGTTCAGGAAGTTGTCACCTGTGCCAATGAGTTTGAGGGTTTATCCCACTTTTTCTTCTTGTAGATTTAGTGTGACCAGCCTTATGTTAAGGTCTTTGATCCACTTGGACTTAAGTTTTGTACAAGGTGATATGTATGGGTCTAATTTCATTCTTTTACAAGTGGACATCCAGTTGGACCAGCACCATTTGTTGAAGATGCTGTCCTTCTTCCACTGTGCGGTTTTGGCTTTGTCAAAAATTAAGTGGCCATAGGTGTGTGGGTCCATTTCTGGGTCTTCAATTCGATTCCATTGATCTACTGGTCTGTTTCTATACTAATACCATGCTGTTTTTACTACTATTGCTCTGTAGTACAGCTTGAAATCTGGGATGGTGATACCTCCAGATTTTTTTTATTGTACAGGATTGATTTATCTATTCTGGGCTGTTTGTTGTTCCATATGAAATTGAGAATAGCTCTTTCCAGGTCTATAAAGAATTGTGGCCCTCACTCGTCGCCAACGGCCTGCCTCGCTGCATACTCTCTTGCAGCTGCCCCACAGAAATGCTTCAACTACCCACAGTCCTTCGCCAGATGAGACCAGTGTCCCGGGCAGTGGCTCCTCATCTCACTCGGGCCTATGCCAAAGATGTGAAATTTGGTGCAGATGCTCGAGCCTTAATGCTTCAAGGTATGGACCTTTTAGCCGATGCTTTAGCTGTTACAATGGGGCCAAAGGGAAGAACAGTGATTATTGAACAGAGTTGGGGAAGTCCCTAAGTAACAAAAGATGGAGTCACTGTTGCAAAATCAATTGATTTAAAAGATAAATACAAAAATATCGGAGCTAAACTTGTTCAGGATGTTGCCAATAACACAAATGAAGAGGCTGGGGATTGCACCACCACTACTACTGTTCTGGCATGTTCTATAGCCAAGGAAGGCTTTGAGAAGATCAGCAAAGGGGCTAATCCAGTAGAAATCCGGAGAAGTGTGATGTTGGCTGTTGGTGCTTTAATTGCTGAACTTAAAAAGCAATCTAAACCTGTGACAACCCCTGAAGAAATTGCCCAGGTTGCTACAATTTCTGCAAATGGAGACAAAGACAATGGAAACATCATTTCTGATGCAATGAAGAAGGTTGGAAGAAAGGCATGAAGTTTGATAGAGGATATATTTCCCCATATTTTATTAATACAAGAAAAGGTCAAAAATGTGAATTCCAAGATGCGTATGTTCTGTTGAGTGAAAAGAAAATTTCTAGTGTCCAGTCCATTGTACCTGCTCTTGAAATTGCCAATGCTCATTGGAAGCCCTTGGTCATAATTGCTGAAGATGTTGATGGAGAAGCTCTAAGCACACTGGTCTTGAACAGGCTAAAAGTTGGTCTTCAGGTTGTAGCGGTCAAAGCTCCAGGGTTTGGGGACAACAGGAAGAACCAGCTTAAAGACATGGCTATTGCTACTGGTGGTGCAGTGTTTGGAGAAGAAGGGTTGAATTTAAATCTTGAAGATGTTCAAGCTCATGACTTAGGAAAAGTTGGAGAGGTCATTGTCACCAAAGATGATGCTATGCTTTTGAAAGGAAAAGGTGACAAAGCTCAAATTGAAAAACGTATTCAAGAAATCACTGAGCAGCTAGACATCACAACTAGTGAATATGAAAAGGAAAAGCTGAATGAGTGGCTTGCTAAACTTTCAGATAGAGTAGCTGTGCTGAAGGTTGGAGGGAAAAGTGATGTTGAAGTGAATGAGAAGAAAGACAGGGTTACTGATGCCCTCAATGCTACAAGAGCAGCTGTTGAAGAAGGCATTGTTCTAGGAGGGGGTTGTGCTCTGCTCCGCTGCATCCCAGCCTTGGATTCATTAAAGCCTGTTAATGAAGACCAGAAAATAGGTATAGAAATCATTAAAAGAGCACTCAAAATTCCTGCAATGACTATTGCTAAGAATGCAGGTGTTGAAGGATCTTTGATAGTTGAGAAAATTCTGCAGAGTTCCTCAGAAGTTGTTTATGATGCTATGCTTGGAGACTTTGTGAACATGGTAGAAAAGGGAATCATTGATCCAACAAAGGTTGTAAGAACTGCTTTACTGGATGCTGCTGGGGTGGCCTCCTTGCTAACTACAGCCGAAGGTGTAGTGACAGAAATTCCTAAAGAAGAGAAGGACCCTGGAATGGGTGCCATGGGTGGAATGGGAGGGGGTATGGGAGGTGGCATGTTTTAACCCTTGAATACTGCTTTGCCCTTATCAATGAACTGTGACAGGAAACTCAAGGCAGACTCCTCACCTATAACTTCAGAGAAGTAAGTCACCTGGGGAAAATGACTGAAGAGAGGGCTGGCTGATCAGCGTAACCATCGGTTACTGGTTTCCATTGACAATGTGTAATGGTCTACTGCTCTCATTATCCATGCCGACAGATAATTTATTTTGTATTTTTGAATAAAGACATTTGTACATTCCTGATACTGGGTGCAAGAGCCATATACCAGTGTCCTACTTTCAGCTTAAATCACTGAGGCATTTCTACTGTTCTGTTACAGTCAGGAGTATAGTGCTGTGTCACCAGGTGAGAAGTTCAGAAGCAGCCTTTCTGTGGAGAGTGAGAATAATTGTGTACAAATTAGATGTATCCAATTATGTGATAACCTTTGTGTAATAAAATTTTGTTTAAAGTTAAAAAAAAGAATTGTGTTGGTATTTTGATAGGAATTGCATTGAATCTATTTATTACTTTTGGTATGATGGCCATTTTTGTTATGTTGATCCTACCTATCCATGAGCATGGGAGATCTTTCCATCTTCTAAAGGCCTCTTCCATTTCTTTCTTCAAGGTCTTGAAGTTCTTGTTGTACAGGTCCTTTACTTGCTTGGTTAGAGTTACCCCTAGCTATTTTATGTTGTTCGTGGCTATTGTGAAGGGGGTTGTTTCACTTATTTCTGTCTCAGCCCATTTGTTTGATGTATATAGAAGGACTTCTGATTTTTTTGAGTTAATTTTGTATCTAGCCACCTTGCTGAAGGTGTTTATCAGCTGTAAGAGTTCTCTGGTGGAATTTTTGGGGTCGCTTATGTATACTATCATATTGTCTGCAAATAGGGATAATTTGACTCCTCGTTTCCAATATTTATCCCCTTGATCCCCTTTAGTTGTCTTATTGCTCTAGCAAGAACTTCAAGTACTATATTGAAGAGATATTGTGAAAGTGGACATCCTTGTCTTGTCCCTGAGTTTAGAGTAAATGCTTCAAGTTTCTTTCCATTTAATTTGATGTTGGCCACTGGCTTGCTGTATATTGCCTTTATTATTTCTAGGTACGGTCCTTATATGCCCGTTCTCTCCAGAACTTTTAGCATGAAGGGGTGTTGGATTTTGTCAAAAGATTTTTCTGCATCTAGTGAGATTATCGTGTTTTTTTTCTCTTTCATCTTGTTTATATGGTGAATTATGTTGATAGACTTCCGTATGTTGAACCATCCCTGCATTCCTGGGATGAAGCCTACTTGTTCATGATGTATGATACTTTTGATGTGTTCTTGAATTCGGTTTGCTAGTATTTTATTAAGCATTTTTTTGCATCTATGTTCATGAGGGAGATTGGTCTGAAGTTCTCTTTCTTTGTTGGGTCTTTGTGTGGTTTAGGAATCAGGATGACTGTGGTCTCATAGAATGAGTTTGCCTTGTTCTTTCTGATTCTATTTGGTGAATGAGTTTGAAGAGTATTGGTGTTAGCTCCTCTTTGAAGGTCCGGTAGAATTCCGTGCTAAAGCCATCTGGCCCTGGGCTTTTTTTGGTTGGGAGATTTTTAATGACTGCTTCTGTTTCCTTAGGGGTTATAGGGCTGTTTAATATGTTAATTTGATCTTGATTTAGCTTCAGTAGGTGGAATCTATCAAGAAAATTGTCCATTTCGCTTAAGTTTTCAAATTTGTTGGAATATAGATTTTTAAAGTAGGACCCAAATATTCTCTGGATTTCCTCAATGTCTGTTATTTTTTTCTCCCTTTTCATTTCTGATTTTGTTGATTTGGATTTTTCCCTCTGCCTTTTAGTTAATTTGGCTAGAGGTTTGTCTATTTTGTTGATTTTCTCAAAGGACCTACTCTTGGTTTCATTGATTCTTTGTACAGTTCTTTTTGTTTCTAAGTTGTTAATTTCAGCCCTAAGTTTGATGATTTCTTGCCTTCTGCTCCTCTTGGGAGTGTTTGCTTCTTTTTTTTTTTTCCAATTCACCCAGTTTAGCTGTTAATTTACTAATATGAGCTGTCACAATTTTCTTTTTTATAGGCACTTAGTGTTATGAAGTTTCCTTGTAGCACAGCTTTCATTGTGTCCCATAGTATTGGGTATGTTATGTCTTCATTTTCGTTGGATTTTAAGAAGTCTTTGATTTCCTTCTTTATTTCTTCCCTGACCCAGTGGTCCTCTAGTAAAGAGTTGTTTAATTTCCATGTGAGTGTATACTTTCTGTTGATTCTTTTGCTATTGAAGTCCAGCTTTATTCCATGGTGGTCTGATAAGATACAAGGGGTTATTTCAATTTTCTTGTATCTGTTGAGGCTATCTTTGTGTCCAACTATGTGGTCGATTTTGGAGAAGGTTCCGTGAGGTGCTGAGAAGAAGGTGTATTCTTTTGTGTTTGGGTGAAATATTCTATAGATATCTATAGATATCTGTTATGTCCATTTGATTCATGATCTCTGTTAGACTCATTATTTCTCTGTTTGGCTTCTGTCTTGACGATCTGTCCATTGTTGTGAGTGGGGTGTTGAAGTCTCCCACTACTAATGTGTTGGGGTCAACATACGATTTAAATTTTAGAAGCGTTTCTTTTACAAATGTAGGTGCCTTTGTATTTGGGGCACAGATGTTCAATATTGAGATGCCCTCTTGATGAATATTCCCTCTATCGAGTATGTAATGCCCTTCTCTGTCTTTTTTTTATTAACCTCAGTTGGATGTCTATTTTGTTTGATATTAGGATTGCTACTCCAGCTTTCTTCCTGGGTCCATTTGCTTGGAAAACCTTTTCCCTGACCTTTACTCTGAAATAGTGTCTATATTTGATAGTGAAATGTGTTTCTTGTATGCAGCAAAAGATGGGTCTTGTTTAAGGATCCAATCTGTAATTCTGTGTCTTTTTATTGGGGAGTTGAGTCCATTGATGTTGATGAATATTAGTGACCAGGGGTTGTTATTTCCCATTAGTTTGGTATAGGTGGTCCAAATGTACAGAACAAAGAAAGAATATTAAAAGCTGTAAGAGAAAAAGGTCAAGTCACATACAATGGCAGACCCATCAGAATTACACCTGACATCTCCTCAGAAACTTTAAAAGCTAGAAGGGCCTGGAAAGATGTCCTACAAGCCCTAAGAGAACATAGGTGCCCAGCCGGACTACTATACACAGCAAAACTCTCCATCAAGATTGATGGAGAAAACAAGATATTCCATGACAAAATCAAATTTAAACAATATCTACCCAGAAACCCAGCCCTACAGAAGATCCTAGAAGGAAAATTCCAACCCAGAGAAGATAACTACACCCAAGAAAACAGAGGAAATAGAAAATTCCACAGCAACTAAACCCAAAGAGGCAAAGTATTTTAAGTCTTAATAACAGAAAATGTTAAAACAATATAAAGACAAGAAAGAAAGAATGCAGTTTGACTACAACATAACAAAATTACGTAAAAATAAAAATAATGAGCTGAAGACCCAACTCTCTTGGAAATATTCCACACTCAAACACATCCACAATTTTTCATATTCCCAAGAAACACACAATCAAAAAATATTTTCAAATCAAAAATTTTTCAAACAAAAAATTTCAAAAGAAATTTGAAACCTACACAATATAACAAGTGTCTCAGTTCAAAATCTCAGACTCTCCTTTACCTGTTGAGATTCGGGTTTAAGGAGTCTGGCTTCCCCTCTGATCAAGTGTCTCAGTTCAAAATCCTCACACTATCCTTTACCTGTTGAGTCCCAAGTTTCAGGAGTCTGTTCCCCTCTGTTCTTTTTTTTTTTTTTTCATTTTTCATTGTTCCTGACATCTTCTGTGTCAGTAGAAGTGGTTTGACTTCCCCTTAAATTCCGTATGTATTCTCATTTATCACCTTCCATCTTCATTAATTGAATTCTGTAAGCTATTTTAGTTCTTTAGTTATGCCTGTACAAGCTCCATCTTTCCAGAAGCAACATATATAATTCATTTTCTTCTTTTCCAAATCCTCTATCTTCAGACTAAGTAATACCTAAAGAAATGGCTCAAAGGACCTGCTGGTTTTGTTATTGTTTTGTTTTGTTTTTGTCTTTGTTTTCAATCTGCTTGAATTTCCTAGCATGTTTCTGTGCAAAAATAGTTTTCAAAACCAACAAAATCAGAGAGCTAAGAGAGAAAAATGAAGGAGGGAAAGTTACTTTGTAATTCTAAATAGTTCTACAAAATAACTTAACACAAAGGTTTAAATAAGAAAGACAAGACTTTATTGGCAGGTTGGCAGGGAATCATTGCTATTCAATTCCTCATACCTCATTAACTAACTATTTTCTGGCATATATGACTCCATATTTCATCTGTCTGCCTGAGTAGGGTGAATGAAATTCAAACTAGTTACATAAGATCACCTTGGAAACAGAAGCAATGAATCATGTGCACCTTATGAAAACAACTATTCATAACCCACTCAATGAGAGCTCAATTTGAAACTATGGCGTTTTTGCTCTGATGAAATGCCATTGTGCTTCCTTTGATGAATGAACACAGAAGCGCATTCTTGCAATACAATGAGAAAGCCCTCAGGATCTGTCAGGTCTAACTAAGTCACCCAGGGGCTTTTTTTCTTATTCTTGTCATACTCTTTCCAGCATCCTTAAGCAGCACAAGGGACAGAAGCTCGGTATGCTGGGACATGTCTCTACATAGTCCATCTGGAGTACGCAGAAGAGGCTCTTTCCTCTCACTCTCCCCTGGTGTGTAAGTCTGATAAAGCACTTTGTTTCTCTTTTTGTTCATGTAGTGGTATTCAGGCTTGGCTGTTGTTGTTTTAGTTCCTTAAATACCTATCTAAAACCCAGAAATCTTTTCAGGTGCATTAGGGAATTGACTGTATTGGTGCAAAACACAAAAGCACAGCAATTTTAAGGATTTTGAAAATGTTTGATAGTTTTAAGTCACCAAACAGTTTCACAGTATCCATTTGTTTGAGTTGGGGATTTAGCTCAAGGGTAGAACACTCTTCTAGCAAGCTCAAGTTTGGAGGTTCTGGTCTCAGATCCAGAAAAAAAATGTATCTTTTTGTTTATAATTTAATTTTTACAACTATGGTACAAGTTTTAACAGATAAATGATACAACATCTACAAAATAAAAAAGGCTATTTACTCTTGTGTGTGTTTAAGGTGGCAGAGATGGGGTACGGGGGTCTGGGAGTGAACCTTGGGCTTTGAGACTGTTATTTATGACTCCAACTGAGCAACCTCTCCAGCCCTATTTATTTGATCTTTTATGTTACACCCAATCCCAAGTTTCAGCATGTTGGCCCAGCATGATCAGCGTCTTAGTTTTCTATTGCTGTGACAAAAACCATGGCCAAAACTAACCTGGGGTTCATTTTAGCTTAAACTTGTAGTCTATCAGGAAGAGAAAGCAGTGAACCTAGAGGCAGGAACTAATGCAGAAGCCATGGAGAAATGCTGCTTCCTTATTTGTTCCTCCTGGCCTATTCAACCTGCTTTAATTTATACCCTAGGACCACCATCCCAGGTATGGCATGACCTACAGTGCGTTGGCCACTTCTACATCAATCATCAGTCAAGAAAAACACCCCACAGGCTTGCCTACAGGCCAATCTGATGAGGGTATTTTTGCAACTGAGGTTCCCTCTTCTCTGATAACTTTAGTTTATGCTAAATTTATTAAAATCTAAATAACACAGTTATGTACTTATTTTTGATTAAAAAAATTTAAATAATACATAGTTTGAGGGATTATACTTGTATCTCTGTTGTGGAACATTAACTTCCTATGTACAATGGCCTGGGCTCATCCCAGTACTGAACAATAAATAAATAACACTTAGTTTGAAGATTTTGTATTCTAAATAATTAGATATAAGCAATAAGTATGGAAAATTTAATAATCATATACATTAATTATAGTTCATGAATATATAAGAATCAAAATAGTCATGTGAATAATGAAAATCCAATAATTGTTTATCATCTATGGGAATGAACAAAAAGAAACAAAATAAGACAGATAAGTTTGTTTTTAATACTTAAACATGAGACAAAAATCTGACAGTAAGTAGAGTCAACCTAAAGATTTGAAAACACTAAATATTGCACAGTAAAATTTATAGCCTGTAGTTATGGAAATCATACACACCATTTAAACATTTTTCTGTCTTCCTAATATTCTTGATGAAAACAACAAATTAATCTTTTTGATTTTTAACAAACACTGGCAGAAAAACAAATACTCTAGGCATAGAGGGACATGACTAAAATCCTAGCTTTCTAGAGGCTGAAATTGTAACTCAAAGTCTAGACTAGGCTACATAGCAAGTTTCAAACCAACTGATTCTGCCTCAAACAACAGCAGAGAGTCAAATTGGTTTGGAAGCCACACTTGCCCAAGGTCTTTTTCTTAATCATTACATTAATATTAGTGTTAAAAAAATCTTTCTGTGTTCTTGAAGCAGTTTTTTTAAATTACAAAAACAGAAAATCAGAATCCAATTGTCAGATAAGCTAAAGATAATTTTAAAAAATTTTATATAAAAACTTTAGAAATTATTCTTGATTTGGAAATACATTCTATAAAAGTTTGTACTGGACATTGTAATGAAGCTCATTCTTACAACATTCCTTAACACATGTTTCACAGTCATTTAAATATATCATATTTATAGCTATATCTTAGATATGTTTTCAAGAAGTGCTTGAGTTCTGTTATTGCATATCTATCTCATCATCTTTGGGTTCAGAATAACTCCACATTTGTTTTTTGTTCTGGGTGTCTGTTTTTAGAACGATGCTTTATAGGTTTTTTTTTCCAAAGAAAAGATAAGAATGCAGAATGCAATGTTTACATGTTCTAAATCCAGAGATTATATTTTTCTGAAATATTTTAAAAGATTTGTTTGTTACTTTTTATGTGTGTGTTCCTGGTTGTATGATGTATACTACATGTGTCAGGTACCTACAGAAGCAGAGATGGAATTGGATTCTTCTGAACTGGAGTTAAGAGTGGTTGTGGACTTCCTGATGTAGGTGCTAGGAATTGAATGAGGGTCCTCTGAGGAAGAAGGAAGGGTTCTTAACTGCTAAATCATTTTCCAGCTCTCCTGTTGGAAATACTGTAATGATGCCTAGATATAAAAAATGTCCAAATCAATTTTTTCTATGAATTTGGTAATAGTGAAAGCTATGAGAGTATAATGACTTCCTATTTCCAGACTCCTGTTGTTTTTCTACAAAAATGTTCTTTCCTTTGTTATTCTACCAAGTCTAGGCACTTTAGTAACCATGAATTTCCAATATATATTTCCTCTACTTAGGAGGACAGCTACTGAAGTGGTTTGAATGAGAATTGACCCATAGGTTTACATATTTGAATGCTTAGTTACCAGTTGGTGGATTATTTAAGATAGATTAAGAGGTTGTCTTTGTTGGGGGAGGTTTGTCATTGGGAATGGGTTTTAGGGTTTCAAAAAGCCAATGTCAGGCCCAGTGTCTCTCTTTTTGCTTGCTACCTGCAGATTAGAATGTACAGCTCTCAGCCACTGCTCCAGTGCTGTGCTTCTCTGTTTCCCACCATGATGGTCATGGATCAATCTTCTGAAACTGTAAGTAAGCCTCCAATTAAATGCTGTATCATCATAGCAATTTAACATTAAGATAGTCACATTCTTGTTGGGCTCCATCTTCAGGATGGTGTATAGAAGGTACCACTAAATTCACAGTTTCTATGCTATATATGATTCACTTATTTTAGTTTTTCATTTAATAATTTCATTGAAAAAACTGTCAAAATGTTCTTTCTTGCACTTTTTTTTCCAGATTTTTTTGTTGTAGATGGTGAGATGTCAATTCAACCAGTGATTCTGTTATATCTGGAAGCAGGGATCTGTCATTACAGATTTGAAATACTCAGAAAATACTCATCTATGGATCTATGAGTATGGATCCAGTAGATATGTGCACACAGATCTGCTAAGAAGTTTGTGGAGTAACCATTTGCCATGCAATTCAATAGCCATGATCTAATCCTGAATATATTTTTTATGTGCTTTTCTCCTATGGATTTTCATCTTTAGTTTAAATATTTAAATTAGTTGCCAATACCTCACAGATAGAATTATGTATTACACAAGTATTTAAGAGTTAATGATGATATTCTTCCAAAATATAGTAAGGGCTCCTAAGATGAAGGACATAATAGGCCCAGGGAGAGGGAACATCTTTCTGTTCACTAAAATCTTTGACAAGCTCATCATTCAGTGCACACACTCATTTCCATCACTGGTCATTAATGCTGGCTGAACTATCGAAGCTGTCTGGAAAAAAGACAATTTTCTACCCAGGGCTTTATGATGGATTTAATTCCACCAGTGAATACTACTAACAAACACCAGCTATCCTAACTTTATACAATACTGAAATTCTATTTTTTTGCCTTAAATTCTTACCTTTGATATTAAGAAGGAAGGGGTTTGAATTGTCATCAACAGCCAGATGCACCGAGCTACAATAATTACTTGGGTTTGCTTTATTTTTGTGTCACTCATGGCTTTTACTCACCAGTGGTTAAAATGTCATCTAATACAGTGTAGTAAGTAGGGATAGTGACTGAAGTTTAGGGAATAGCACTTCAGATGAAGCATCATTAAAAAATACTAACGTTATGTAACCGAACTTTTAAATTATTATTTAACACTTATTTATTTATTTATTTATTACTAAATTCACTTATAACAAACACCAACAATTTCTTAACTATTAATCCTATAAACTCTTACAACCCCTTTAACCTATCCACTAAACCTATTGATAATTATTTTTCTAACCTTTTAGAATGATACAGTCTCTGGGGCAGGTCCTCAGTCGTCAGGAACACAGTCTTTGTTGTAGATTCTTTAACGCACTTAGCAGTCCTTTTTCTGGATCTCTCAGATGCAGGTTTGTTAAGGTAAGTTGGTTATTGCAGTCTCACCTTCAATAAGGCTTGATGCTTTCTTCTCTCTGGGAGACCCCAGCCCCTTCGCAGCAGCAACTCTGCTGCTCTACTTCAGAGTCCTTAAAGCCAGGCACAGTTTCCTTTAGGCCACTGTTCGGACAGATCAAACCCCCCTAGGCAAAAGCTGAGCCACAGGGTTTAGTCCTTGGCCTTTTGGTGTCTTGCTCAGGCTTTCTTTGCTCACCAGCTTCTTTCTGCTTCAGGGAAATCTGGCCATCAAATGATGGCCAGCACTTTTTTCAGCAGGACTCTTGGAGCTCTCTAGCATCAGGGGCCTCTTCTCTTTCTGGGCTCCATGCACTGTCCTTAAATAGGAGGAACTCTGTTTCAGCTTAATTTGGGCTCCGCCCACTTAGCAGCTGAAAACAATGTCAGGCCAGATACTTTGTTTCTTCAAGTCCATTAAGTCTTTCCTGTTTTCCTGACTTCAACCTTATTTTTCAGTCTATTGAGTCTTTCCTGTTTTTCCTGACTTCAACCTTGTTTTTCAGTATATTAAGTCTCCTGTTTGTTTCCTGTTTTTAGTCCACATGCAGATAATGCTCTTCATGCCCCGAATTAAGAGACAGTATCAGAAACCCCTATATATTTTCTAAATCTAATTTATCTAACCCCTACAACGTTATATTAGGGGAAATCATATACCAATCAAATCATAGTTTATTTTATTAAATATCATTTTCCCTACACTGTAAATTTGTAAAGGTTTCCAGGCTCTTCATAACAGTTCCTTTGTCTATAAAAGGGGTGGGTTGAGTCATTGGATCATCTGGTTCTTTGTAATTCACAATTCCACAGAGAGATGATTTCTGTTGAAAACAGTGTATGTGCATTAGCAGACTCCCACTTGCCACTTGACTTCTCTTCAGTGAACACACTTAAGAAAATATGACATAAAGTCTCTTTTTCTGTTAAATAAACTTTTGTCTTTGGGAAAGTTGTTAAATGGGAAAATAGCTAAGAGTTACATATAGTTCACTGAGGATTATATGAATATAGTACATAATCCAAAAAGAAAAAAATTATTTACATACCTGTGTGTATGTATATGTTAAAGTGTCTACATCAAAATAAGTTTTAAAGAATAACTGTGAGAAAACTCTTCGTAAATATTCAATATTCAAATGTGAGGAAGTCAGCAATAACTAAGCTGAAAAGCAGATCAGCAGACTAGCTTCAGCTAGACTATAAAGAGATGTCATAACTCAAACTAAATTTTTTCCTACTGATATTCAGGTAGGTAGGAGACAGAACCATGGGGGCAAGAAAAATTTTACAAACAAGACTGGATTTCCTCTAGTAATGGCACTGTGTTTAGAATATCACATACAATTTCATTATATTTGTGATAAATAACTTGTTTTGTGACTCCCCCACCTTTTCCACAAGCAAAGATGAATGAACATGAGGCATTTAATCTTTTAATACTCTTTCAAGTTCTTAGTGATGGTCATGATTTCTGCACTGCTATCAGGGAAAGGGTATAAGCTTTGATTTATTCTTCATTCAAGGATCATCTTTGTGCTGTTTGTTTTTTATTTGATCTATAGTAGCTTTCACTCAATGGTCAGGAAGTCCTATGGCTATTGTGTCAGATGCTATTTGTCTAACTAACAATTAGTTACCAGGGGGAAATAGCAACAAGTTATATCATATAACAACAGGCTCAACCATGAGATGGACTTACTTCATGTCATCAGTTAACACTCTCTCTAACCTGAGCTCCATAACGGTTTAGATCCCCAACATTGAAGGGCAAGGTCATTATTCTGTTAAGGTCTATGTCTGTGGTTCTCATCCTTCCTAATGTTGTGACCCTTTGATACAGTTCTTCATGTTGTGGTGAGCTCCCCACCATAAAATTATTTTCACTGCTACCTCATAGCTGTATTTTTATACTGTTATGAATCATAGTATAAATATCTATGTTTTCTGATGGTCCTATGCAACCCCTGTGAAAGGGTTGTTCTACCCACAAAGAGGTCGTGATACACAGGTTGAGAACCACTGGTTTAAGTAATTCCATTTTTTGATACATGGCAGTTCTAAAATCTAACTGTTGATTTCTTTGAGAAAAGGTCATAAAATAATAGAACTTACTTGTGCCTCAGGTCTCATGTCAAGATGACCAGTCTAACCTGCTTCCAAGGGTTTCTGTGTCCTGCAGGGATGCATGAACACAAAATGGTTATGTTCTTAAAGTTAGTAAGGGACTACATCTATGCTAATGACTCAACCCATATCCTGTCCAAATAAGAGATTTTAAAAATCAATAATACTTAAGTTCACTGACCATGCATTTTACCACTAGACAGTAAACAATTAGACAATGCCCCGGGGAAAACTAATTGCCACACAAGTTTCTCTGTGCTAATAGCAGCCATTCTCATCTGTTTCTTAACAGTATAAAGTACTTAAGGGCTACCTTAAGTTCTACCATGTAGTCTTTACCATTTCCACCATCAGCCATAATTTTAAAACTAGAACTTGTATCATCAAATTTTATAAAGAAATTACCCAGACTCAGAAAGATACACATGACATATATTCATTTATAACTGGATATTAATCATATAGTACAAGATAACTACCCTACAACCCACAGACCCAAGGGAACAGGAACCTAGCATAACTATCCTATGAGAAATTCCAGACAGCAGCAGATCAAAACAGATGCTGAGACACTCAGTCAAACATTAGGTGAAGCTCTGGGAACCCAAAATAAGAGAGGGAAGAAGAATAGAGAAACCAGGAGGGATCAAGACCAACACATGAAGATCAACATAACCAACTAAACTAGGCCCCTAAAGTCTTACAGAGGTTGAAACACTAACCAAAAAAAAAAAAAAAAAAAAAAAAAAAAAAAAGCTTAGAGTAGACCTAGATCCCCCTAAACAAATATAGAGGATAGGCAACTTTGTCCTCATACAAATCCCTTGCAGTAGGGGTGGGGCAGTCTCAGTCATGGACTTTTTTTTACCTGTTAGCAGGACACTTTACTTTAGTGGAGCTGCCATGTAGGGCCCCAGATCAGGAGGAAGCACTTATCCCTCTTGTAACTGATAAACTGAGGGCGGCTGATATGTGGGAGAACCCCACACTGGAGGACAGAATAAGTGTGAGAGGGGGTAGAGGGTGAAAGGGTGGGACCAGGAGGGGAAGAAGGAGGGGTGTGTGATTGAGATGTAACTTGAATTAATAAATAAACGTATATAAAAAGAAATTTATGCAAAAATCTTCAAGATCTTTCAATATATTGCCAAAATGACACATTTATCCTAATATCCCCACTATAAGCCTTTAGATACTCTTCTTTATGTATATATGCATAATATATAAAAACAATTCTGAAATTATTTGAACTTTTTTTGTTAAATTTGATGCAAGCATTGTGCTTTAACTTATTTGGTCTAATATCCTTATAAAATTTCTCACAAATATCCCCAATATTTATGTCAATAAATTCCAAGAATTTCTTTCTTTTTTTGTAGAAATTGGTGCCATTTTACTGCTCAACTTTTATATAAAACTTTCAATCCTGTGAACGTGATTCATGACTTTCTATCTACAGCACCAAGTTCTATCTATAAATATGAGGCTACCAGAGAAAAATAATTTTATGATAATTCTAGAAAATCTGTCTGACAATTATTGAAATGAGGTGTTTTTCTTATTTGGATTTTTATTTAGTCATATGGTCCATTATGTCAAAATAGTCACCCAAGTTTCTGCTTACCCATGTTCTAATCATCCACTATTAAGGGCAACAGGCCTCTTGTTTCCTGGTTTGTTTGTTTCACAAGGCATTTTGTACCAGGTAACTAAGGAATGTAACTTGAATGATTGCTTTTCCACTGCATAACTGTGATCAGCCTCCAGCTTTCCACTAGCAAGGAACCAGTCACTGCATCTCAAGCCAATTAGGTCAACTCACAAATCCAAGGTGACAATCTATGTAAATGTTCTCTGTTTCCAGATACCAAGATTTCAATCTGTCAGTGCATCTAAATGGTATATATTGTACCAGGAAAGCAAAAGAGGGGGGGAGTAGCTTTCATCTAGGAATGCAGAAGCTGTTACCAAGTAAGAGCTGAGTTGCTGGAGAGCTGTGATTCTCCTGCCTCTTGCAGAGGGATATTAGCACTCTCCATTTTATAAACAAATCAGTGACTCTCATCAAGACATCTGGCCTCTAATTCCACAGATGCTGGGAAAGGGACATGCATGTGCTGAGGCCTCTCACTCTTAACCATCAGCTTATGCTTCCAGAGGCTCCAGACATCATAGTGAAAATTGAAATGACATGGTTCTTATTGCCTCATCCCAATCTCTAGTCAATCATAAGTCACATATTCTCATGACATAAGAGGAAGCTATAGGTGTTATGTGGTCCCAATGACTGTAAATTGACTAGGATATAGAAGAGAGACAAGAGACTAAGCTCACCAAGAAAGAATAATACCATAGTATTGTTTCTAGTATATCAAAATGTTGTCCCTGAGTTGATAGAGTCTAGTTTGGTTGCTCCAATATTGGTTTTCTTTACATGATCACATGCCTTCTTTTTGTATTTAGATATATCCAAAGGAATTGCATTTTCTCTGTAAGGCAATTAGGCACTTCTACTTGTAACTGGAGAGAGGAGGAAGGCTAGTTGGTGGAAGAGAAATGTATCCTCAAACTCCAAGCAAACCAAACTCAATACAAAAAGTCCACCATAGCAGTGCACATCTGTAACTCCAGTTCTGGGAGTCTGAGACGGGGCTTGCTGGTCAAGCAGTAAAATGGCAAGTTCTATGTTCAGTGAGAGAGACCCTATGTCAAAAAGAAAGAAACTCGATGATCCAAGATGGCGCCGACTATAGAGCATTGTATCTGAGTAGTAGGTGAATGAGATTAGTCACTGTGGAGTGAATGTGAGGTCCCCTAGCCAACTGTGAAACACAGACGGTGTCTGAATTTCCACAGGACCACTGAGACTGGTCACCACGCAGTTCCCGGGAATAGCACCCTGAGATCAGCCAGCTCAGTCACCCATCTGGAAAGGAGCGCCGGCTAGAGCAGGTATAGCCCACAGGTGGATCCAGCCCATGGCTCCAGCCACAGATCAGTGGCCATGCCTGTCTGCCTGATATCCAGCCTGCACGCTGACCTGTACACCCAATAGGGAAAAACAGCCAGACCACAAAGAGCAAAGTCTATTACAGGAACCTACCCACCATCTGGAGGTGGACACCAGGATCTCAGGATCACCCAACCCCCAGAATAGGGAGTTTCCCTGAGCACCAAGGTCAATTGACAAAAGAAACAAACAGATAGCACCAGGGTCAATCAGATGACAAAATGTCAGTGCAAGAACATGGAAAAAAATAACCCAAAGCAATATGTCTACAGAACCTAACTATAATGCTACAAACAACTGGACATCCTAACACAATTGAAAGAAAGGCAAATGACCTTAATCCTATGCTTATATTAATAATAGAAGGCTTAAGGGAGGAAATCAAATATCTCACAGAGCAACAACAAAATACTGCAAAAGAGGTAAGGGAAATGAATAAAGCACTTAAAGGAATGGAAGGCCTGAAAAGGGAAGTTGAAGCAATAAAGAAAATACAATCTGAGACTTCCATAGAACTGGAAAACCATAAGAAAAGAATAGGAACTACAGACACTAGCATCACCAACAGAATACAAGAGATGAAAGAAAGAATTTCAGGCACAGAGGATAAAATTGAAGAAATTGATACATCTGTCAAAGAAAATGTAAAATCTAAAAAAATCCTTCAGGAAATCAAGGACACTTATGAAAAGAAAAAAAATCTCAAAATAATAGGAATAGAAGAAAGAGAAGATTCCCAGCTCCATGGACTAGAAAATATCTTCAACAAAATCATTGAAGAGAATTTCCCAAATCTAAAAAAAGAGCTGCCTATAACTATACAAGAAGCTTACAGAGCTCCAAATAGATTAGACCAGAAAAGAAAATCTTCCCGCCACATAATAATCAAAACACTAAATGTACAGAACAAAGAAAGAATATTAAAAGCTGCTAGGGAAAAGGGTCAAGTAACATATAATGGCAAACCTATCAGAATCACACCTGACTTTAAATCAGAGACATTAAAAGCCAGAAAAGCCTGGACAGATGTCTTGGAGACCATAAAAACCTCAAATTCCAGGCCATACTACTATTCCCAGCAAAATTGTCAATCAATATAGATGGAGAAAACAAGATATTCCATGACAAAGCTAAATTCAAACAATATCTATACACAAATCCAGCTCTACAGAAGATGTTAGAAGGAAAACTCCAACCCAAAGAGAAGAACTACACACAAGAAAGCACAGGAAGCAAATAATGCACCTGCAACAAAACCAAAAGAAGAGAAGCTCACTCATACACTATTTCCACCAACATCAAGACGGCAGGAAGTACAATCACTGGTCATTAATATCTCTCAACATGAATGTACTCAATTCCCCAATATAAAGTTACAGACTAGCAGAATGTATGCTAAAACAGAATCTCACATTCTGCTGCTTGCAAGAAACACACCTCAGCAAAAAAGACAGGCATTATCTCCAAGTAAAGAGCTAGAAAAAATATACCAAGCAAATGGACCCAAGAAGCAAGCTGGAGTGGCCATTCTAGTATGCAATAAATTAGACTTTCAACCAACATTAATCAAAAGAGATGGGGAAGGACACTACATACTCATCAAAGGAAAAATTCACCAAGATGAAATCTCAATACTGAACATCTATGCCCAAAATGTAAGACCACCCACATTCATTAAAGAAACACTACTGAAGCTAAAATCCCACATTGTACCTCACACATTAATAGTGGGAGACTTCAACACACCACTCTCACCTCTGGAGAGATCAATGATGCAGAAACCAAACAGAGAAATAATGAGCCTCATGAATGCCATGAATCAAATGGACTTAATTGATATCTACAGAACATTTCACCCCAAAACAAAAGAATATACTTTCTTCTCAGCAAGCATCATGGAACTTTCTCCAAAATTGACCATATAGTCGGTCGTAAAGCAAGCCTCAACAGATACAGGATAATTGAAATTACCCCTTGTAACTTATCAAATCATCATGGAATAAAGCTATACTTCAACAATAACAAAACAACAGAGAGCCTGCAAAAACATGGAAACTGAACAACTCTCTCCTCAATGACCTCTGGGTTAGGGAAGAAATAAAAAAAGAAATTAAAGTCTTCTTAGAACTCAATGAAAATGAAGGCACAACATACCCAAACTTATGGGACACATTGAAAGCAGTGCTAAGAGGAAAGTTTATAGCACTAAGTGCCTTCAAAAAGAGACTGGAGAGTTCCCATACTAGCCACCTAAAAGCACACCTGAAAGAGCTAGAACAAAAAGAAGCAAACACTCCCAAGAGGAGCAGACGAGAGGAAATTATCAAACTCAGGGCTGAAATCAACAAATTAGGAACAAAAAGAACTTAACAAAGAATTGACAAAACCAATAGTTGGTTCTTTGAGAAAATCAATAAAATAGACAGACAGTCCCTTAGTTAACCTAACTAAAAGTCAGAGGGAAAATACCCAAATCAACAAAATCAGAAATGAAATGGTGGAAATAACAACAGACATTGAGGAAATCCAAAGAATCATTAGGTTCTACTTCAAAAACTTGTACTCCACAAAATTGGAAAATCTAAATGAAATGGACAATGTTCTTGATATATTCCACCTACCAAGGTTAAATCGAGAACAGGTAAACAAATTAAACAGTCCTATACCCTTAAGAAAATAAAAGAAGTCATTAGAAGTCTTCCAACCAAAAAAGTCCAGGGCCAGATGGTTTCAGCACAGAATTCTACCAAACATTCAAAGAAGAGCTAACACCAATATTCTTCAAACTCTTCCACAACATAGAAACAGAAGGAATACTGCCAAACACATTCTATGAAGCCACAGTCACCCTGATGCTTAAACCTCACAAAGACCCAACGGAGAAAGAAAATTTCAGACCAATTTCCCTTATGAACATGGATGCAAAAATACTTAATAAAATACTTGCAAACCAGATCCAAGGTCACATCAAAAGTATCATACACCATGATCAAGTAGGCTTTATCCCAGGGATACAGGAGTGGTTCAACATTAGAAAATCCCTCAATGTAATCCACCACATAAACAAGCTGAAAGAAAAGAACCACATGATCATCTCATTGGATGCTGTAAAAGCTTTTACAAAATACAGCACCCCTTCATGTGAAAAGTCTCAGAGGGATCAGGCATACAAGGACCATACTTAAACATAATAAAGGCAACTTACAACAAGCCAATAGCCAACATCAAACTAAATGGAGAGAAACATAAAGCATTTCCTGTAAAATCGGGGAAAAATCAGGGCTGCCTACTCTCTCAGTATCTCTTCAACATAGTACTTAAGTTTTAGCTAGAGCAATAAGACAACTAAAAGAGATCAAGGGGATACAAATTGGAAAGGAAGAAGTCAAAGTATCTTATTTGCAGATGATATGATAGTATACGTAAGTGATCTCAAAAATTCCACCAGAGTACTCCTACAGCTGATAAACTCCTTCAGCAAGGTAGCTGGATACAAAATCAATTTAAAAAAATCAGTAGCCCTTCTTTACACAAAAGATAAATGGGCTGAGAAAGAAATAAGAGAATCAACACTCTTCACAATAGCCACAAATAATATAAAAATACCTGGGGTAACTCTAACCAAGCAAGTGAAAGACCTATATGATAAAAACTTCAAGTCCCCGAAGAAAGAAATTGAAGAAGATATCAGAAGATGGAAAGATCTCCCTTGCTCATGGATAGGTAGGATCAACATAATACAAATTGCCATCTTACCCAAAGCAATATACAGATTCAATCCGATTCCTATCTTTACAGGATTCTTTACAGATCTGGAAAAATCAATTCTCAACTTCATATGGAATAACAAAATCCCAGAATAGCTAAATCGATCATGTACAATAACAGAACATCTGGAGGTATCACCATCCCGGATTTCAAGCTGTACTACAGGGCAATAGTAATAAAAACAGCATGGTACTGGTATAGAAACAGACCGGTTGACCAATGGAATCGAATCGAAGACCCAGAAATAAACCCACACACCTACAGTCACTTAATTTTTGACAAAGAAGCCAAAAACATACAATGGAAAAAGGAAAGCATCTTCAATAAATGTTTCTGGTCTAACTGGATGTCAACATGTAGAAGAATGCAAATAGATCTATACTTATCACCCTGTACAAAACTTAAGTCTAAGTGGATCAAAGACCTCAACATAAATCTGGACACACTAACATTAATAGAAGAGAAAGTTGGGAAAAGCCTGGAACTCATTGGCACTGGTAGTAACTTCCTGAACAGAACACCAATAACTTAGGCAGTAAAACAATCAATAAATGGAACTTTATGAAATTGAAAAGCTTCTGTCAGTCAAAGGACACTGTTCTTAGAACAAAATAGCAGCCTACAGATTGGGAAAGGATCTTTATCAACTCAACATCTGACAGAGGGCTAATATCCAAAATATATAAAGAACTGAAGAAATTAAACACCAAAAATATCAAATAACCCCATCAAAAAGAGGGTACAGAGCTAAACCAAGAATTCACAGAAGAGGAATTTCTAAAGGTCGAGAAGCACTTGAAGAAATGTTCAACATCTTTGGTCATCACTGAAATGCAACTTAAAACAACTCTGAGATTCTATCTCACACCAGTCAGAATGGCTAAGATCAAAAACTCAAATGATAGTACATGCTGGTGAAGATATGGAGAAAGACAAACACTGCCCCATTGCTGGTGGGAGTGCAAACTGGTACAAACACTTTGGAAATCAATCTGGGGATATCTTAGAAAATTGGGAATAGTTCTACCTCAAGACCCAGCAATACCCCTCTTGGGCATATATCCAAAAGATTCTAAACGAAACCACAAGGACATTGCCTCAACAGTGTTCATAGCAGCTTTATTTGTAATAGCCAGAAACTGGAAGCAACCCAGATGTCCTTCAACTGAAGAATGGATTAAAAAAATGTGGTATATTTATACAATGGAGTACTACAAAGCTATCAGAAATAAGGAAATCATGCAATTGGAAACCAAGTGGATGGATCTAGAAAAGCTCATCCTAAGTGAGTTGACTCAATCCCAGAAAGATAAACATGGTATGTACTTTCTTATAAATGGATATTAACCGTACATCACTGGAAAACTATCCTATAACCCACAACCCAGATAGATAGGAACCTAGCATATCTATCCTAGGAAAAATTTTACACAGCAGTGAGTCATGGAATCTGCTCAGGTTAGTGGAACACTTTACCCTAGATGGTGTGCCATATCAACTCCAGTAGAAGTCGAAGCTCTTGGCCCTCACATGACTGAAGAACTGAGGGAGTATGATATGTGAGGGCCCACCTTCTTTGAGGAAAAGAAGACTACCAAGTAGAGGAATAATGAGGGAGGGAGGGAGGCAGGGAAGGTGTAAGGGATAGAGGGAGAGAAGGAGGGGCCAGAAAGGGAGGAGGGGGGCAACTATGTTCTAGAAGTAACCTGAGAAAACAAAATAATACTTTTTTTTTTAAAGAAAAGAGTTAATAAGCTTAAAAGATATAATAAAAATTCAATATAAAAATTTCAAACTATAGTTTACCAAAGGTATACTTCCCTACTGGCATGAAAGGTAAAATGGCCTTAATTTCAGATTGGAATGTTAGACTGCAGGTTGCCACATAGCTTACACAAATTGATAGCAGCTTAAAAGTTTTTTTTTTTGTAGATTATTTTCATGGTTTGGCATTAAAAAGCAGGTAAGAGGTTTTAAATGACTACAGATCAATCTGGTTTTCTAAACTTCCAAGAGTTCAAAATATTTGAAGCTAAGGTCCAATATATGAAAAGTGTGGTGTTAGCTCATTCCTTCAACTCCAGCAGAGACAGGAGGATCACTATAGAGTTAGTTGTCTTATAAATTCTAAAGTTACAAGGAACAGGGTGGTGATGGTGCATACCCTTCATCCCATCATTTGAGAGGATATACCCTTAATCCCAACACACTAGAGACAGAAACTTGCAGATCTCGGAGTTCAAGGTCAGCCTGACACAAAGCAAGCTCTAAATAAAGAAAAACGTTGATCCAGGGGTGGTGGTGCACATCTTTAATCCCATCAGTTGGGAAGCTCATGCCTTTGATCCCAATACTTAGAATGCATAGACCGACACGTAGGATTTGGAAGTTTAAAAGCTACTCACAAAAGGCATGCTGAAATTCAAAGAGAATTGTCCTTTTTTTTTTTTTTTGGTTTTTCGAGACAGGGTTTCTCTGTGTAGCCCTGGCTGTCCTGGACTCACTTTGTAGACCAGGCTGGCCTCGAACTCGCAAAGATCCACCTGCCTCTGCCTCCCAAGTGCTGGGATTAAAGGCGTGCGCCACCACCGCCCAGCTGAATTGTCCTTTGAGATCTCAAAATACATACACTTAAAGGTTTGTTTAGTTCTAAAATATCAAAATAATTTCTTTTTAAATCTCAATTGAAAGGTAATACTTTTTATATTGTCAAAAACCGAATTTGCTCCAGAAAAAATATTACTTGCCTCTCCCAAAAAATAGTGTCTCAGAGTTAGGATTAGGGTAGGTCTCTGTTCTTATCTCTCCAGGAGATTTAAAGTATCCATCTAAGGAATCCAGGGACAACTGGACAACTGAAACCCCAGAAGAAAATAGATCAGACACCAAAGAAGACAAGTAACCCAGACGATTTAGCCTTTCAGATTTCCTCAATAGCTATTTCCTCAAAAGTCTACAACCACAACAACTCAAAATCACTAAGATCATTCAGCTCTACAGACTGTTCCAGCCAGAACTTCAGTAAAGCCCTGAAGTTCAGCTCCTGTCTACAAATTTCTTAGGGCATTTAAATAGCTGAGCACAAAAGGAGTGAACATCAAATGATTCTATTAACATGCTTATCCATTTTTCTATTCTTATTTGGGTCCCAAACAGGTTTACTACATCCCAAATCAGCATGAAGTCATTTTAACAGAGTGACATCCCAGCTCCAGAAGGTGGGGTGGGTGATTTTCCTCCCTTTGGTCATTTATACTTACTTATATTTATATATAGATACTTCTTGTTACTTAGAGGGAGAGATTACAAGCTGTTACATGGTCTTGTTAAATAGGTTTTGGAGGTTAGGGCCAGGGACTTCTCTCTTTTTCTTTTCTGTATCTTTCTTTATCTCCTATGTAGGAGTGAAAAGTCATGAGAAAAAATGGGATATAGACATAATATAGGAATGATAAAAAAAGAAGGACAGATTATTGAATATGCTCTTATACCTCTGTATATTGATACAAAATTAAGATTATATTTGGCTAAATCAGTATTGATCTTTGTATAGTGATGCAAAATTAAAATTATATTGGGCTACATAGGTATTGATCTTTGTATATTGATACAAAATTAACATTGTATTTGGCCACATTGGTATTGATCTTTGTATATTGATACAAAATTAACATTGTATTTGGCCACATTGGTATTGATCTTTGTATATTGATACAAAATTAAGGTTAACTTTTTTTAAAGTATTGTACCTAGGTAATGCTTAAAAATGAAATGTGGAGTTTTGGCCTTTTGTTAGCAACTGCTGTAAACTGTTTAGGATAATTAACCAATGCAAATTAGTAGTCATTTAAGCATGTCATTTTGTCAGGTACTAGGGCAGTCTATCACAGTTATTTTCTAAGTTAATCAGAAATCAAGTTGCTAAGAGACAAGCAACATTTCCTTATCCAAATATAAGAGATAGATAGAATATGGTATTCTCAAGAGATCTGCAGAATATGGTATTCAAAGATGTTTTCTTAAGATTTTTTTTGATATTGAGACATGTCAGCTCCTGACATCACCCCCTATTCTCCTCCACGTAGAAGATGAGCATAGAAGAATCTCCAATTGGAGATGGTTGAATTAATGGCAAGCTGTAAACGAACTTTTTAATTATTCAATACTTATTTATTATTAACAATATTTACTTATATAAATATCAACAATTTCTTAACTACTAACCTTATAAATTCCTACAACCCCTTTTACCTAACCACTAAACCTATTCATAACTGTTACAATTATTTTCTTAACCTTTTAGAAGGATACAGTCTCAGGGGCAGGACCTCAGTCGTCAGGAACACAGTCTCTGTGGTAGACCCTTTAATTCACTTAGCAGTCTTTTTTTCTGGAATATCTCAGATATAGATTCGTCAGGGTAAATTGGCTATGGCAGTCTCACCTTAAATAAGGTTTGAGGCTTTCTTCTCTCTGGGAGACCTCAGCTGTCTGTAGGCCAACTTATTTCCTTCGTATCATTAACTCTGCCGCTCTGCCTTAGTCTTTAAAGCTGGCCACAGTTTCATTTAGGCCACTGTTAGGACAGGTCAAACCTCTCTAGGCAAAAGCTGAGCCACAGGGTTTAGTCCTTGACCTTTTGCTGTCTTGCTGAGGCTTTCTCTGCTCACCAGCTTCTTTCTGCCTCAGGAAGATCTGGCCATCAGTCCACCAGCACTTTCTCCATCAGAGGATAAGGACTCACTAGCATGGAAGCTCTCTAACATGGGGGGCCACCCTTGGCTCCATCCATTTGTCCTTAAATAGGATCTCTCCTTGTTCCACCTGTTTCAGCTTAATTTCAGCTCCACCCACTTAGCAGCTGAAAACAGTGCCAGGCCAAAAACTTTTTTTCTTAGTCCATTAAGTCTTTCCTGTTTTCCTGACTTAAACCTTGTTTTTCAGTCCATCAAGTCTTTCCTGTTTTTCTGATTTCATCCTTGTTTTTCAGTCCATTAAGTCTTTCCTGTTTTTCACCTGGCTTCATCCTTGTTTTTCGACAAGCTGATAAGCTAATTGCTCAGAGCCAAGTTGATCTTCATGCCCCGAATTAAGAGACTGCATCAGAAACCCCTAGATATTTACTAATCTAATTTGTATTAATATAACTCCCAACAGCAAGCCTATCACTTGGGAAGAAAAATCCCTTGCTTCAACTGTAGATAGAATGCTGTCCAAATAGGGCAAAACTTGGAAGCAGGTAAGTTGACAGCCTAGCTATGCCAAGACAGGGTAGGCAAGTCCTTCATAATTCCTGCTCTACAATCAATGTCTGTCAGAGAAACGGGGCCAAATGGCTGAAGATTGATGCTGTAATGTATGGAGAGAAATTGGGAACTGTCCAGGCAGCCACTGGTATGTCATTTCTTAGTTTTGGAAGCTGCTGGCCCTGCACTTCCTGTATATATTTATCAGATATATTTATCCCTCTCAGGTCTCTGATATGGTTGAAGACTAGATAGCTATAGTCTTATAGTTAAATTTTGAGTTGTTTAGGAGTTAAGAGGGTATTCTGGATCTAAGAAGATGTTTTTAAAATTGGGATACAAGTTAGGATGGAAGCTGAGTTGGATATAGAACTTTGAACTCATGGAGATTGTTGGATAGTAGAATGTTAAAGTCAGTTGCCAAATACATTTGGACTGGACATTGGGAATGTATGCTAAGCCTTATAATTCTCATAATTGTAGCCTAATTATTTCTGTTGTTTCATATTGTATTTGTTGTTATGAGAGAAAGAGCCATTTGTTGGACTGAAAGAGGGAGCTGTTTGGGGGAAATAGATGTACCTTAAACTTAGAAAAAAAAAGGAAATGGATGGGGGGTTAAGGAGGAAGAAGGTAGGAGTGTGGGACTGGTGGGGGAGAGTAGGCAGGGGATTGCAATTGAGATGTAACTTGAAGAAATAAAAAATAAGTTAAAAAAGGAAGAAACTCAATATCGATCTCTGGCTTCTACACATATGTGAACATATAAAGGTAAGCATACAACAGCCACATAAGAGAATATATGCATATGACCCCTACACAATACCCATGCAAAATAGTTTTTTTATAAAGGAGATAATATTTCTTCTATTTATTTCTCTTTGTCCCAAGGTTTGGGTTATGTTGGGAAAGTGTCATGAAATTTTAAGCTTATAAAAGATATGAAAATTTTAAAAGAAAACTCTCTAAATTTGGTTGTAATCTATAAGTCATGGCTTTTAGACCGCATGTACTCACTGCTATATATTCAATAAACAGAAAGCTTTTTTCTGATTTTTTTTCCTTAATATTGTGGATCTTGTTCAACCCAAGTAATTTTAACCTGTAACTTCCTCTTTATCTGACAAAACAAGATGACATGATAACACATCTATAGGGCTTTGGCTCTATCATTTTATGTTAAAAAAATGGAAATGGAATTTAGTTGGTACCCTTCTAATTACATTATGGCCAAGCTTTCCTAAGTTTATATAATATGGTACTTTTATCTGTGAACTCAGCTAATTGATATTTTGGAAACAGTGGGGGACATAAGAAAAGGGAAATGGATGAGTCAAATTTGGATGTGATTAAATGATCACACCCATTCCTGTGAAAGTAGGTCAGTTTGAAACTGTTGTAAAAAAAAAGTTTCAGACCACCCAGATATCTGTGTGAAATTTTATTGAGTTGAACATAGCAAGATGTGAGAGAGAAGAGATTATGGGACATTAGTTACTGTGGGAACTTATTTTATCCAGAGAAAATACATTTTATTTTGAAAAACAATAGCCTGTGATATTGTATTCTATTTTTTTTTACCTTTGCTATTTATTTTAGAATGGTAAAGTTTGGGAGGAAGGATAGAAAATATTCTATTCCTACCAGTGCTTGAATGCTGAAGTTACTGCTTTGGAATAGATCATCCTAATTTTTTTTTTCTGTGTTGATCCTTTCATTCACATTCACTGGAATCTCCTTATTCAGAAATGATCTATGAAGATCAATATGTCAGGTTCACTATTATTCTTCAGGCTTTCTTCATATAGAAAGATGACGTTAGAAATGAATCAACTTTCAAAGAAGGATTCAGACATATTAAGAATGTAGTCTAAACCGGCAAATACTTCATGCTGGTATCCTAAAGCTAAGTATAATGTATTATAAGGGGCAAAAGAGGGTAAAAGTGGAAAATTTTTAATCATTAAAAATTGGTTTTAGTTGAGAAAGAGTAAGTAAAGCCAAATTCAAGTGGTATGTAAGTTGTGAGAGAGAAAATACAAATGATTGTGGACCAGTAAGACATTTCAGTAAGATGAAGTGTTTATACAGAATGGTGTTTTAGAGCATGGCTGAAATATACCACATGGATTTTTGAAGGATAAGAACCTCAAAAACAACCTGAGTGAGCTAACCCAGACTCAGAAGGATGCACATGGCATCTATTCACTTATAGTAGGATTTTAGCCATATAGTATAGGATATCTGTACTACAACCAACGCACCAAAGGGAACATGGACATAGACTTTTGTTTGTTTGTTTGTTTGTTTTTTAGTTCTCTCTCCCTGGCAATGAGACACTTTTCACTGGTGGTACTGCCTTGTAGGCCCCCAGTGTGTGAGGAGGCTCTTGGCCCTCATATGACTGCTGAACTGGTGCGGGGGACTGATATGTAGGGACACTCCACTCCAGAGGAGTGGGATGGAAGGGTTAGGGGGTAGAGGGTTGGAGGGTGGGGCTGGGAAGGGGGGAAAGAGGACAATATGATGGAGATGTAACCTGAAGCAACAAATAAATAAATTTATTTATTTAAAAAACAAATAACAAAACAGAACAATTAAAAAAAAAGAACCTCAAAAACATTTTAATTCTTGGAAGAACACATGGAGTTGGGAGAGAAAAGTGTCAGGGGAAAGTGGAGGAACTGGAATTGAAGGGAGGGAGTGGGGAATGAATATGGTTGAAGCATGTTATATGTGTGTATGAAATTCTCAAACAATAAAAGTGATAGTTGAATTTCTACTCTAGTTTAAGCTCTGATCCAATTTCCATGGTGATAATAAACAAGTAAACTTAAGTACTTGTTCTTCCAATTGGGAACACTAGACTATCTGTTCTCTTGGAGGTCTAGAAGATGTGTGTAAGGCATGACTTGAAACTACTCAACTAGTGTTCTATTTGACTAAAGTCTTATGATATTGTTCTTTATTTTGTCTTTTTCAAAAGTAACTTTAATCTACTTTATTAATATTATTTAATATAATTAAATAATAAAATATTAATTAATATATTCATTTTGAAAGTACGAAAGGGTATCTTCTACTGTACATACATATTTTTAGTGAAATGATTCTTGTTTTTGTGTTTTAATTTTATTGAGAATTTCATATTGAGTATTGTATTTACCTCATTTCTACTACCTCTCTCCTCCTTCCAACTCTTCCTTTGTCCCCCCAACTCTCTCCCAAACTCATGACCCTTTCTATAATTACTACTGTTACATATATATACTACCTACTGTGTAAATTTAGTGTTGCTCCTATGTGTATTTGTTCAGAGTCGACTGCTCTGCATTGAATAAACTAACGGTGATGTTGACCCTGGAGAAAACTGATTCACTCTACCTCAGCAATCATTGATTGCTTGTATCTAGTCATGAGGCCTTGTGAAAATTTTCCATCCATGTTGGCATATGAAATTATGTAGTCATTATAAAGCCTTGCTTAGGCAAAAATAGTGTTGAGATTTTTATGGGTTCACCATATCCATTATGTCAAGTATACACTGTGTCCCACCAGGATTTCTGGAACTCTTGCTTCTGCAGTCTTTCTGCCCTTTTCTCTCTGTGTTAGTTGTAGGGATTCACTTGTAGATATATGAATTGGGTCTGGTCATCCATCACTTATTATCTTCATTTTAACCATGTGGTCTTCTGGGACAGAAGTCAAAAGTCTATGACAAGATTCTGCATGTTTCCATTGTGGCAAAGCTTCCAGAATATTCAAATTCACAGAGCAAAGAAAAAATTTTGGTCAACAGGGTCTGAGTCGAGAGGGACAGGAGCTGCTGTTTGGTGAGTCTAGAGTCCTAGCCATACAATATGAAGAGCTTCTAGAGAACTTCTTTATAGTAAGTGCAATTTTAGGTACTGTAATGTGTATTTGAAATTTGTTAAGGGGGTAGGTTTCATGTTATGTGTGTTTTTTCCTCAGTAAAAGGCCTTATTTACTTCTTGGTATCTTATATAATCTTTCTTGAAGCATTATTTATCCCCTAAAAGAACAAGAATATTTTTCATGTCCTGTATGTTACTTATAATTTCCAATTTCCTAAACCAGGTTAAGTAAAATTTTAAATTTGTTTTTAGCTTTAACTTTATCTATATTTTCTCTAACAAGCATATTAATCTATTTCTTTCATGGTTAATAAAAGCAATTAAAAACTTATTTACTCTGTTTTTCTTCATATATATATATATATATATTCAAGCTTTAGAATATGTGAGAGCTTAAATTCAATGCCAGACAAGCATTCATTTTGTAAAACAGACACAAGCTATTATGTGACATTTAAAATCAAACAAACAAACAAAAAAGTTTGGAATATATATATTTTGAATGGACCTCATTATCAGGAGATTTTGAAGCATTTTTAAAAACATAATATTTTTATTGATTATTTGGGAATGTACATAATGCACATCAATCACTCTTATTCCTAGTCCTCCCAGGTCTTCTCACCCACTCTTGTGGTCTCTCACCTCCCCAAAAATGATTTAAAAAGAAAAAAGAAAACTTTGTGTTGTCTATATAGTCACTGGAGCATAGTCAAACTCCTGGTGGACAGTTCCTTAAAGAAAACTGAGTTCCTTCCTCACCCCAACCCTAACAGAAGCCTTCAATTGTGGAGAGCTACACTTCAGCATCCTTATCATAATTTTTAACAGTTCCCTTTGATGGCTTCCTGTCTAGGTTGTTACTTTTTAGGGGGGTAAGGTGGGGTAAAGGATGTCACAGAAATCTTCTGTGTCTCTCCTTCTTAACTGTGAGTCTACAGTCATCCATACCACTGCAGGAGAAACTTCCTTGTCCTTTACAGTCAGTGGGAGCATGCATTTTGGACTATATATATGGTATCTGATGAGAGCATGGGCCATGGATAACCACTACCATGGCCTCTGGTGTTAGCATGTACCACATGTAGCCTCAGCATGGTCTCCGGTAGCAGTACAGCCCATCACTGTCCCCAGTGACAGCCTAGCCCATGGACACCAACATGGCTTAATGCATCAGCACTGACTGTGGACACGTGTGTGGGTTTCGATGGTAACACTGGCCACAGACATCAATTCAACCCCCAGCTGTAGCATAATTTTTTACAATGCCTGTATTATATAAAGTTTGTATAATTTTGTTTGTTTTTACTTTTGCTTTTGAGACAGGCTTTTTTTTTTTATACAGTGTGGTTTTGAATTTACTATTTAGCTGAGAATGACCTTGAATTTCTGATCCTCCTGCCTCCATCTCCCAAGGTATGAGATTTTGGTATGTGACACCACTTCTGGTTTTATGCAGTGTTGGGGAAGCAAGAGCTTTGTGTATAGTAGGCAAACACTCCATTATCTGAGCCACATTCTCAGCCTGTTGTGTGACTTTTTGTTTGTTTGTTTGACTTTAAATGTCACATAATAGCTTGTATCTATGTCACAAAAACAAATATTTGTCTGGAATTGAATTTAAACTCTCATATTCTAAAGCTTGAGTAGAAGTTTCCTTCCATTTAACTTCTTGAGTTTATAGCAGAACTTGAACCATTTCTTTACTGAAGTACATATTCAAAGTCAGGAAAAGCAAGTAGATTAAAGTGTTATGACTGTTATTAGAAATGTTATCAATGAGCCTCAGGGGGAAAAATCACAGAGATTTAAAAGTCTAGTACCAGGATCCATGTGCACCATTTCTATTGATAGCCCTTTTCTTCTTCCTCTACTCAGTAATAGGCCTCCATATTAGAAAAAAAATGGCTTCAGTGAGAATAGAGCAGTGTAGCCAGTTAGTGCAGAATCAAGAGGGATCAGCCCTTCCCTATCTCAAGGAAACAAATGTGACAAAAGATAAGAAAATTCTAGAGAAAAAGTAGGAAGAAACAAAGAAAATATTCTAAGCAACAGTCTAGCACTTAAGTAAACATACTTATTAGGAGGAAGCAGGCACAGCTTTTGAGAGGTGATTAATCAAATTAGAGGCCAGCTAGATTTCCAAATTTGGAAAGGATCATTTGCAGAGTAAATATAAAACAGAACCAACATTATGGATAAGTTCCTTAGCTCTCTTACCATCATCGTGCCCTCTTCCATGTTAACCAACATTATAAATATTGTCTTTCAAGACTTCATCTTGCACAAACGTGCTACCCCAAAAATATGCCTGAAGTAAATCCCAGAAACAGTTTCCCTTGAAGCTCTCTGTATCTACCTTCTTCTACCAATGAGGAACTATGAGGAACCAGGCATAAAAGCTGGAGAAGTTTCCTCAGTTAAAATGTTTGCTCTCTGGGCCCCAAACCTTACCTGGGCAGCACAGGAGAGCTGGCCCTAGATGTGGGGGTTGCAGGTGAGCCCCCCTCCAGGGTGTGAGCACAGGAGAGCTAGCCCTGCCTCTTGCCTGCTGCCCTGTAGCACAGACAAGGGAGAGATACCTACCTCCCCTTCCTTGTCCCTTATCATCTATGGCAGAAGGGAAGCTGGCCAGCTTGTTTTTCCTAAAGGGAACCTTAATTTTATAACGTGGAGAAAGGTATAGTCTGTCTTCTCTTTTCACTTAAGAGAGAAGAAGCTTCTGATAAATTCAGGAAAAACAATACTCTGAAGACAATTGTTCAGCAAGAAAACACTACTTTGAGGCACCAGGAAAGCAGAGTGCAGATGTAAACCCATATCCTTTTAAAAGCTTTGCAGTCAGCGTACAGGAATGAACAAAATTTCTAATTACAATTTGGCCTGATATAACTTACACCAGATTGAATCTTTCCCCTAATGATCTCTGTATACAGACTCAGATACACATAACAAGATACACATAGTAAAATAATCACAGATGAACATCTACTGTTTATATACTTGACGATGAAGGAACACATGGTTCTTATATTGAATACTAATTCCGTTGTATACATCTGTGATAGCTTGTTCCATAATACAACTGGGTGGGCCCAGCCAATGATACACTAGATTGTAATCATGTTATCTGGATGCCTGCATTCACTGGGCCAGTGTTTTCCTTTTCCCATGAGAACCTTCTGTCCTCATAAAGTACCAAATAACTCATCTCTCCTGACTGAAAAGCAAGTAATCTATAACGCAAGATTCAAAGATGGGGACACAAAGTTTCTATCTCCTAGAAACAAATCCCCCATTGTTTTGTGCCGGCTCCTGCCCTGTGGCTCTTAGGCCATCCTGTCCTCCATGAATTAGTAATATCTCCATAAATCTTTCTGAAGCATCATGCCTGAACACCCTAAAACAAATAGTGTAACCTCAGTGTCTAAAAGGAATATCATCCCAGCACAATGTGTACAACTAGGCCTGAACATTATATATGCGCTGCTACAATTAACACCTCTTCCAGTCTCCACATGCCAGGCTGGGCAAATGATACATTCCTGTTATGTTTCCGGACTCTTGTCTATATCGGGGAAAGTTTGCTCAAAGCATTTCTATGCTTTTAAAAGTTACTTCTGCTACCAAATTCCTCCCTTTAAAAATTCATTCTTCTAACACACAAAGCTCATTCTTCCTCCCTTTTTATCTTTTTAAAAAAATTTATTTATTAATTCAAGTTACATCTTGATCATAGCCCTCTCTCTTCTCCTCTCCCAGTTCCACCCTCCCACCATCTTCCCCCCTCCCTCCTATCCCTCTCTAGGTCATTCTTACATTTCATTATTCACTCATCTTATAGGTAAATCTATAAGGCATGAGGCTTGGAGTAGTGCTTGATATATGATTAAACAAACTTTTTTTTTAGTAAGATTCAAATTCCTCAAACCATAGTGCACACCAGTTTGAATATTTGTGATAGAAAAGAAATAGGCAGCTCCTGACAGCACCCCCTATTCTACTCCAAGTAGAAGATGAGCATCAAAGAATCTCCAGTGGGAGATGATTGAATTGGTGATAAGCCTTTCTCTTGGCAAGAAAAACCCCTTGCTTCAACTGTAGACAGACTTCTGTCCAAAAAGGACAAAACTTGGAAGCAGGTAAGTCGACAGCCTAGCTCTGCAAAGACGGGGTAGGCAAGTCCTTCATATTTCCTGCTCTACAATCAATGTCTGTCAGAGAAACGGCTGAAGATTGATGCTGTAATGTATGGAGAGAAAATGGGAACTGTCCAGGCAGCCACTGATATGTCATTTCTTAGTTTTGGAAGCTGCAGGCCCTGCACTTCCTATATAATCAGATATATTTATCCCTCTCAGGTCTCTGAGGTGGTTGAAGAATAGATAGAGTCTCATAGTTAAATTTTGAGTTGTATAGGAATCAAGAGGGTGTTCTGGATCTAAGAAGATATTTTTAAAATTGTGAGGCAAGTTAGTATGAAAGCTGAGTTAGATATAGAACTTTAAACTCATGGAGATGGTTAGATAGTAGAATGTTAAAGTCAGGTGCCAAATACATGTGGACTGGACATTGGGAATGTATGCTAAGCCATATAACTCCTATAATTGTGGCCTATTTATTTCTGTTGTTTTGTATTGTATTTATAGTTATAAGAAAAAGAACCATTTGTTGGACTGAAAGGGAGAGCTGTTGGGGGGAAAATAAATACCTTAAACTAAAAAAAAAAAAAAAAAAAGAAGGGAAGAGGATGGGGAGGAGGGTGGAAGAGTGGGACTGGAGGGGGGAGTAGGGAGGGGATTGTGATTGAGATGTAACTTGAAGAAATAAAAAATAAATTATTAAAAAAAGAAAAGATATAGGATAAATGGGAGAAGTTTTTTTTTTCTCTCTAAAGAAGGAAATACTGTTTTGTCTCACATAAGACAACTGTTAACTATACAGGTTAAGGATAATTCTGTGTGTGGTTTAACTCCTGAAGCAAAATGTTTGACAGTGATAGAAATCTCATTTGAATAAATAAATAAATAAATATGTTGAACCAATAACTATCAGAAAACTAAAATTTCCAACCTTCATAGCTGTTTAAACATAGATGAGAGTAAAATAATTATAGGGTCAAAAGAAAAATTATGATATACTGATTTTACCATGAATTTAAAACTATTTTACAGATATAGCTTGTTTGTGATGGTTTCTTACAGTCATGTATTTTTACAGTTGACATGAATTATAGATAAAATTTCTGCTATAACCATATGGCTTTTAAATGTACAGAAACTAAACTTACTCCATCACAGAGAGCCAGTATGGTAGTTAATTAGAGGGATTTGGAATTCAGTCTTAAAGAGACAAATTTCCAACGAAGGAACAGATAGATGAAATAACTCAAAATGTGTTTTAGTGAATTAAAATGTCAATCTAAAAGGAAGTACCCAGAAGACATTGGGGTAAAATAAACTTTGTACAAAATGTAAGATGGAATGTCAAACACTGTACCATGCTTAGTTTCTTGGTGACTTGGTAAGCAGGGAAATGCGGTAACTGGATAGGTATTTGATGAAGCATTCCTTGATTAGTATAGATGGACACTTCAGTATTAAATGGAAAGACCACACATGGGCTGCTTAAGTGACATTTTCTTCTTTAAAAAGTATACTTGTCATTCAGTGGGATAATAATTTTTATTATTTAAAATATTATTTTCATTCAACATACTTTGATCATATTCTTTTCCCTCTTCCAACTCTTCCAAGATTCTACTCACCAAATATCATGTTCTTTTTCTCCCTGTCTTTTAAAAAACAATGAAAATACTGAAACAAAACCAAAAGCCAAATATAAAAATTTAGTCAAGTAAGTAAAAACCAGTAAGACAAAACAAACAAAAACAAAACAAAAAAATTAAACTAAACACACACACACACACACACACACACACACACAAAAAAAAAAAAAAAACGGAGTCTAGTCTCTTTTTTGTTAGTCAGTTACTCCTGGACATGGTGTCTGCCCTCGAGTGTGGTTGATATGTCCAGTGACACTCCATTGGAGAAAATGGATTTTTCCCTTTTCCAATAGATATCAACTGCAAGTAGCTTCTTGGTTAGGAATGAGACTTCGTATTCGCTTTACCTTCTCAGTGCTGAGATTTTTGTCTGCTTTGAACCTGTTCAGGTCTTGTGCATGCTGTCACAGTGTCTGTGAGTTCATAGGTGTGGGACATGTGTATCAGTTTTCTTGTGTCAGAATGATACTATTTCCTTGCAGGAAATTACCATTTCTGGCTCTTATACTTTCTCCACCTCCTTTTTTTTTTCATATGTCCCTGATCTTTGAGAAGAGGGGTTTCGATAAAGATATCATATTTAGGATAAGTGCTCCAAAGTCTCTCACTGTCTGAACATTATTCAGTTTTGGATTTCTGTGCTAATACCCTTTTACTGCAAAAAGAGCTTCTCTGATGAGGATTGAGTGATGCACTGATCTATACGCCTAACAATGTGTCAATAACACTTATTTTATAGCTATGTTCTATTAGTAAAATCATACTAGTACCTTTCCCCTAGAATCTATGACCTAGCTCATGTTCTCAGGTTCTTGGTGTCTGTACCAGTGTCAGATATGGGTTATATCTCATGGAGTGTACCTTAAATCCAAATTAAGCATGCTGGGTTACTTTCTTAACATTTATGCCACTATTGTACCAGTATATCTTACAGGCAGGTCACTGTTAATAAGTCACAAGGTTTGTGGATAGTTGATATTGATGATTACTTTTCTCCTCCAGTAGTGTGCAAAGCACCTTCTAGCATCATGAATGGTAGTCAGCAGGGGTGAAGCATTTAGTTGAGCACTAGCTCAATTTCTCCATGTTCAATGATTTAAGTAAGTGGTATCTTCAGCAATAGGACTTAACATACTGGAAAATAACCAGAAACCTTAGCACTAGCCTGTGACATTTGGCATGTGTGGGTAGAAAAGAGCACTATGGGACCCGTATGGCTAATGTTTCAACAATGTTACTTATTCCTGGTACTGAAAGTTGTACTAGGTGACTTTAGATGTCTAGTTGGGGCATAGTCTTCCCCATTATATGGTGACTGCATTTGACTTTCTTTTACATGTGCATATAGTTTAAGAGGCTTCTGTACTGGTTGAAAGCTGTATGGAAACAGCTTTTCAAAAGGCCCACAGTGTTATTCATCCAATCCCATTGAATTGCATAATAAAAACATTGTCATTAAAGAAAGAAATTGAACACCTCAGATGACAGAAAGCTATTCCATGCTCATGGATCAATAGGATAAATATTGTACAAATAGCTATCCTACAAAAAGCAATCTACAGATTCAATGAGATCAAATTCAAAATGCCCACACAATTCTTTACAGAAACTATATCTCCCCATACTTTAAATTCATATGAAAACACACAGTAAATAAATAAATAAGTAAATCCACCTAAGATAGTTAAAACAATGCTGAAAAAAGAAACTACTAGAAGGTTCACCATCCCAGATTTCATGTCATATTACAGAGTGATAGTATTTAAAACAGCATGGTGTTGGCATAAAAATACACATTGATCAATGTAATAGAATTTAAGATCCAGATGTAATTCCACACATCTGTGGACACCTGATTTTTTTACATGCCCATCAAAAATACACATCGGAGAGAAGACTTTTCATGATGATCAGAATCCTTTCTATATTTTTTCTTTTTATCTAAAAACATGATATGACTCTTGTTAATTAGAATTTTGCAGCCATTAAGGTCATTTAGGTTAAATAAAGGTTGACCCCACTGAAAATCAGAGGAATTAAACTGCAATGAGATCACTCAAGGATGGAAGCAGCACAAAAACTGGTAATAACAAGTTCTGTTAAGGAGATGGACAAATGAGACCCTTGGACACAGTTGGTGAGAATATACATGAGTGTGGTCATAGAAAATTGTATGGAGGTTCCCCAAAAAACTAAGAATTGGACTATCAGATGATCCAGTAGCCTTCCAGAAGGGCCTGCATTAGAAGGAAATTAAATCATTGAGTGGAAGAGACATCTTCACCCAGGTCTAATACAGTACCACTCATGCTGCATTATTGGGAAAATTAAATGCCTATTAAGTAATAAATGGATAAAGAACATATGATATATCTCTATTCATGGACTAATACACAGCCACAATAGCAAAATGAGGTAAGTCAGGCACAGAGACGGCTGACAACATTTATCTGACATGTGTGATATTAGATATTGATCTTAGAGAAATTTAAAGTAGAATGGTAGTGATTAGAGAGAAGGAAGTTTGAGAAGGTGAGGTAAAAAACAGTTTATCAATGCGTACTGCGTTATAGTTGGAGGGAAGCCAAAAGTCTGGTGACAGTAGAGCCAGTTTAGATAAAAGTGATGAATTGTATATTTCAAGAAGCTAAAGAAAAGAATCTAATGATTAATTTAAGGAAAGATATGTTTAGCCTAATGTAAGCAATATATGCATATGTGTATAAGCATCATGCCATTCCATTAACAAACACTTCTGGTACTATCTGTTAAGATACATTTAATTTATGAAAAAGAGCATCAATAAGACCACACCTTGCCTGAATTTATATTGTGTACTTGGATTTATAACTCCCAACGCACAATATTCAATTGAGTTCACTACAGTCTATTTCATTTATTTTCTATAAATATATGACTGTTCTCGGGGTATATGTGCATGTGAAAAAGCTATTGTACACTTGTCACTCAGCCAGCAGAGAATTAGTTGCTCTGCAGCAGTTTTCCAAACACAATCTCACTGCTTCCCCTGATAACAGAAATTTTTCTGTGTAAATCCTCACTTATTTTCCTTTATTCTGCCTCCTTGGGATCAAATCAAAATTGAGAAATACCCAATTCCAATAGCTCTCCTGTTTCTATATCCATTATTCCAAATGGAGTCTTATCAGTTTTGCTCTGTGGTTCCTGTTTCATGCTACAGAGGGATTTGCCTTATAGAACCATTTCAAACTTTCAGTGAGACCATTATCACCAGCCACTTCTAATGAACCTTTTTTTTTTTTTGAGTCTGTTTCACTTACATTTTAGAATTACAGACAAACCTTTGTTATTCCTCATTGTTATATGAGGTTGAGAATTGTTTTTCCAGGTCTATAAAGAATTGTGTTGGTATTTTGATAGGAATTGCATTGAACCTGTATATTGCTTTTGGCAGGATGGCCATTTTTATTATGTTGATCTTAGCCTGTCCATGAGCATGGGAGATCTTTACATCTTCTGATGGGCTCTTCAACTTTGTTTGTTTGTTTGTTTGTTTGTTTGTTTGTTTGTTTCTTTCTTTCTTTCTTTCTTTCTTTCTTTCTCTCTCTTTCTCTTTCTATCTCCCCTCCCTCCCTCCATCCCTCCCTCCTTCTCTCTCTCTCTCTGTTTTTCTTTCTTTCTTTCTAATGCTTATGTATTACTTCAGGTTCCATCTCCATCACAGTGCCCTCTTTCCACCCCTCCTATTCCTATCCTCCCTCCCACCCTCTACCCCCTTTCCCTTCCCTCCCACTCCTCTGGAGAGGAGTGTCCCTACATAACAGTCCCCCACCCCAGTTCAGCAGTCATATGAGGGCCAAGAGCCTCCTCATACACTGGAGACCTACAAGGCTGCACCACTAGGGCAAAGGGTCTCATTGACAGGAAACAAAGTCTATGTTCCTGCTCCCTTTGATGCATTTGGTGTAGTATAGTTATCCTGTAATATATAGCTAAAATCCTGCTATAAGTGAATAGATGCCATGTGCATCCTTCTGAGTCTGGGTTAGCTTACTCAGGATGAGCTTCTCTAGTTCCATCCATTTGGCTGTAAATTGCATAATTTCATTGTTTCTGATAGTGTAGATGTACCACAGTTTTTTTAATCCGTTTCTCGGTTGAGGGACGTCTGGGTTGTTTCCAGTTTCTAGCTATTACAAATAAGGCTGCTATGAACATAGATGAGGAAACATCCTTGTGGTTTGATGAGGAATCATTTGGATGTATACCCAGAAGTGGTATGGCTGGGTCTTGAGGTAGAGCTATTTCCAAGTTATCTAAGATATCGCCAGACTGATTTCCACAGTGGTTGTACCAGCTTGCACTCCCATCAGCAATGGAGGAGTGTTCCCCTTTCTCCACAACCTCGCCAGCATGTATTGTCATTTGAGTTTTTGATCTTAGCCATTCTGACAGGTGTGAGATGGAATCTCAGAGTCATCTTGAGTTGTATTTCTCTGATGGTTAAGGATGCTGAGCATTTCTTCAAGTGTCTCTCAGCCATTTGGGATTCCTCCTTTGTGAATTCTCTGTTTAGCTCTGTTCCCCAGTTTTTGATTGGATTATTTGGTTTCTTGTCATTTAATTTCTTGAGTTCTTTGTAAGTTTTGGATATTAGCCCTCTGTCAGATGTGGGGTTGGTGAAGATCTTTTCCCAATATGTAGGTTGCCGTTTTGTTCGAAATATAGTGTCTTTTGCCTTACAGAAGCTTTTCAGTTTCATGAGGTCCTATTTATTGATTGTTGGTCTTAGATCCTGAGCTGTTGGTGTTCTGTTCAGGAAGTTGTCACCTGTGCCAATGAGTTCAAGTGTTTTCCCCACTTTCTCTTCTAATAGATTTAGAGCATCAGGCCTTATGTTAAGGTCTTTGATCCACTTGAACTTAAGTTTTGTGCAAGGTGATAAGTGTGGGTCTAATTTCATTCTTTTACATGTGGACATCCAGTTAGACCAGCACCATTTGTCAAAGATGCTGTCCTTTTTTCATTGTATGGTTTTGGCTTCTTTGTCAAAAATTAAGTGACTATAGTTGTTTGAGTTCATTTCTGGGTCTTCATTTCGATTCCATTGATCCACTGGTCTGTTTCTATACCAGTGCCATGCTGTTTTTCTTACTATTACTCTGTAGTACAGCTTGAAATCTGGGATGGTGATGCCTCCAGAATTTTTTTCTTTTTTTTTAATTGTACAGGATTGATTTAGTTATTCTGGGTTTTTGTTATTCCATATGAAGTTGAGAATTGCTTTTTTCCAGGTCTATAAAGAATTGTGGCGGTATTTTGATAGGAATTGCATTGAATCTGTAGATTGCTTTTGGCAGGATGGCCATTTTTATTATGTTGAACATATCTATCCATGAGAATGGGAGATCTTTCCATCTTCTGGTGTCCTCTTCAATTTCTTTCTTCAAAGACCTGAAGTTCTTGTCATACAGGTCTTTCACTTGCTTGGTTAGAGTTACCCCCAGGTATTTTATATTGTTTGTGGCTATTGTGAAGGGTGTTGTTTCCCTAATTTCTTTCTCAGCCCATTTATTTGTTGTATAATGAAGGGCTTCTGATTTTTTTGAATTAATTTTGTATTCAGCCACCTTGCTGAAGGTGTTTATTAGTTGTAGGAGTTCTCTGATGGAATTTTTGGGGTCACTTATGTACATTATCATATCTTTAGTTGTCTTATTGCTCTGCAAGAACTTCAAATACTATGGTGAAGAGAGATGGTGAAAGTGGGCATCCTTGCCTTGTCCCTGAGTTTAGAGGAAATGCTTTAAGTTTTTCTCCATTTAATTTGATACTGGTTACTGGCTTGCCATATATCACCTTTATAATTTCTAGGTATGGACCTTGTATGCCTGTTCTTTCCAGGACTTTTAGCATGAAGGCATATTGGATTTTGTCAAATGCTTTTTCAGCATCTAGTGAGATGATCATGTGTTTTTTCTTTCAGCTTGTTTATATGGAGAATTACGTTAATGGATTTTCATATGTTGAACCATCCCTGCATTCCTGGGATGAAGCCTACTTGATCATGATGTATGATACTTTTTTTTTTTTTAAAGTAATGAACAAACAGTTTATTTTCTGTAATTTCACCATTTTGGCACTTTTCTTCTAAGATTTGTGTTTCTTTGCTCATTATCTCTTTGTCCAGTCTGTTTTCATTTCTGTTCTTCATAATTTTTTTTTTATAAATACTTTATTTTTTTTTCTTCAAGTTACATCTCAGTCACAAACCCCTCCCTATTCCCCCTTCCTATCCCGCCCTTCCACCCTCTTCCCCCCAGAAGTTTCCCCTTTCAGTCCAACAGATGGTTCCTTCTCTTATTTTTTTAAATACTTTATTTTTTTTCTTCAAGTTACATCTCAGTAACAAACCCCTCCCTATTCCCCCTTCCTAACCCGCCCTTCCACCCTCTTCCCTCCAGAGGTTTCCCCTTTCAGTCCAACAGCTGGTTCCTTCTCTTATAACAGTAAGTATTATACAAAACAATAGATATAAATATGCCACATTTATGAGAGTAAATTGGCCCAGTATACCTTCCCAATGTCCAGTTTATACATATTTGGCCCCTGACTTTAACATTCTACTATCTAACCAACTCCATGAGTTTAAAGGTCTATATGTGACTCAACATTCATACTATCTTGCAACACACTTTTAAGAGTATCTTCTTAGATCTATAACACCCTCTTGATTCCTAAACAGTTCAAAATTTAACTATAAGATTCTATCTGTCTATTCTTCAACCACCTCAGAGACCTGAGAGGGATAAATATATTTGCTTATATAGGATGGTTGAATTAGTGGCAAGCCTTTCTCTTGGCATGAAAAAACCCCTTGCACCAACTGCAGACAGACTGCTGTCCAAAAAGGACAAAACTTGGTAGCAGGGAAGTCGACAGCCTAACTCTGCCAAGACAGGGTAGGTAAGTCCTTCATAATCCCTGCTCTACAACAAATGTCTGTCAGAGAAACAGGACCCAAAGGCTGAAGACTGATGCAGGAATGTATGGAGAGAAAATGGGAACTGTTCAGGCAGTCATTGGTATGTCCTTTCTTAGTTTTGGAAGCTGCAGGCCCTGCACTTCCTATATAAGCAAATATATTTATCCCTCTCAGGTCTCTGAGGTGGTTGAAGAGCAGACAGCTAGAGTCTCATAGTTAAATTTTGAGTTGTTTAGGAATCAAGAGGGTGTTATAGATCTAAGAAGATACTCTTAAAAGTGTGTTGCAAGTTAGTATGAATGTTGAGTCAGATATAGACCTTTAAACTCGTGGAGATGGTTAGATAGTAGAATGTTAAAGTCAGGGGCCAAATATGTATAAACTGGACATTGGGAAGGTAAACTGGGCTATTTAACTCTCATAAATGTGGCATATTTATATCTGTTGTTTTGTATAATACTTACTGTTATAAGAGAAGGAACCATCTGTTGGACTGAAAGGGGAAACTTCTGGGGGTAAGAGGGTGGAAGGGTGGGATAGGAAGGGGGAATAGGGAGGGGTTTGTGACTGAGATGTAACTTGAAGAAAAAAAAATAAAGTATTTAATAAAAAAAAAGAGAACCATATCAAAAACAATGGCCATTTCCTTATTTTATGTAGAATATGTAAATGTTAAATCAAGGCTAGTCTCCTAATCTCATTCGCTGTTTAAGTCTCTTCTATGTAAACATTTGTTAAATTTCACATTGATTCCACTCTCAAGTTCCTTACATGTGATCTAAAGATATTGAATGAGATAATATGTAATTTCTAAGGTATATATATATATATATATATATATATCTCCTAAATGCCATTATCCATGGTATATCATCTAGATGAATAGTGAGAATGAGGAATTTAAGTAATAAATTATAAAATTTTATGCACAGCATTTAATTATGTGGATTATTGATATGATATTTCTTCCTGACCCTGGGTCATCCTTATATTCATCCAGACATTTGGTAAGTGTATCATTTCTTGCCATTGTCACTGTAACACTGTAATTTGTTTCATGGATACCTTTCTCTTAAATTATGGTGACATCTTGCTGCTTCCCAATTCCATTACTTCTGTGCTCTTCTCTAGCTTTCTTATAAGCTTCCTTAAAACTGTTTTTCCTCAGATTCTACAATTCCCTGCATTTTCATTTCCTTACAGTGTTTTGTACATTTTTGTTCCAGAGATATGGTATCTCTTTTCTTCTGTTAACTCTCCCATATTAGAAGAGAGTTATTATTTCTGGTGACTTTCTGAACATTAAAATCTAGGTTAGATATCTCATATGCATACTTATATATGATGTGTCATTACCTACATGGAAACAGTCACCATATTACATTTAAATTACTTATTTGTTTATTTATATTAGAGACTGCAGGGAATGCCCAACTGGAGACACTCAGGCCACATCTGCCCCAGGATGGCTATAAATGCAATCCAACATAGAACATACACTTACTTAAGACATTATAAGCTTTTTTGTGATGTTATAGGTAACTGTAGCCCAGTTCTCAAGCATGAAGTTCATCTATTACATTTTGTTGCAGTGTTAAAAGATTGAACACACCTAAAACTGCCAGAGAGTCAAGATTCAGTATTGTATCTTTAGAATCTACTGTTATGCTGAATATGTCATGGATATTCAGTAATTATTTATTAAATTGATAGATACAGAACAAATTGAAGACTGTAGACAGTAACAGTTATTCATTCTCTAAATATAATTTATTGGAATATACCCATGCCTGTTACTTTATGAATGAATTGTCTGTGGTGTTATCTTAAATAGCACAGACAACAACTGGAACACATCTATGGTCTGCAAGTCTCAAAATGTGTACTACACGGTCCTGCGTTAAAAAGGTTTAGTGCCCACTGTCACAGGGTGATGCACTTCTTTGTGAGTGAGCTTTGGTAGATTGTGTCATTGAAGAACACAGATTATCAACATTATTGACATGAAGCTGTTGAAATATTCTTGAATCCTCTTCTCTAATGTATGGAGATTTGTAAGGTGTGCCATTTTCACTTAATTTGGAACCTCTTTCTTTTTTCTTCCTAATTTGATTCTCAAAAAAACATTTAGTCTTATTGGTTGTCTTTACTGTTTTTCTGCTTACCTCATATATAAGTTTATACCATTATTATACATATAATATATATTATATATTATATATTCATATATAAGTTTATACCATTATTATTTTACCTTCTCAACTTCCTTGGGTTATAATTACCTGTTTTATTTCTAGTTTTTATACTACTAAATTCTTTTTAAATCATATTAAACTTTTTTTTGGAATTCTCTAGATCCCTCTGATCTAATGAGATATTATTGTCTTTCACTAATTAGGGGGTATCCTCGGACACTACATTTTCTTCTCTTTCTCTCTCTCTCTCTCTCTCTCTCTCCCTCTCTTTTGTATATTTTCATCTTGGAATACAAATTGTACATGCTATTTCATTTAATATTGTCAGAGATATCTAGGATACTTTGTTCTCTGTGGTTTTCCTACTTCTTTTCTGTGTTTCTTTGCATTCTGTGAAGAGTTTCAGTACAGCACATAATCACCCTTAATCTAGGTTGTTCCCATCTAAGCAGTTAAAAGATACAATCAGGGAAGCCCACTAAAGTTCTTTAAAAAAAAATTACACTTCTAGATGTTTTGGAGCATAACTTTACATCAGTTTTCTGTTATCTGAAAACATCGAGATTGCTTTGCATTTTTCAAACTTACTGGTTGCAACAGTTGTGGGCTATTTTACCCTGGGACCTCTCCTGTTGGGTTACAGTTGTCAATATTTTCCTGTGTCCTTACATGACCTTTTCTTTTTGCGTGTATATCTGCAGTATACTTGGTGCTATGGTTTGAATATAAATTTCCCATCATAGATGAATGCGTTTGAACTCTTGGCCCCTTGCTAGTGGCATTGTTTGGGAACACTGTGGAATCTTCATTAGGTGGAGCCTCACTGGAGGAAATGGTTCACTGGGGATGGGCCTTGAGGATTTACAGCCTGGCCCAGCTTACTATTACCTCTGCTTCCTGAGTAAAGATGCCGTGTGACCATCCAGCTTTCTGTTCCTACCACCATACCTTCCCTCCATGATAAATTGTGTTCCCCGGTGTCTGTAAGCCAGAATAAACTTTTCTTCCCATCCTAGTTAGGCTTATCATTGCTTCCATGAAACACAATGACCAAAGCAACTTGGGGAGGAAAGGGTTTATTTGTCTTATACTTCCAAAATCACTGTTCATCACTGAAGGAAGTCAGGACAGGAACTCATACAAGGCAGGAACCTTAGAGTAGGAGATGATGCAGAAGCCAAGGAGGAGTACTACTTACTGGCTTACTCCCTCTGGTTTGTTCATCCTGCTTTCTAACAGAACCCAGGACCACCAACCCAGGGATAGCACCACTCACAATGGATTGTGCCGTACCCAATCAATTACTAATTAAGAAAATGCCTTATAGGCTTGCCTACAGCCTAACCTTATGGAGGTATTTTCTTCTTTTAAAAAATATTTATTTATTACTTCAGGTTACATCTCCATCACAGTGTCCTCTTTCCACCCCTCCCAGTCCCGCCCTCCCACCCTCTATCCCCTATCCCTTCCATCCCACTCCTCTGGAGTAGAGTGTCCCTACATAACAGTCCCCCGCCCCGGTTCAGCAGTCATATGAGGGCCAAGAGCCTCCTCATACACTGTGGGCCTACAAGGCAGCACCACTAGGGCAAAGGGTCTCATTGATAGGAAATAAAGTCTATGTTCCTGTTCCCTTTGGTGCATTGGTTGTAGTATATATCCTGTACTATATGGCTAAAATCCTACTATAAGTGAATAGATGCCATGTGTATCCTTCTGAGTCTGGGTTAGCTCACTCAGGATGAGCTTCTCTAGTTCCATCCATTTGGCTGCAAATTGCATGATTTCATTGTTCCTGGTGGCTGAATAGTATTCCATTGTGTAGATGTACCACATTTTTTAATCCATTCTTCAGTTGAGGGACATCTGGGTTGTTTCCTGTTTCTAGCTATTACAAATAAGGCTGCTATGAACATTGATGAGAAAACGTCCTTGTGGTTTGGTGAGGAATCCTTTGGGTGGATATCCAGAAGTGGTATGGCTGGGTCTCGAGGTAGAGCTATTCCAAGCTTTATATGATATCGCCAGACTGACCTCCATAGTGGTTGCACAAGCCTGCATTCCCACCAGCAATGGGGGAGTGTTCCCCTTTCTCCACACCCTCGCCAGCATGTGCTGTCATTTGAGTTTTTGATCTTAGCCATTCTGACAGGTGTGAAATGGAATCTCAGAGTCGTCTTGAGTTGCATTTCTCTGATGATTAAGGATGTTGAGCATTTCTTCAAGTTTCTCTCAGCCATTAGGGATTCCTCCTTTGTGAATTCTCTGTTTAGCTCTGTTCCTCAGTTTTTGATTGGATTATTTGGTTTCTTGGCGTTTAATTTCTTGAGTTCTTTGTAGATTTTGGATACTAGCATGGAGGCACTTTCTCAGTTGAGGTCCCCTCCTCTCACATGACTAACCTGTGTCACGTTGACATAAAACCATCCAGCACAACCCTCTCTTCTGCCTTTGTCAGCACCTTTTACCACAGCAACAGGAGAAGTAACTGAGACACTTGCTAACTCTTCTCACAAGGATATTTGTCTGATTTTATTACATGCCTGGGGCTGGAACAAACTTAATCTACTTTCTTATTATTAGAGACTGAAACTTTCTGTCCAGATAACACTCATGTTTTGGAAATTAATCCCTAATGATCATATCAGAGGTGGAGTTTCTGGTAGTGATATTTATATGAAGTTGTTCATAATTGTGTTTTTTCAAACTTAATGTTACTGAGATAAAGATACTTAGGGAAAACAATCTAATGGGGAAAAAAAGACTTATTTTAACTTGCGTTCTTGAGAAGTTTAGTCTCAGTGTCATAGACAGGGCCTCTACAGCACCACAGCCAACGTCACGGCAGCCAGAACACTCATGCCATCTCTCATCCAATTACTAATCTGGCTTAAACTTGCTTAGCTTTCAAGGTCAGAAGATTTCTCTGTTGTTCATTCATAGATAGGCTCTGTACCAGCATGCAGCACCCATGGCTACTAGTCAAGTTCCAATCGAGATCTTGTTCCTACCTTAAATCTCAAGAGCACAGTATTTACTTTTTGCCACACCTTCCCCATGTAGCTGCACCAACAGAGATCAAGTGTTCAACACAAGCAGGGGATGTTTTATATTCATATCATATAGTATTCAACAGAAGACCACCAAAGCACTGTGTGCCAAGACCTATGTTTTCTTTCTAGTTCATAGTATTTAATTCCAGGCCAGTGCAGACTATGCTACAGAAACTTTTTGGTTTAATATGTTCAAAGTTAATATTTCTCATGACAAATAAGCTCTCTGGGGTTTATCTGTATTGGTTCCAAGTTTTATTCTTCTAATTTCCTGGCCTTGACATAGATAGCTTCATGGAACTCACAGAGGAAATCCCTCCTAGGTGTGGACAATTTGGATATGACATCTCCTCTCATGAAGGAAGTATATTATTTTGGGGGTCCACAAGTTGTACAGACTTGCTTTGAGGTCCACAAGTTGAATAGAATTGCTTCTAGGTAAATTTAAGCACATCAAGAGTTTTGTTGGATTGCTGCTGTGTCTTCCTTCTGCCTCTCCATGTCATCATTCTGTTAGCATCCACAGTGCCAACCCAGGTTCCCAGAATTCTGACAGTCTCTAAAGCACCACCCCCAGCCTGTCCTTTTGAATTGAATGCTCAGGGCTTTTCCTCCTTAATTATCCGTCAGGATATACCTACCCAGCCTCATTTCCTGTGTTCCCACAGCTGCATTAAAATGTAGCTGACCAACTCCTGCAAATGCTTTATTGCTTTTAACACCATTACAAACCCAGTTTCATTGTGGCTTCCTGGAAACAGTCTTCATTTTCAAGTACTGAGTTTCTGACTGGGAGTTTAAGCGTTGTTTAGGGCCAGAGAGAGCACATTTCTGTCGGAAAACTTTGTGAATAAAGCTAGTGACTTTCTATCCTATTGGTCCTGGCTGCTATTTCTGTAAAGTCTCAGGGAGAAAAATTTATGTGTTAGTGTTCTCTCAGACCTTGAACAATGATCATAGAAGTCTGATTCTGAGATTATAAAGGACATGCAGCTCCTTAGGATGCCCCAAAAAAAAAAAGCTTCATTATTTTATGGCTGATTTTCCAGCAGCGGGGTATCTTTCTCTAAGCCATGTTATTATGTGTTTGAGACATGAAGAAATTCTCATGTTAAGAAGTCCAACTAGTTACTTAACTCAACAGATGGTTACTGTAATTTTTACACACACACACACACACACACACACACACACACACACACACACAGAGAGAGAGAGAGAGAGAGAAAGAGAGAAAGAGATAGACAGACACACAGACATAGGATAAATACCTGTTCTCTCTTATCAAAAAGTAAAGTATTCTATGGAGAGGACTGATAGAAAAAAATTATTAGAGCAATTAATTTTTTTCCAATCTGCCTTAACTTCAAAACAGATTTTACACTCTTCCTAAGAATACCACATGGCCTTCATAATAGTTAAATTTCTCCCTAGGGATGAAATTTTAAATAGTTATATTAGAGTAATGTATTTAGCATGTGTGTTAGAATTCTTTGCAGTGGTTATTGGATGTTATCTCTTTGCCACATTGATTTCATAAAAAGGCTTTCAACTGCTGTATTAAAACAGGTAGGGTGATTCTCACTACTCTGTGTCAGCTTTGTTTCAGAAGTGATGGATAGCTCACTATACTCCACTTTATTATTATTATTAATTATTATTATTAAACTTTAAAAATAAAGGAACCTTGCTTTGGCTCACAATATGCTCTAAGGGTTAGGGGATATGGCTTTCTTGCAAACAGAATCCTGAAGTGGATCAGGGTATGACAAGACAATCAAGACAACACATAGGGAATGTGTGTGTGTGTGTGTGTGTGTGTGTGTGTGTGTGTGTGTGTGTGTGTGTGTGAGAGAGAGAGAGAGAGAGAGAGAGAGAGAGAGAGAGAGAGAGGAGAGGCACAGTTTATTTCTGGACTCTGCTATTTGTATATATGTCTGCCCTTACAGCATAATGTTCAAGTAATTCAGTTGTGAACAGGACACAGCCTAGAGTTATATGAGAGGAGAGGCTTCAGTTTACCAATTGTATAGTTTAGATTGGCCTGTAGGGATGTCTGTGGGGCATTGTCTTGATAGTTTGATGTAAGAGTGCTAAGCCACTGTAGATGGCATGATCCCTACTCAGGTGGTTATATGCTGTATAAGAAAGCTAGCTAAACATAATCCTGTGAGCAAGCAGCTTTCCTCCACGATTTCTTACTTCAAGATCCTGGTTGAGTACCTGCCATGATTTCCTTGGTGATGGATTGCCACCTGAAAGTATAGGCCCAATACATCTTTTCTTCCTCTTTGTTGCTTTGGTAATAATATTTATCACATCAATATAAAGAAAATGATGACACATATCAAAATGATAAATACTTTTTTTAAGTAATAAAGTAAACAACTATGATTCTGCTGACTGTTGTAAAATTATAGTGGTCTTTCTATGCCTGTTCTCGCTCCCAAATAATAACACAAAGACCTATTAGATTTATTTATAAGCTTTAAGCACTACAGCTGGGCAGATTCTCATCAATCCTAACCCAACTATGCTAGCCTGGCCTTTTTCCCAGCCACACACCCTGTTACCTGCTATCAAGTTTCACCCTTGCTGCTCCTGCTCCATCCTTCTGTTCTCATGGCTCTCTTATGGATACCTCCTTACTCTTGACCTCCTTATGGCAACCTTTTCCTGGCCACCTTGTCCTCCTGATGATCTCCTCTCTCTTTCTCTTTCTGCTCCAGCTGGGACCCTCTCACTGGGATCCCACGTCCTGCCTCAACTGTCCTGTTCTGCCCAGCCATAGGCTGATCATCTCTTTCTTAACTGATTAGAGATGATGGAGAACAAGTTTACATAACATTGAGACAGGAGATTCTTCTATAATAAAGACAATGCCCATGTCCAGATTGCAACCAGATCTCTGGACACCGAAATCACAATCTGAATACACAGCGCATAAGACTAATTCCCAGCACCTGACTTTATCTTTTGAAGAATGTTTTGTCTGTTTGAGGCACCTTGTAATTCTATAAGAATGATCCATTTTTTCTCTTTCCATGAAAAAGAAATCCTTAGAATTTCTATAGTGATTGAATTGAATCTGAACCAATCTCTACTGCACCTTTGAATCAACTTCACTTCTCTCACCATAGTATCACTACTATACTCACTTCTGTTAGAGATTAGCTTTGTGTGTATCAGTCCTATCTTTATGTCAGGAAGCTAGAAGTCCCTAATCTTTTTAATAAGAAAAGACTGTGATATGAGGGATAAATTTTTGACAATAATTCAGCAACATATTTTCCAGATTTGTATTTTACATATAAGAATTCTGAATTTATATTCTCTACTTATTTTTTTTTAATATTTAAAACTTATAGAAAAGAAATGGGAATAATAAAATAAGCCCTCTTCTTTTCTTTTGGCTTATTTGTATGTTGTCAATGATATTCTCTCTCATTAAGAATATTCAGCATCAGATATTTAGATAGTAGAATATTAAAGTCAGGTGCCAAATACATATGGACTGGACATTGGGAATGCATGCTAAGCCATATAACTCACATAATTGTGGCCTATTTATTTCTGTTGTTTTGTATTGTATTTACAGTTATAAGAGAAAGAACCATTTGTTGGACTGAAAGGGAGAGCTGTTGGGGGGAAAAAGAAATACCTTGAGCTGGAGAGGTGGCTCAGAGGTTAAGAGCACTGGCTATTCTTCCAGAGGTCCTGAGTTCAATTCCCAGCAACCACATGGTGGCTCACAACCATTCACATTGAGATCTGCTGCCCGGGCATATATGTAGAGCACATACTGTATACATAGTAAATAAATGTTTAAAAAAAAAAAAGAAATACCTTGAACTAAAAAAAAAAAGGGAAGAGGATGGGGGGGTTGAGGGGGAGGAGGGTGGAAGGGTAGGACAGGAGGGGGGAGTAGGGAGGGGATTGTGATTGAGATGTAACTTGAAGAAATAAAAAATAAATTATTAAAAAAAGAATATTCAGCATCTGATTCCCACAAAAGAAATACCTCTCTACATAAACAGAATTCAACTATTTTAGAGTGAGCTGGTAAGCACAATTGAAAAATTTGCATATATATTTTATTTCCTTCCACTCATGCAGGCTGGGAAGTCCAAGATAAAATTTCTGGCTGATGAGTGTCTGGCAAGGATACAATTCCTAGTTTGCACATGGCCATCTTCTGGTTACAACTTCACAAGGTAGAGACCAGTGATGCCAGCACTCTGGCCTCTGCCAAAGGGATCAGCTATGTTCACAAAGGCTGTGCCCTGATGACATCAGAGACTCTTAGGAGCCTCTCTTCTCCCCCACACTGCTGGTAGGATATCAACTCATGGGTTTGGGTGACACACCATTTCTCAGCACTAAGGTCTGCCAGACTTTCTCTGTATTCTTCCTCTCTGTGTACTTTAGAGCTATTTGAGAAACATATATATTGTAATTCCTCGTCAACATTTTACAGACTGGTTTTATCAACCACTGATTCTTGTCAACTGAATTAATGATTATTAGCATGCTACCCATCATGACTTTTAATTTTCTCATGTCTTCTATAGTGTTAGTTGGCATTATATATTATAAGGAAAAGAGGTATTGCTTCTCATCTCATAAATTCAGTGAATTAAACTAGGGATGTTAAAATGACTGTTTTATTCAGTGATTTGTAATCTGTTTAGATCTTCATTTTGATATTCAAATTATCTTAAACTCAATTAGTTAAAACTCCTCTGACAGACCATAAACCTTTTGATATGAACCACTTTTCCTTTGGGTGATTCCTTAGTTTCTAAGAAAAAAAATGTTATTTATTTATTGTGCATGTGTGTGTGTGTGTGTGTGTGTGTGTGTGTGTGTGTATGTGTGCGTGTGTGTGTGTGTGTGTGTGTG
>CAJQZJ010000309.1:129913-176441 GCA_907164525.1 Lophiomys imhausi | reverse complement strand
GTGTGTGTGTGTGTGTGTGTGTGTGTGTGTGTGTGTGTGTACATGTCCACATATACCACACTGTGACTGTGGCACTAAGAGGACAATTTGAGGAAGTCAGCTCTCTCCTTTTACTGTGTGGGTTCTAGAGACTAAACTCAACCTCAGGCTTGGTGGCAAGTGATTTTACCTACTCAGTAAAATCATGCTAGTCCCAAGTTTTTATTTTTATTGATCCCCAGAAGGAATGACCAAAGGAGGCATACATACATATTTCCTATTTCTTGCCATGTGAGCTACCTCCAGACTCTGATGGCAAGAAGGATCTGAACAAGTTTGGCTGCTTGCCCTTTGATTCAAATTGTTAGTAAAACAAAGCTCTTTTTAAAATATTATCCATTCTGAAGCTATAAATAGTCATATTGACTGAGGTAACTTATACCCAGAAAGACAAATGTCATGTGTTCTCTCTTATCTTAGGCTCCTAGCTCCAAATCTTCTCACATGAGTACTTATTCTCAAGTTACTACAGAAATCAATAGAGTGAAAAAAGGATCATTGCTGGGATATTAGTTGGGATCAATAGAAAAAATAATAACAGGATACAAGTGATCTGATCAAGGAAATTGGAAAAATGGGATGCAGGACCTATTAGGAAGGGGAAGGAGATAAATATAAAGGAGAGAAGAGATGAAAATTATAGTAGGAATGTCTGAAAAATCATAAGGAATAATGGTGTTATCCATGTTCTTTAAAGAAACCCTAAAACACTCAACTATGTGTATAAATAAACATATATAGCTTAAATGAAATTTCTCATCTGGGATGACAATGCTCCCTCCAAGAGCCAAAAACCATCTAACAAAAGCCTCAACATCAGGCATAAAAATCTTCCTTTTGAGTTGTTGATCAGAGTTATCTAAGAGACTCCCAAAATGTTATAGGATACTGCTATTGCCTTTGATTGTCCATTAAGGTAGAAGGTAAGCCCAGACTGTTGAAAAAAAAAAAAACACTTCAGACACAAGGCCTAGAAGCCCCTGAGCTGGGACTTATTTGAGAGTCTCCTGTCTAAGAACTATCTTTCATGGCACTATCCAAGCTGCCCAGAGAGGGAAGCAACCAACAGTCCTATCCAGCTTTGACAACTATGAACCACAAATGATGACCAGAATGTCATGATAACTCTACGACTATAGTAGTGGCATGCAGACCCTGGCAGTAACCAATAGCTCTCTGATTGGATTTAAGGCCTTTATAACAAGACAGTAATCATGCCTGGTACAGGAAATCTACCCAACCTATCTAGGGCTACTGATGTCAAGGAGTAATGGATCTTAGAGGAGAATGTACAACCATGACTTTATTAAAATTCCTAAATACATTCTAAATATTTGCCTTTATACCTACAGATAAATGTAGTCCTTACTCCCTAAACCCATCAAAGAAATTTCTCTTTGCAATGATGGAGATTATATAAAATAACAACCAATCAAAATGCATAGTTGTGGAGTTCAGTCCCAATGATGCCTCTACAAAAGAAATTCCACACCTAAGGCTCAGGAAACATTGCAGAAGAGTGGGCTGAAAGATTGTAAAAGCCAGAGTGTCAGGAAGTTTGCACCAATACTCTGTCTCCTACTAATGTCTGAAGCTACACCCATAAAGTCTCACCCACAAGACTGCCTAAACATGAATTGAACAAGAACAACAATAATAGACATGCTGAAATAAACAGGGAAAAGTCCAACAGGCCTTATCCCTACACAAACAACTATAAGTAACTTAGGAATGCTGACAGTAAGAACAATAGTCTTCCCCAGGGAAGAGTCCACCAATTGGTTTTCTAGCACAAATGGTCAGCCCTGAAAACATGCACATACAAGTAACATTATATAGCCTCAGAAGTCTCTATTTATGTATATAGGAACATGCATGTATATACATACATACACTTAACAACAATTAATGGAAAAAGAAGCCTTGAATAGGAAAGGAAGGAGGGAATGATGTCAATATAATTTCAATGAATAAATGAGACAGCATTTTAAATCTAAAATTAAAACAAAAAGTAAAATATTCCTATCTTTCTTATCTTATGACAAGAATTCTATAACCACTGTGTAGTTTATTTTTGTTTAGGATTCTAGATAGATTTCAAATTAGTTTTCTTGCTAAATTACACAAATTTCATTAGCCTAGTAATAAATATAATTTTTGTTACTTCTTATACACTTTTCATTTATTACATTTTTATGATTCACATGTCCACACAGGTAAACATAGAGTAGCAGCAGCAACATCTCTAAAAATGTTCAAATAGAATGATGTTTTAGTCACTGTTCCATTGCTGTGAAAAGATACCATGACCAAAGCAACTCTTATAAAAGCATTTAATTGGATGGTGCTTACAGTTTCAGAGGTTTAGTCAGTTATCACTATGGTAAAGAATATGGTGGCTTGCAGGCAGGCATTGGAGCAGTAGCTGAGAGCTACATCCTGTTCCTTAGGCAGAGAGAGTTGGGGGTTGGAACAAACTTTGGAAACCTCAAACTCCATTCCCAGTGATACATTTTCTCTTAAAAGAATGCATCTACTCCAGCGAGGCCACACCTCCTAGTCCTTGTAATCCTTTTAAACAGCTCCACTCCCTGGTGACTAAGCATTAAAATATGTGAACTTACAGGAGCCAGTCTTATTCAAACCACCACAAATGGCTTGAAAAATTTACAATTGATAACTCCTGAAATGGGCTAAGTCTAAGGAGTCTAGGTCATATGAGGACTTTGTTTTTGTCTTTGTTTTGTTTGGGGGGGGTGTTTGTTTGCTTGTTCTACCTTACTTTGCTGCCATAAATATACAGGTCAACTGACTCACAGAAAAAAAGTAAAAATCCCTGATTTGTGCCATTTGTGAATTTTTGTGGCAAATATTCCAAATCACAGACAGTTTTAAGATACCCATGGAATAGTCAATGGCTTGCAAAATATCCTAGAATCTAAGTCACTGCTGATAAGTGTGTGTGAGTTAGGTTTTACATGGATGTTATTGTCATCCACATGGGCAATATTTCTCATCAACAAGACTTTGTGAAGGGTGATGCATTCTTCTGCATACAGACATCTAGTTAGAACATTTGTTGAAGATGCTTTCTTTTTTCCATTGTATGGTTTTAGCATCTTTGTCAAAAATCGTGTCAGTAGGTGTTTGGGTTTATATCTGGGTCTTAGATTGGATTCCATTGGTCAACCTGTCTGTTTTTATGTCAGTACCATGCAGTTTTATTACTATTGTTTTGTAGTATAGCTTGAAGTCAGGGATGATGTTACCTCCAGGTTCTTTTATTGTACAGGACTGTTTTCATTATCCTGGATTTTTTATTTTTCCATATGAAGTTGAGAATTGTTCTTTCAAGGTCTTTAAAGAATTGTGTTGGGATTTTGATGGGAATTTCATTGAATCTGCAGATTGCTTTGGTAAGGGGACCATTTTTATTTTGTTACTCCTATTAATCCATGATCATGGGAGATCTTTCCATCTTCTGATATCTTCTTCAATTTCTTTCTTCAGGGACTTGAAGTTCTTGTCAAACAGGTCTTTCATGTGCTTTGTTAGTGTTACACCAAGGTATTTTATACTGTTTGTGGCTATTGTAAAGGAAGTTTCTTCTCTAATTTCTCTTATGTGCATCTGATAAAATTTCCAAGTAGGATCTTGTTTTCTAAACTCAACATTAAACTGTTTCAGTAGACAATACACTTAAGTGACCCTGTTGTGATTATATATTTTTATTTTCTAAGTATGTTTTCCTCTTTGCCATGCATTCATTCTCTTCCTATAGCCTGTTTGCTTACATTTGTGTTTATCTTTAATTCAGTCATTTTAAAGCAAAAATGTTTTTCTGAAATTTTTGAAGTTTTAGTAATTTGAATCCTGTTTTGGTTTAAGTTGTTTCTTCCTTCAAACTCTTCCTCTCTTGTGTAGATTCCAAACAGCTGTTGATTGACTGGCTCTTCCACCATGATGACTACTTACACAATTGTACATTTTTCTTTGTAGTTCATTTACTGTGTTTGGCATCCATATTTTTTTTTCTTCCTGAGCTGGCTTCTAATTTATGTTTCTCTCTTCAGATTAAACCAAACTTCTAAAAATGGTATCTATTGAGTGATTAATATATTATTTTTTATTTTTAAACCAAGAAATGTCATTTGATTATTTTTTATGTAGTTTTTAGTTTTGGGCCAACATTCTTCATTTTGATAATTTAATGTTTACATACAGTTTTTTAATTTTTCTTTTTTTACTCTTAATTATGCTATTTGATGCTCCAGTGCATTTATTTCACTAGTTCATTCTTCATTTCATTTCATTTCATTTCAGTTATGGTCAATTATTTTTTCATTTCACCTATTTGTACTTGGTTTTTCTGTTGAAATGTGTATGGAAAATGTTAGCTGCGGTTTTATGCTTTTAGATTGCATTTTCTTTCTCCAAAAAGGATTAGAACAATTAGATTGCAACTGATTCAAGGACAGTCTTGAGTTTGTAAAAAAAAACAAAAACAAAAACAAAAAAACAAAAGAGTTCATTTCACCTCATATCTCCTCCTATGTAGCAAACCCAATGCTTTGGATCTACACTCAGGCATTTCTTTCCTGATTCTGCTTGATTCTGGGATTCAGTTTTGCCTGTAGTGTTGTTTGCCCATCTGGGCTCTCTCTATTTTTCTTCTAGCTTCTCAACTGAGATCCAGAACAAATACCTCTGTCGAAACATCTAATCCTCTTCCAATATCCTACCTTCTGATATCCAACAGTCCTTTCAGGTGTTATACACTGTTGCTGTAAGTTACAGGGGAAGGGCACCAAATTTTGGTCATTGTTACTTTGTTATTCTAGTGAGTGTGACATTTTGTGGTACATCTGACCTTAAATATCTCTGAATCCATTTGTTGTGCTGCTCTGCATTTACATTGTAAGTGGTGGCCTCTGAAGGGTGTTTGGAGCTGGGTTGCCTATGGTTCCTTTTATTCTGGGCTTAAAGAAGAGATCTAGACTAAGGACCTCTGATGTCCCAGCACTTGGGAGGCAGAGGCAGGCGGATCTCTGTGAGTTCGAGGTCAGCCTGGTCTACAAAGTGAGTCCAGGACAGCCAGGCTGTTATACAGAGAAACCCTGTCTCGAAAAACCAAACAACAACAACAACAAAATTTACACTCTCTATAACTCAGTTTAATAATTTCAAAGTAAATAGTGATATCTGGAGAGATGGCTTACTGATGAAAAGCTCTTGCTGATCTCCCAGAAGATTCACGTTCCAACCCAGCACCATGTCTTGTGCCTCACAACCACCTGTGACTCCAGCTCCAGGAGATCTGACACCTTCTTCTTGTCTCCATGGGTACCTGTACAAACATTGCATGTGAGAGATGATAGGTAATTGTCCAGTTCATTAGTAAGTGGCCCTTCAGGGATTTGCGTTCAGATCGACCTCATTCCAAAACTGTATGTATTCATTCTCTATACTCAGCTGGAATTTCAATGAATATGAATTCTTTTAACCGCAACATAATAGTGGTAGTAAGAACCATTATGTAGGAAAGATCACCCCACTTATAAGATATTAACATTCAAATGAAGTTTTGGCTAATATAGTGTTCAGTTTGTACAATTTCTTGTTTGGGAAATTAGGAGGCAGGAACTTTCCTTTTTCCTTTTGTATTTGTTACAATATTCTAATAAATTATTTATAAATTATGAATAATGTTCAGGTCTGGTTGTGATCCAAAAATAATTTTGTATCTTATTTGTTAATTAATCCTTTTATTGCTTTAATATAAGAGTATTATATATTAAAGGGATTTGACCATTACCTGTTGTTCTTTCAGGAAGTAAATCTGCCTCTTGGCAACCTAATACATTATAGACATAAAAGGATCAAAACATAAATTAGTCTTAAAATATACTTTTATTTATTCTTTGATATTTATTTATACATGGATATAATGACTTTTTAAATCAAATATTCCTCATGCTCTCTCTTGTCCTCCCACACACATCCCTACCATATGTCCTTCCCAATTTCAAAAGTATAAAAATATAAATTCATGAACTCAGCAAATAGATCCAGTGTGGTAAGGGGAGGAACAGTGCAATCACAGGTACCTGTGAATATTCAGTAGTATAGTAATATTGTTAGTAACACTAGTCATTTACTGTCAATGCCTATTTATGACTGTTGTACTAATGCTATCTAATAAATGATTTATACTTATGATTTCTAATTATCTGATCTTACCCAGTCATCTTTTGTTACAAACTCAGTATGATATTTTGACCTTCCTCTTGAACTTAGAATTGTTTTTTGGTCCTGTATTTTTAGATTTTAGAATTAACAGGAAAAAAATTAACCCTGTTCTCTCTCCTCTGAAGTTCTCATTTTGTTCACATTTCCTCTTCTTTCAACAGTTTCCTAGCAACAAAGCAAACAAATAAAAACCTTTCATCTTCAAAAAAATGAAGTAAGAAATTAAGATAAAAATGAAGGGCAAATGAAGATTATCTTTTTAGATGTTTGTGTAACAAAGAAGGAAAGAAAAACATTTCTTACTTAACTGTTATTTACACACCAGCTGCTAATGCTGTTAGGGCCTCTGTGTGAAGCTGGGCCCAGAGCCTCAATAGATAACCTTTGAAGACCAGCAGTGAATCTTTGACCTCAAATAATCTGTCTGTTATGCACCTATTGACCTTTTTTTTTTCTTTCCTTTTTTACACAAATCCATATATCCTGTCATGATAAAATCATTTACCTCCTAGTAAACAAAACATCTCACAATAGTAAAAATCAAAACAAAACAAAACAAACAACAACAACAACAACAAAAACCATCAGAAGATTTTTGTAGGGAAACTTAAATCAGAAAAAAAAATCTTTACATAATTTTTCAAGTCATGGTGTCAATATGTATGCAATGACTTATCTTTCATTGTTTTAAATTTTTTCTTGAAAATTATTTGCTTTGTCCCAAGAAAACCATTTTGATTTTTAGATAATTAGGGAAAAATTGCTAGTGAAATGTATTTTAAAAAAATTAGTTCTGAACTATTAAACTGTTTTTAAAAACACAGTCGGATGCAGCAAGTTCACTTTTCAAGTGCTTACAGGGTGTGTAGCCTGTGGCCAGGATATGTGCAACCATAGGAAAATCCTTCTGTAATCTAAGCACAAAGGAGGGCAGTGGTCGTTAATACTCCTAGAGGGATCACTTCTCTGAGGCTTGTGCAGAAACAGGTGACTATTTCCATAGAAGCAACAAGAAAAGAAGCCCAGATAGTGATTACTCCCCCGTTTACAGCAGACAGTTATCACTACACCTCAGCATTGAACAGTGTGTGTGTGTGTGTGTGTGTGTGTGTGTGTGTAAGCATGTTAAAATATCAAAGCTGTATAATCCATTAAACAGTCATACCTAGACTTTAAATGCCAACTGTGTTGAATCCATGATTTCATTATACAACATGTGTCACACCCCAGACATTTTCACTTCATATTCAGTCTCGATCTTGTTTCTATATGCAGTAGATAAAAAGAGGTTTTCTTTGGGAATCACTGTGTAATTATGTCCCCAAATCAATCCCAGTCAGTAGCAGAATCACATATTACTTTTGAGCTGATAGGTACCTATAACTATATACAAATTCTAGTTGTAGTCACAAGTTACTACATCACCCTGGGTACCTCAAGTCAGGCTAGGATCTGTTGAAGACACTACTAATAAAAATGACTGTTATTTTTTTTACATTTGTACAGATACAAATGTAAACATGAGTTGCATGTTCCTGCATTGCTATGGAGAAGTACTTAAATACATAGCATGTCTAATTAAATTTAAATTTTCAGAATTATTTTCTTTAATCTCCTTCCCACCCCTACATCTCTACTCCCTACAAGTCCTCAGACCATAGTCATGACTTTGTTGATTTGTTTCTAGAGACTCACTGAGTATAACCAGGATGATGTGTGTGTTGATGTGTTTGGAATTATCTACTGGAGCCTGAAAGTTTCCTCAGCGCATACAAAACTGAAGAGCAGAGTGAATGCCCTGCCTTGCATCAGTCAAGAGCCACCTTTTCTCACTGCCTTTGGAGAACCAAAGGGAATCAATGTAAGGACGTGACTATAGTCATTTGTCAAAGCAGCCAGTTGAAGTTCTCACTGGAAAATGTACAAGAAGACAATGACGGACTGGTAAGGCTTACAGTTGTTTACGATAATTGAATTTTGCCAGGTCATTCAGTCTCAAATGATTATTACAAAGCTCTAATGGTGTGAAGGTGAATTTCCTACTTCCATGATTTATAGCTCTTGATCTTTTTTAAAATATCTTTTGTATTTATTTATTACTTCAGGTTACATCTCCATCACAGCTCTTGATCTTTATGAGTAGGAGTTATTTTCCACAGGCAATTGCTCAATGAAAGGAAAAGATTAAAAGGTACTTGATCCCACATCATCGGGTGTAGCTTTTAACTGGCTATGTTGTTGATAATTGCTTTTACAAAATAATTTTACTTGCCCACTTCTGTGTTGTTGCATAGTAACTAATGTTTTCCTAACTATGCTTGGCATCATACAGGCAAGTGTCCAGAATACAGAGAATGATTAAAAAGAGAAAAACAGAAACCATGAAGCATGGTTTCTTGGTTATCAAATGACTGCAAGTTATATTATCAAAATTATAAATCTCAGCAATCTAGACATTTGTCTCTGACTACTTTTACAATGTATTTTTAGTAGGATTTCTTTAACAGTGATACAAATGTAAACATGAGTTGCATGTTCCTGCATTGCTATAGTTAGAACATAGAACCCACACTGTTCAGCTATTGAAGATGTGAATTTTTCCGGGGCACCTATATGTATCATGCAATGGAGAGTCTTAGTTATACAAACAAACAAAAACTGCTACAACAAGCATTTTATACTGCACAGAATTAGTAACAATTAGTGTTCTTCCTGGTTTTCACTTCTCCATGCCAACCTTCTGCAAACATTATAAAAAAGTAGCCTGTTTGTTTGTAGATGATGGAAAAAGTTTCTGAGGTTACTTGATGATAATGAACTTTATTTAGTTGCATCACTCTCCCAGTGCAAGAAACAGATATTAGCTATAAGAGCCTGAAGAGAAAGTTTGCCCTGAGCCTAGTAACCCCAAAGAGAGACTACAATCTAGGATATTGAGTTTTGTTGGGTTTTTTCCTTTTTTTTTTTTGGTTTTTTGAGACAGGGTTTCTCTGTTTAACAGCTCTGGCTGTCCTGGACTTGCTTTGTAGACCAGGCTGGCCTCGAACTCGCAAAGATCTGCCTGCCTCTGCCTCCCAAGTGCTGGGATTAAAGGCATGCGCCACCACCGCCCGGCTTTTTCCTTTTCTTAAGTTGTAAGAGCCATGGTTAAGAGCTTCATTAAGAATGACCAGTGCAAAAAATAATAAAATAATGAATGACCAGTGCAAGAGGAAGCTCTTAGCCCACATGACTGCTGAACAGAAGGGGGCTGTTATGTAGGGTACCCCACATGGGAGGAGTAGAATAGAGAGGAGAAGGGGGAGAGGGTGGGAAGGTGTGACCAAGTGGGCTGGAGGGAGTGGACTGTGATGGAGATATAACCTGAAGTAATGCCTGTTTAGCCAATCCTGTGTTAGTTACACACCAGAATCATCTAAAGCAATCTTCAAAATAAAGATTTTCTGTCTCTCTCCAAATCATTACCACCACCCAAATAGGCAGCTCACAATGACCTATTATCCATCTGTAGGAAATCCAACACCCTTTTAAGTCCTATGTGGGTAATCATACTCATACACACAGACATCACACACATAATTAAATGTTAAAATAAAGTTGAAATGGAAGCTACAATTTGAGTCCCTAGGTGGCAAATACAAGCAGTAGGCAAAATGTAAAATCACAAAAAGGCATTGGTGTGTCAAATAGCCTTCAGTATTGTCCTGATATATGCACAGACAGAATGCATTAGAAAAGACAAATATTTCCATAGTGGTTGCACAAGCCTGCACTCCCACCAGCAATGGAGGAGGGTTCCCCTTTCTCCACAGTCTCGCCAGCATGTGCTGTCATTTGAGCTTTTGATCTTAGCCATTCTGACCGGTGTGAGGTGGAATCTCAGAGTCGTCTTGAGTTGCATTTCTCTGATGATTAAGGATGTTGAGCATTTCTTCAAGTGTCTCTCAGCCATTAGGGATTCCTCCTTTGTGAATTCTCTGTTTAGCTCTGTCCCCCATTTTTTGATTGGATTATTTGGTTTCTTGGTGTTTAGAAACTGGAAACAACCCAAATGCCCCTCAACCGAAGAATGGATAAAAAAAAAAAAACTGTGGTACATCTACACAATGGAATACTACTCAGCTATCAAAAACAATGAAATCATGCAATTTGAAGCCAAATGAATGGAACTAGAAAAGCTCAACCTGAGTGAGCTAACACAGAGTCAGAAAGATGCACATTTCATCTATTCACTTATACTTGGATTTTAGCCATGTAGTGAAGGATAACTATCCTAAAGTCAACACACCAAAACACCAAAAGGAACAGGAACACAGACCTTGTTACCTGTTAGTGGGACACTTGGCTCTAATGGAGTTGCCGTATAGGCCCTCAGTGCAAGATGAAGTTCTTAACCCTCATATAACTGTTGAACTGAGGGGGGCTGATATGTAGGGACAACCCACTCTGGAGGAGTAGGATAGGGGGAAGAGAAAAGAGAGTGGGGAAAGTGTGGGAGGGTGGGACCGGGAGGGGTAGAGAAAGGGGATTGTGATGGGGATGTAACTTGAAGTAATAAACATAAAAAAATAAAATTTAAAGGTTATTTTAATAAAACTCAGTGGGCCACAAAATAAAACAAATGGATAAGTATGTAAGTCAAAAAAAGAGAGAAAAGACAAATATTAACAATCACTTGAAAACTGAAGGAGATATTAAAGGAAAGGAACAAAAGAAAGCTCCTTTTCATAAATGGTGGAAGGGCAAAGGAAAATGAATATTAGACTCAAAGGAAAGCCAAGTATTACAGTAGCAAATTGAACTGAGAATGTTCTACTTAGAAAAGAAAAGAAATACAACTCATTGAGTTCCTCAAAATTGAAGCCTCCTGAGAACAGCAGGAAAGATAAGTAAGCAGAGAGGAGGAGGCAATACTCAAGCAGGCTTAGGTGGGAAGTGCAAGGCAAAAACAAAATGAATAATTGCAAATCTGATGGTACAGTTGGTGGGAAGTAGTTCTCAAGTGAGGGAGGTGATGGACTGAGTTAATCATGCATGTGTGATATTAATTGTTAGACACAGATTAGAAAACTGTAATTGTTACTTGTCACTTAGTGGTTGCTGTGCGTGTATGCCAAGTAAAATTATTCACTGAATAACAGAATAATTTGAGGGTTGTTTTAGCTGTCTGCTTGGCCCACTCTCTTGCATTTTATTGGGGTGTGGGTGTTGTCCGTCACTGCACAGAAGCACAGAGAATGCAAAACCCTTGAAGATATCATGATGGTTGAATAAATAAAATAAATGAATGAAAAGATTCTTGGGGATGTTTCTCTTTACAACAGATGGAGACCATTAAAGACAACCACAACCAATCAAAATGTAGAGTTGTAGATAACATACAAAACAACTTCCTCATCTAAACTCAGGAGTCACTGGGGCAGAAAGAACAGAAAAATTTTAAGAGCCAAAGAACCAGGATTAGCTGTAAAGTTGTGTCTCCCAGGAATGACAAAAACAACACCCAAAAAGTCTTGCCAACATAACTGCCCAAACATGAGCTGAACAATTATAGCAATAGACATGCTGAAAGGGATAGGGAAAACCCAGGAGGCTTCAACCCTACACAAAGAACTACAAGCAACTAAGGAATACTATGAGTAGGAGAAATAGTCTTCCCCAGGGAAGAACATGGGAATTGACTATTAAATATCAAGTGTTCAACCCTGAAAACATAAATACAAGTAACATTATACAGACTAACCAGGTTGTATTTGTGTATTTAAGAATATGTATGTAAATACAAATATGTGTGTAACAACAATTAATGAATGAATGGACCATGAATTTGAAAGAGAGCAAGGGAGTGTATATGGGTGAGTTTTGAGGAAGGAAATAGAAAAGAGAAATGATATAAATATGTTATAATCTCAAAAAATAAAAGAAATAATTTTAAAAGAGTATTATACTGAAACAACTCCATTTCCTAAATAACATGTGATGAACCCTAAACCTCACAAAATAACTGGTCCCTGTGTTAACTTTAAGACTACAAACAGGGATTGCAGAGTCACTCTACCAGACTTAAAGTAAGGAGGTATGACAACTAAATGCAATCTGTGGTCCTCAGTTAGGTCTTGGCTTATGGATAGTGGAAAGGATAGGTAACATAAATAAAATTATTGCAATTACTATCAAAATGTGGCAGAAATCTCTGGACTAGATAATGGTACTATACTAACCTCAATATCTTGATTTTCTTTTATTTTTCAAGGAAAAAACACCAAATACACTTCATTAGCATGAGAAAGCTGTCATAAGGCACAATGGTAATGTATTCTGATTATGTGAGAAAGTTTCCTTTCTTTTAAGAAATACATAATGAAATATTTAGTAGTAATGGTGCAGTATATGTATAACATCTGCATGGTTCAGAAAGATCACATGTGTACTATGAATAAATAATATGAAGATGCATGGCTATATGCTGTCATATAATATTTATTGAGGAGAAAGATATTACATTTTAAAAATTACTTGATGAAAGGGATGGTGTGGAGAGATAATGGAGTGCTTTGGACACATCCTTTTTCTGTATATTTTAGAATAAGACATTTAAAACCTAAGCTCTTTAAAATGAAACACAAATGTCTGAAAACCAAGATTCACAATAAACTGAAGTAAGTTAAATTTGATGTGTCTAGATGAACCCATGCACTGACTCCTTATTGATTTTTTAATGAACCTCAAAACAAGAACAGACATTTAGATTCCCCTTTGGTAAGCAGAATTATGCATTTGTGGTTTAACTTTGGTTCACAGCCTCATTTTGGGGTCTGGTTTCCAATTTATATTCAATTTTTCAAGTTCACTATGATTCATAACTTCTTGTTCATCTTGCCCAATTTACGAGGGTGAATTTTGAAATATTGTAAGTCAAAATTCATGCAGCAGTGCCAAAATTATTTTTCTGCATCCTCCTTGAGTAGTAGGACTGGAAATTTGCTTTTTGGGAGTGAAATATACACACAAAGCAGGGGACGTGCATGTCTTGAACAGACGTTGTCAGAATAATTTGTGAAACAAAAGTGCCAATGTTGTTAAATTGCACATTTAGAATAACAAATATGTACACCAAAATAGTGACCATTGTCGAACTGAAATAATCCTCTCATGTGGAATCAGTGTATAGCAAGGTGGAAGATATTAACTCCCCGAATGACTTAGTCCTACTAGTGCGATTTTAGGATGTTACACCCAATATGTAAGGATATTGGAGCTTTTGAATAGAAAATATCCTCTCTGTTTTAGTCAAGTCTTGAATACTTTTTTAGAGCATTACTCTGAAAAACATCCCAGGAAAGTGTCCTAAAAGGTCACTTAAAAGGTCCTATTTATTTTTTTTTAATTTTTATTTTTTGGATTACATCGGTATTGATCTTTGTATATTGATACAAAATTAAGATTATAGTTGGCCACAATGGTATTGACACTTGTATATGGACGTAATATTAAGATTGTATTGGGCTACATAGGCATTGATCTTTGTATATTGATACATAATTAAGAGTATATTTAACCACAATTGAATAGATCTTTGTATATTGATACAAAATTAAAGGTAATGCTTCCTAATGGTATCATACCTAGAGATACTTAAAAATAAAATGTGAAGCTCTGGCCTCTTGATACCAACCGTCTAAAACTGTCTAGGATAGTTAAGTAAAACAAACTCCTAGTCATGCAAACATGTCACTTTGTTAGCTACTATGACAGTCTATCACAGATATTCTCTAAACTACTCAGTAATCAAGTTGTTAAGAGACAAGCAACATTTGCTTATCTAAATACAAGAGATGGATAGGGCATCTTCAAAAACCCCAAGAGATCTGCAGAATATGGCATTCAAAGATGTTATCTTAAATTAAGATTTTCTTTTTTCTTTGATATCGAGACATATCAGCTCCTGACAGCACCCTCTATTCTACTCCAAGTAGAAGATAAGCATCAAAGAATCTCCAGTGTGAGATGGTTGAATTAGTGGCAAGCCTATCTCTTGGCATGAAAAAACCCCTTGCTCCAACTGCAGACAGACTGCTGTCCAAAAAGGACAAAACTTGGTAGCAGGGAAGTCGACAGCCTAGCTCTGCCAAGACAGGGTAGGTAAGTCCTTCATAATCCCTGCTCTACAACAAATGTCTGTCAGAGAAACAGGACCAAAAGGTCCTATTTATTAACTGAGAATGTTTACCTTTGTTGTCTGCTTTTCTTGTTATTTTCCTTTCCTGCTTTCAAACCATAGTCTAGTTTTTATAGCCTAGCCAGTTCTTGGTGAAATTCATAGGATTTGTTAGGATGATAATTGCAAATTTTTTTATGATACATTTATGATCTGGCTATTTGAACCTCACCTGATCTAAACCTTTTACAACCTCTACACAGATGTTTTGTTTTCAGTAATTGTGTTTGGTATGACATTTCCAAAATAATGTGATTTCAGGACAAGACTATTGCATCATTCATTGTAATTAAATAGACATACAGAACATTCAATCAATTGTATACAAAGATTCCTAAAAATGATACCTGTAGGCTAAACTATATGGATATTTATACAAGTTCTAAGTAAGTTTCCCATGTTGTAGTGTAAAGTTAAAGTATAACATGGAGTCTCATGTAGAGTGAAGTGATTTTTAAATGGAGTTTTACTTGAGAATGTGAAAAAGCAATGAGGATAAGGTCAAATAGTAAAGTCAAAGGAAGAATTGGGAAGTAGATGAAGAAAGGACAGGAACCAAAAGTCTATTCTTCTAATTCTTGCTTATACATGTTGATTAAGATTTGTGCATTTCATTCATTCAAAAGTCTCACATATTCACGCTGTTATGAACTAAATTACTCTCTCTCCCAGTGTTATCAAGAAAGTAAATATACCACTCACATTTCCCTAATGAATGTACAAAGTAAAAACAAACAAAAAAAACTTTATGCATCAAAGAAAAGTTTAAAATGCACACACACACACACACAAAACTTTTCTAATAAATTTTCTTAGGGAAAAATTATTGTGTTAATGTAATCTATATTACAAAGGTTCCTGAAACCACAAACCATTACATTATGGTCACATTCTCATGGCCATGGGTCAACATAACTTTGTGACCAGTCCGCAGTTACTCAAGAGTTGACCAGCAAATCATGACAATAGTAGGAAACACCCCAACTGGAGATTCCCTTGTGCTCTTCTAATTTCAAGAGTTTCCTCTTTGATACAATTCGTTTGAAATAGTTCAAGAACATTCTCTGCAACATTCTTTGCATTTTGCATAGCTAAGAGAATTCCCCCTTTTCTTTTCCAAGTTTTTAGGAGACAAAATAAAATCATGACTAATGTGCTTTAGTTGTATAACAAACATTGCTTTGAGTGAGGAAGTCTAACTTACTCATGATATACATCTGATTCTGTGTCTTAGTTTCACTTTAAATACACTCTTGAGTACTGTTATTTATTCTTTTTTTTTTTCTCCCAGAAGTAAGAACACGGCAGTATTCACACCCATTTGAAATGGCAGAGTTCAGCAGGGCTGCACACTAGTGATGAAGTCACTGGGGAAATGAAGCTGCATCTGAAAACATCAGTTTATGTAGTCTAAGGTCTTTTAAAGAACTAAGCGGAAGAACTCAAGGACTGAAGGATGTGGATCCCTTTTGACTTTTGTTTATGAGAATGTGAAATAATTTGGTTCTGTGAGCCAGGGACTATGTCACTCTTGTCCTCACTTGTCTCTTTTACAGAGTGAGAAAATTGGATGACACGACTTTCATGTTCCCTATGCTCTGTGACAGTATGATCTGCCTCCCTTCTGCTTCATGGGTCTCATTCCTATCTGCACAGGAGAAGGTAAAAGAGTGCCCAAGTCCAGCGCACAGTGTGCTCAGCAAAACTGAAATTGAAAAAGTGGGAGGATGTACTTGGAAATGAGTATGACTTAGTCTTACTTTCTTTGAACTTGTCCAGGCTGTCCTTGGAGGTCTTTTTCTTAGTTCCTCCCACCTAGGCTCTTTATGACTCTTCTAGTTGATCAGGTGTCTTCTCTACTTTCTTCTCTGATAATTGCCACAAAGGTGGAGTTGGAATTCCTTTAGTTCCCTGTGTGTTCCCATCCCTAAGAAATATCTTTAGGAAACTCTTACAGAATATTTATTGAGTAATTTAGTTGTCTTAGTAACTATAAACACTATATTTTGACATTAAAACTAAACAGTGTCCCTGTAGAAATTGAATATTAAATGTAATGGATTGATTAAATGAAAAATTTTAAAGTTTCATTGCTTTATTTATTTATTTATTATATCTATGTGTATGTATGTTTTGCCTATGTACCACATGAATGCAGTGCCAGCAGAGGCCAGATGACGGCATGGGTTATTCCTGAACTAGAGTTATAGACAGTTCTTAGCTGCCATGCGGGAGATGAGAATCAGACCTTGGTGGTCTGGAAAAAACAGCCAGCGTTCATAACTACTGAACTCCAGTCCTAAGAAATATTTTTAAGATTAAGGAATAATTGAAGATGCTGTGTTTACTACTCTAAGTATGGTCTTAAATCCAGAGATATAAATGCTTTTGATCATTTGAATAGACTGTTACCATTAAAATATGTTTTAAAAAATCTATTTTGATTAAGATTGAAGGATCTGTGGGAAAAATACATATCAGCGAACACCTTATTAAAGTCATAAATTTATCATTATAAAATCAAGATAGTCACTAGGTAGTGTCAGGAGCCTCTAAATTATGACTAGATTTTATGATCTTGACAGTTATGAAAATTCTAGTCAGGAATTTTATAGAATATTTCTTGGGTCTACTTCAACTATGGTTATATTTTCTTGAGGGAATGACTACAGAAGTAAAATTTTATTTTCATGTTAAAGAGTTTTATATTTTGTTTGCTATGCTAGCACAGCACTCTAGCACATTATTTAAAATTAGATTACATGTTAACAATGAAAAAACTTTTGCTGATAATTTTGTTTAATGTCTACTTTCCCAGGAAACAGGAGGCAGGCTCCACTTAGAAGTTTTTAGTTGTGTCTTTCAATTCTAACCTTCATCATAACCCTAAAGCTTGAGAGTCAGGGTAGAAGTCAGAAGAATTTGAAATACTACTTAAAATATAAAGGAAGAAGTGAATCCATCCCATATGAGCAACTTAATTCTTCCAAAGGAGTAAACATAGATATCACTCTTTTTACTGGTATTAAAGAACAAAATCTCTGGCCTGGATCAACCATTATAACAAGGGATATCTTGCCTCTTCAAATATTTTTTAAGTAAATAAAACAAAATGTCATTAAAGATCTTAGATATAATAAAATTATTTGTGAAAGACAAAATAATGCTGTTTAAGGGGACCTGAAATATATTCAGGCATTTTTGAATATTCAAGCATTAACCCACATTTTCCAACAGTTCAGCGCCATTTCTTGCAAGCTACCACACAATTTCATTTTACTAACTTTTACTGCCAGGTTTATTTATTACCTCTGCCTTTTCACTGTCTGTGAGATCATGAGAATAAATATGTCCCATCATTTCTCTTTCATTAGTTTATTAATCTGTTCATTCATTCAAACATTCATATGTTTATCCTTATATTAAGTGGATACTTTTTGAAAGATTGCAATATTCAAGATATGCATACTCTAACATGTATTTCATCTTGTGAAAGCATGCCAGACATAAACAGCTTCAAGGAGAAAAGACTTATTTTGCTTGTGATTTCAGGAGGGAGGGTATGGTAGAGCTGCACACATCATGGCAGATCTGAAACAGAGGACATCGCAGCAGGAGGGCCATGGCAAGTTCTGGCTCACAGGACATGAGCCCATGTGACTGACTTCCTCCAAACAGACCCTACTTTCTACAATGCCAGCACCTCCAATAGCATATTCAATTTTTGGAGCCATGAATGGTCAGAATTCTCATGATATAATTGTTTCTGGAAATGCCTTCCCGGACATACCCAGATGGATATGTGGCTAATCTCCTAGGTATTTCACAATAAAAACAATTAGACAATCAAGATTAACCATCACAAAGACCTTGATTTTGTTGGGGTGATCATGAACACTATGCTTGAAATCAATTATTACTTACAAATAAGTAATATTTGAAATAACTATAAGATTATATTTCAAGTATTTGTTATGATTGATTCTGTTCCATTATTCAATTATCAGGAAAACATTTACTTTTACTTTCTAAGACAGGGACTGTTTTCCAACCAAATAGAAAAGGTAGTGAATTGTGCTTTTAGAGGGATTTTTTAAACATTAGATTGATAATTTATCATAGATAGAGAAAAGTTGAATTAAATCGTATAAAGATAACGGATTTTTCTTGAAGATAGCTGCAAATATTTATAATAAAATATAAATTTAAGGAAAATAAATAGAAAAAACCTACAAATTAGTCTCAAAAACCAATTTCAACCTTTCTTACAATGTAATACTAACACAAAAAGGGTGAAATATCTGGGTGTGGTGGCACATGTCTTTAAACTCAGCATTCGGGAAGCAGAGGCAGGTGGATCTCTGTGAGTTCGAGGCCAGCCTGGTCTACAATGCAAGTCCAGGACTTCCAGGCCTGTTACACAGAGAAACCCAATCTCAAAAAAAAAAAAAAAAAAAGGGGGGGGGAGGGAGAAGACAAAAATTTGTAATGAATTCTCAAAAGAGAAATTCCTCTTGTCTAATTTAAGAAGCAAGTTTTCAGTCACTATTTTAATTAGCACATCAACGACACATTGGGGAGAATGTTCCTGATAAATATGTGAAGGGTCACCTAATAATCAGCATTTCCAAACAGTTAAGAGCATCCCATGACCTTGAACAACATACAAAACAATGTTTCTTTTTTCTTGTAAAAATACATAATGTATTTAACTAGATTTTTCTTGAAAAACAAGAAAAACTTAAAGTATTTGATGATGTACAAAGGAAAGAAGAGAAAATTAAAGGGAAGAAGAAAAATTGAAATGGGAAGAGAATTACCCATAGGAGTCATAGATTAAGGAGAACTCTGGTTTCTAGGAACTTACTGAGTTATGGGTCATTGAGATGGCTCACGGGGTAAAGAGGCTTGCTGCCAAGCCTGATAGGCAGAGTTTGAGCCTTAAGACCAGCATGGTAGATGGAGGGAATCGACTCCTACAGGTTGACTTCTGATCTCCAAGTGCTTGCTGTGGCATGTTTGTCCCCTCCCTCCACTGAAATAAATGCCATAAAATGTGATTTTTTTTTTTAAGTAAGTACTGTTTCGGGAATGATGCCAAGCATTCTCCCTGTATTGTAGCTAGTTATATTTGCAAAAAAACCCTAAGAGTCTGCAGATGAGTAAACTAGCTTTCCCAACAATCTAGACATATTCTTACAGCTAGTCCAGGTTTGTAAAGACAGATTTTCCAAGCTAAGATTTCCAACTTCAGATCCTGGGCTGTTATTAGTTTTTACTTGGGGGAAGTTTTACTGTTTATTTCTTTTCTCTTTGTGATACTACAGTACTCACACTTCTAGCCTGGGCTTATAGCATAACTACCAGGTAGAACAAATATTTCCACATCTCTTCAAACTCTCTCTCAAGTTTTTATCATAAAGAATGTTCCTGGGTAGAGCTGAGGGTGGGGTGATAAAGCAATAAACTCTGTAAAATAAAATGGGAAGAAAACAGTGAGGCAAAAAGGAGGACATAAAAGTAAAGAAATTCCTTCTAATTTTATTTGCTATTTATATTTTGAGAATTTCATACATGAATATTGTGTTTACATTATCTTTCTCCTCCTTTGCATTGGAGAGGAGTTCCTCCAGTGTCTCCCCTATTTCTCAAATTCATGACCTCTTATTCTTCAATTATTATTGCTACACATGCATACACATATATGTACATATACATATATATAAATTTATAAGTACAACCTGCTGAGATCATTAAGCATTACTTGTTTGTATTTAGGGCTGAGTTCTTGGGATTGTCCTCACCTATTATTGGAATTGTCCCTGGAGAAGACAATTTTCTTCTCTCAGCAACCATTGATGACCTGTAGCTCTTCTAGGGATGAAGCCTTCTAAGGATGAAGAATTCCCCCATTCATGTTGTCACATCAACTGATGTCATTATGCAATCTTGTTTAAAAAACTATATTGTTGAGATTTCCTGGGTGGGTACAACTAAGGGCAATGAAAATAGCCTATAATATTTTTCAAACCTCTTGAATTCCCTTCACCAACAACTGGAAGGAAGATTTCCAATGTCTGCCACTTTGATTTTTTGTTAGATAGTCTATGACGCTTGTGTTGAGAGAAAATTATCACTCCAAATGGAGTAACTTTCCCACCCTCCACCAGGTCTGAGGCTCAGTCCCATGACAAGTCAGGAATGAAATCCTCTGGCTCCTATTTTCTTGCCTTTGCCAAGTTAATCCTGTCACATCAATTAGGAGTTTTCTACTTTTACAGCATAGCTCATCCATGAAGGAAAATTAATCATGCTGGATACTTAAGCAGGTTTTGAGGACATTGGCTTTTAGTACTTATAAAAATACTCACTCTTTAAAGAAATTTTAAACTGCAAATAAAAGTAAAGGGTTTGTATTAGCCAAGGATCTCTAATGAAACAGAAAATGTGTGTGTGTGCATGTGGGTGTGCATGTGGGTGTGCATGTGTGTGCATGTAATGATAGATGCAGAGGGCAGAGAACATGACAGAGAAAGAGAGACAGAGGCATAAACAGAGAGAAACAGATTGGCAAGACTGGGAGAAACAGTGATGAATTATTTAAAGGAATATATGTAAGCTAAGTCCCACGGTGTACAGTTGGCAGGATAGCAAAGCAGGAGAGCTGACAAGTACTTCTAGTCTGAGTCCAAAAGTCAGTGAACGAGAAGAAATGATGCTAGATATTCTAGTCTGAAAGCTGGTAGGCCAATATTGAAGAGTAGCCAGGGTTTTGTTTTTGAGTCCAAAAGCTAGCAAAACAAAATGAACAAATTATGAAAAAAAAGAAAGAAAGAAAAGAAAAGAAAAACAGGTAACACAAAAGTAACAATCCAAAGTTGTGAAGGACTCCTATCGAACAGTAGTACTCCTCCTCATGTGAGGCCAGCATTTTCTACCCTTCAGCATATTTTGTGAGACCCAGTTATGTTAGTGAGAGCTATCCTTTTTACTCAGTTGACTGGTTTAGGTATTTATCATCAAATTACCCTTCACAGGCTTTGGAAGTTTGACGTAATATACAGCAGAAGCAGTTCTATGTACACATTTAGGTCTTGAAGGAATGATGCAATCGATGCACTGATCAGGAACATACCTGGTCTAATTTCATACCTGGTCATAAGTGGTTAGCACTGAGAGGCAGTCTTTTATTCTTCAGATGTCCAAAAGGTGGTGCTCAGCGTTCATTTATTATATAAGTGACTAGGCTCACTGTTTTTTAGTTGCCTCCTTTTGTGAAGAAAAATAACTATAGCAACCCTACATCAGCAATAGAAGAGAAGGTGAAAAGCTAAAAAATGATTGTTCATGAGCCAGGAACTACATAGCATAGAAACACAACCACGGCACCAAAACAATTTGGAGTTCAAACATTGTCTAACCTCTGACATCTTTGATGCTAGAAAAGCTACTTCATCTTCAAAGTTGTAGTTTCTTCCCCTTAAAATGTGGAAATAAATAGTGCTCCCTTCTTCTCATTATTATTACTTGAAATAATAAACCCAAAAGCTCCTCACACAGAATCAGTAACATAGTAACATAAGCAACTCATGCAAGCCCTGTTGACATCATCATTTATAGTAGTATTTAAATTGTTGATCTCATTATCTGTAGCACGTATGGAATATGCTGGTTTTACTATATGCCCTGCAATAGTTCAAAATATATGACCTAAGTTTTTAAATATAATAAAAGAAAAATTTTCTGAATTATATTCAGTAGTAAAATATGAATGAAATTAAAATGTGTGCTGGACTTTATTTGATTTTGTATTTGCATTGTGTTTATGTGTTCTTGTATGTGTGGACAAATGTGTGCTCTGGCAATGACCAGCCCAGGGTGTTGGTTCTCACCTTCCACCTTTGTTGTTTGCCAGTGTTTATACCATGCTACCCAACACACGAGCTTCCAGGTATTCTCTTATTTCCACTGCACAGCTCACTGGTAGAACACTGGCATTGCAGATGTGGGTTCTGGAAATTCAGATTCAGGTGGTCCTTATGCTTCTGCAGACCTACCACACCATCCTTCCAGCCTATGTTATGATACTTTAGATGAAAATTTTCACCACCTTTTTATAGAGCTGTTGTTAGTATATATGTGACATTTTAAATTTTTATTTCTGGTTTGTAAATCATTTTGTGGGTTGTATTGTTCTTCAGTTGAAGGACATCTGGGATGCTTCCAGTTTCTGGCTATTACAAATAAAGCTGCTATGAACATTGTTGAGGCAATGTCCTTGTGGTTTCATTTAGAATCTTTTGGATATATGCCCAAGATGTGTATGGCTGGGTCTTGAGGTAGAATTATTCCCAGTTTTCTAAGATATCTCCAGATTGATTTCCAAAGTGGTTGCACAAGTTTCCAGTCTCACCAGCAATGGGGGAGTGTTCCCCTTTCTCCACATCCTCGCCAGCATGTGCTATCATTTGAGTTTTTGATCTTAGCCATTCTGATGGGTGTGAGATGGAATCTCAGAGTTGTTTTAAGTTGCATTTCCCTAATGACCAAAGATGTTGAACATTTCCTCAAATGCCTCTCGGTCTTTAGAGATTCCTCTTCTGTGAATTCTCGGTTTAGCTCTGTAACCCATTTATTGATGGGGTTATTTGATTTTTTGGTGCTTAATTTCTTCAGTTCTTTATATATTTTGGATATTAGCCCTCTGTTGGATATTGGGTTGGTAAAGATCCTTTCCCAGTCTGTAGGCTGCCGTTTTGTTCTAAGGACAGTGTCCTTTGCCTTACAGAAGCTTTTCAATTTTATAAGGTCCCATTTATTGATTGTTTGTTTTAGTGCCTGAGCTATTGGTGTTCTATTCAGGAAGTTGCTACCAGTGCCAATGATTTCAAGGCTTTTCCCCACTTTCTCTTCTATTAATGTTAGTGTGTCCGGATTTATGTTGAGGTCCTTGATCCACTTAGACTTAAGTTTTGTACTGGGTGATAAGTATGGATCTATTTGCATTCTTCTACATGTAGACATCCAGTTAGACCAGCACCATTTATTGAAGATGCTTTCCTTTTTCCATTGTATGTTTTTGGCTTCTTTGTCAAAAATTAAGTGACTGTAGGTGTGTGGGTTTATTTCTGGGTCTTCGATTCAATTCCATTGGTCAACCGGTCTGTTTCTATACCAGTACCATGCTGTTTTTATTACTATTGCCCTGTAGTACAGCTTGAAATCCGGGATGGTGATACCTCCAGATGTTCTGTTATTGTACATGATCGATTTAGCTATTCTGGGATTTTGTTGTTCTATATGAAGTTGAGAATTGTTTTTTCCAGATCTGTAAAAAATTGAGTTGGTATTTGGATAGGAATCACATTGAATCTGTATATTGCCTTTGGTAAGATGGCCATTTTTATTATGTTGATCCTACCTATCCATGAGCAAGGGAGATCTTTCCATCTTCTGATATCTTCTTCAATTTCTTTCTTCAGGGACTTGAAGTTCTTATCATACAGGTCTTTCACTTGCTTGGTTAGAGTTAACCCCAGGTATTTTATATTATTTGTGGCTATTGTAAAGGGTGTTGATTCCCTTATTTCTTTCTCAGCCCATTTATCTTTTGTGTAAAGAAGGGCTACTGATTTTTTTGAATTGATTTTGTATCCAGCCACCTTGCTGAAGGAGTTTATCAGCTGTAGGAGTTCTCTGGTGGAATTTTTGGGGTCACTTATGTATACTATCATACCATCTGCAAATAAAGATATTTTGACTTCTTCCTTTCCATTTTGTATCCCCTTGATCTCATTTAGTTAGTTGTCTTATTGCTCTAGCTAAAACTTCAAGTACTATGTTGAAGAGATATGGAGAGAGTGGGCAGCCTTGCCTTGTCCCTGATTTTAGAGGAAATGCTGTAAGTTTCTATTTAGTTTGATGTTGGCTATTGGCTTGTTGTAAATTGCTTTTATTATGTTTAAGTATGGTTCTTGTATGCCTGATCTCTCTAAGACTTTTAACATGAATGGATGCTGTATTTTGTCAAAAGCTTTTTCAGCGTTCAATGAGATGATCATGTGGTTCTTTTCTTTCAGCTTGTTTATGTGGTGGATTACATTGATGGACTTTCTAATGTTGAACCACCCCTGCATCCCTGGGATGAAGCCTACTTGATCATGGTGTATGATACTTTTGATGTGATCTTTGATCCGGTTTGCAAGTATTTTATTAAGTATCTTTGCATCCATGTTCATAAGGGAATTTGTTCTGAAATTTTCTTTCTCCGTTGGGTCTTTGTGAGGTTTAGGTATCAGGGTGACTGTGGCCTCATAGAATGTGTTTGGCAGTATTCCTTCTGTTTCTATGTTTACACAACAAACTCTAAGACAGGAAGGTGGGCTGGAGCTTGGTGAGAGGGAGATGAGTGTGCGAGAAAGATAAGAGAGGGAAAAGGGATAAATGTAACCAGAATATGTTATATATAAGTATGAAACTGTCTAAGAATAATTCAATTGAAATACATGAAGCTATTTATTTATTTATTTACAACTTATTTTTTAAAATAAAATAATTTTTAAAATACTGGCTCAATCTTAAATTATATTTTAAAAGAGGCAATTAAATTACCCTGTAGATTTTGCTGAGTTGTTTTGTGTGCACTTAAATCAGAAATTCAACTACATACAACTCAGCTGACAGTCAGTTGGGATAGTAACACTAAAGAATGCTTGTGACAGTGCTTGAAAAATTGCATAAAAACAATTCTGTTTAAATTATTTGGGGAAAGACTATGTGACATGTACTTTGACATGTGAAGGAAGGAATGATGATTGGGATAAATTTTCAGGATACCTAATTGTTCAGTGTTTTCCCCCATGACTAATAATCATGACTCAGGTCACGGAGGTTGAAGGAAACAGCTGAGTGACCCAGAAAAGGGCAGAGGAGGTAAGGAGAGTCATGACTCTGAGTCTGTAAAATTACCACTAAGATTAGCTGGTGGAAGAAAGAGACATAGGGACAGAGTGAATAGTTGGACAGAATATTAGTTAAGAATTTTTAACAGAGTGAAGAGGGGGAAAGCTACAATCAGGATATAGTGTATGAGAAAATAATGTATTTTCAATAAGAGAAAAAAAGTATATTTTTGAGACATGAAAACCCACTAAAGTTTTCAGAGCAGGGTTGGGCAGTAAGAATATGATTGGGTATGTAAAAAAGCATTCTCATATCTGTTTGTTGTCTGATGGGGGGGTACTTGAATTATTTCCCATGCAGTCCCCTCTCTATTCAGTGTGCAGTATCTTAGTTGTTCTCTACTTTTTGACACGTGGTCTTTCACAGAACCTGGAGCTCCGCTCACTTGGTTAGGCTGAATGACGAGAGATGAAATTTATGGATATACTAATAGTAGTGACTAGATAGTAATTTAGTTTACAGGGCAGACAGATGCATTATTTTCTAAGATATATTTTGATAAGTTGAGTTATTTTTGTGTATTTTTGACTCTGGAGTTTTTAGGTTTGTTTGGGTTTTGCTTTTTTTTGGTGTTTGGGGGGTTTGTTTATTTGTTTGTTTGGGAGTGTTTGTTTGTTTGTATCCAGGGAAACAAATCTTAATGGTTTACATGTGCGTCAAGTGCTCAGGATTCTTAGAATACCCATGCACGGTATGAACTTTCAATTGCATATGCCATTTTGAAAATGCATCAGGTCAAATTTGATTGTACACAGCACTGAAGGACTGTGGTTATATGAGGAAATTTCCCCTGAGGTATAATTTGAGCATAAGAAAAGTCTTCAGTCAGGGGAAACCTGGGAGTTATTTTGACATCTGTGATGGGAAAAAGCAGAGATGCTGAACTGTGGTAGAAGTCACCAGGAATAAGATATTATTTCATAACAATAAGAACTTCAGAAAGTCTGCATCTCCTGGCAGCTTGTTGATGTGTGTTACATCATCTTAGTTAATTAAAGTGCCTGGAGTTTCAGAGTTTATTTCTTTGAACTAGTTTAAATATAATGGGACTTTTCCCTCTGAGACTCAGGCAAAAAAGAACATTTTTTCCCTTTAAGAAGCTTATATTTTGTTCCTATGGCCTTTATATAAAGGTGGTTTCAAAAATATGCTGAGGTAATCAGAGAAAATTAATCCTAAGGGATCTAGTATGCTTCATGTAGGAAGAGCAGAATTTAGAGAGAGGAAGGAAAAGTGAGGCTGTGTCACGACAGCCCTCGGCACAGGCTAATTTCTAATACCCTTTCCCACCATCCAACCCACATTCAGAATAGCATACCTTATTTTTCTTTCAGTGTTTTGCATTCTGATAGGTTCCTGCCAAAAAAGACCCAGTGAATGTTTATTGAACATATGAATATATATCACTGATTGACTCTTCTATCAAAGATTTTGTATTTTAAAAGATAGAGGCAGGTGGATCTCTGTGAGTTCGAGGCCAGTGTGATCTACAAAGGGAGTTCCAGGACACCCAGTACTGTTACACAGAGAAACCCTGTCTTGAAAAACCAAAGGAGGAAAAAAATAGTGGAAATAAATTCCCAGGATAAAAACATTAGAAAAATACAAATTTCAGTAAACAAGATATATAACCATACATCTCTAAGCCTTTCTTTCCTTAAGCTGGCTCTATTTCAAGTATGTTTTTCCTCTTCTGGGTCAGGCCTGGGGGCAAAAATCTTGACTGTTTCCAGTACTTTCAGGTTCTGTGGAAACTGGAATATTCAATTCTGCAAGGGATAATTAAGTTCTCTGGCCCAATTTGTCTGAGCCTGGATTTATATATCAACCTAAAATTAATTTTATACTCATTTCCATCACAGATGAATGCCTCTGTGCCATTCACCAAAGTCAAATTGACACCTCTGTTCCCGATTGAGTTAATGTATTGATTAAGGTTACCTAATGTTGTTACTGCTTGGGCAGACTGATGATGGCACTATATTTCAATTTTATAAGAACAGAAAGGGCAGAAGCCTTTTCTACATTTTTATTTAATAATCTTTATCTCTTTCCACATGGCCACAAAACTTCCTTCTTCCTTAACCCTCAGGTGGAGCTTTCCATTTTCTCTGTTCATTGATAGCAAAAGTCCTGGTTTTTTTTTTTTTTATTCTCTTAAATCTAGCACACAACTTGAAGTAATAAATAAACCTAATTTAAAAAAAAATCTAGCACATAGTAACTGGTTGTGGTGGCGCAGGCCTTTAATCCTAGCACTTGGGAGGCAGAGGCAGACGGATCTCTGTGAGTTCGAGGCCAGCCTGATCTACAAATCAAGTTCCTAGATAGTGAGGACTCTATTACACAGAGAAACCCTGCTTCAAAAAGCAACAACAACAAAATATAACATACAATGTGTGCAGTATTTCTTTATTCTTTATATCAACAGTATTTTTCCCAGCTTGTACTGGGCTGGAGTCTAAGTCATTGAACTTATAGGGTCTCTGGATAATAGGAAAGAAGAAGAAACCGTAGGTATTGCTTCCTCCCATAAATCCCCAGTTTGCTCAGTACAACACCAACCCTGTTCTGTTCTCGCAGCACACAGCACTTTGGCACCATCCCATTTCTTTTTGTTTTGGTTCTTCAAGTATCATAGATGGGTTGATAGGATACTAAATGAAATCAAAGCATGATTTCCCATCCTATTGACACTGCAGAAACTGTAGAACTTCTCTCACCTCTGTGTCCTTCTGTAGTGGCTTGTCTTTTCTCCCCTGTTATATTCAAGGACTAAGGAAAGAGTTCTGTCACCCTTTCAATTTATTTGATTCATTATTATTGTTAGTTGTAAGATTCAGATTTCATGAAAAAATATAGAATCCACAAATAATTGCAGACTGTATGTTCATGATATTATATATATAACTTTCATAAGTATTCTATGTATGTATTTTATGTGTAGGATTACACTGAAGAATTCATATAAAGAAAAGACCTGTTATCATGCCCAAGTCTGTAAGGCATTAGCAGCATTACAGAAGTTATTTAGGTATAACTCCATACTCAGAAAACTCACTTTTTCTCTTGAAGTAAGGTATGGATAATTTTGTTACTTTTATTTGCATTTTTCCTTTCCTTTTTTAAAATAATTATTTGTTTGTTGGTTGGTTGGTTGGTTGGTTTATTACTTCAAGTTACATCTCCATCACAGTAACATCTTTCCAACCCTCCTGGTTCCACCATTCCACCCTCCTCTCCCTCTCCCACCCATCCCACTCCTCTGATGTAGAGTGTCCCTATATATCAGCCCCTCTCAGTTCAACAGTTGTATGAAGGCTAAGAGCTTCCTCTTTCACTGGGGGCCTACATGGTAGCACCCCTAGGGCAAATTATCCCCTTAATAGGTAACAAAACCTATGTTCCTGTTCCTTTTGGTGTGTTCATTGTAGGATAGTTATCCTGTACTATATGGCTAAAATCCAATTATAAGTGAGTAGATGCCATGTGCATCTTTCTGAGTCTCGATTAGCTCACTCAGGATGAGCTTTTCTAGTTCCATCCATTTGGCTGCGAATTGTATGATTTCTTTGTTTCTGATACCTGAGTATTATTCCAATGTGTAAATGTACCACAATTTTTTTTTATCTATTCATCTGTTGAGTCTGGCTATATCTTAGAAAATCTGGAATAGCCCTACCTCAAAACCCAGCCATACCACTTCTGGGTATCCTCACAAAGGATTCCTCACCAAACCACAAGGACACCTCCTCATCTGTGTTCAAAGCAGCCTTATTTGTAATAGCATTCTTCATTGTCTATAGCCTCAAAAATATAGCTAATTGCGGGTGTGTTTCAAGTGTCTAACTGTGGTTGGTTATTGAGCATGTCTTTAACTCCAAGTACTGCTCATGTCATTCATTCATGTTTCCAGTACACATACACTTGCTCACTTTAGTGGCTGTTCTTACTAGTGTTAGTGGACAAGAGAGTGTTCTTGTGCATGTTCACTGCTTCTGAGTGTTTCTCTTACTTACATGCCTAGGATAGAATTGCTCGTTATATAGTATGTGTATCTGAACATATTTTTGTTAGTGGTTTTTGTGAGTTTACAATTCCTTCAACAGTCTATGAAAGTCAGTACTCTAATTCTCATTAAATGAGTTATTGTCCTCTTTTGCCATTTGTACAAGTCAAGAGTTTATCAAAATTGAAGACTATATTAATGGCCATGTACTTTCTCTCTATGTATCTATAAAAGCAACCCCTTACAGATTTAAGGATTGTAAAGCAGTACACTAGTAGATTGAATGGTGATCCTACCAAAGAAATGCCTACTTGGATTTTATTCAGAAGAATCTCAAAATGACATTTCATGTAGTATCATGAGCATTAAATCCAATGGCAAGTGATTCATAAGACATGGGAAAGAGACAGTATGCACAGAAGTCCATGTGAAAACAGAGACTGGAATTTGCAGCTTCAAGCCAAGAACAAATGGAACTCCTTCGTGAGGAAGGATTTCCTGCAATGCAAAGGGAATGCAATCCTACCAACATGTTCATTTTGGATTTCTGATCTTTAGAACTATAAAAAACAAAATGTCTGCTATGTTAAGCTTCCAAGTCAAGGGCAATTTGTCAGGGTAGACTTAGAAACTAATACAGCTGATTCATGTCTGCGAAGTGTGACATATCATGGGCTGGTGAACTTATCGTAAGACAATGATTCCTTTTTTTTCATTCTCCATTTTAGTATCTGTGACAAAAACCATAACAAACAACAGAGTTTTTATCCTACATGAAAAAAATGTACTTCTGTTCTCTCTGTAACTAAACATGCATAATTGTTTAAGAGGAAAACAGGGTAGAACAGAGTCAAGTAGATTCCATGTATTTGAGTGTGTGTATGTGTGTAAACATGTGCATGGGTATGCAGACTTGTGAAGACCAGAGGTCAACATCAGGTTTCTTCTTGTATTGCTCTCCACTTTATGTTTTGGGACATGATTTTTCATTAGACATGGAGCCCATTGTTTCTACTAGACTGGTTGGCCAGTAAGCCCCTCGAATTCTTTTGACTCTGTTCCAACCCAACATGGAGAGAAGGAGGAAATGTAGCCATGCCTAATTTTTCCATGCTGCTAGAATTCCCAACCCAAATTCTCATTCTTGTGTAGCAAGCCTTGTACCCACTGAGAGGTCTCTTCAGCCCCCAAAGATTTTCATTGTAGGTGCCATGTACATGGAATAAAAGGTTTTCCAAAGAAAGTATTTATTATAGAGACTAAGGAAATGCTATCAGTTTCCTATCACTTCTATAACAGGTGGCCACATTAGTGGGTTAAACCTGCATAGACTTATTAATTTATAGTTCAAGAGATAAGAAGTCTGAACTGATTTTAAAGGATCCATACTTCTGTAAACTCTAATTGAATGATAATCTCATTGTGTCAAGGATATAAAACCAGCATGCTAATGTCTTTTACAATCTTAATTTTCCCTTGGCATGTATTTAGAGAGACTAGAATGTGGAACTCTCTGAGGGGCCTTTATCCTGATAATGATGATGTGAAGCTTTTATATTAATGAAGTCACTAGAACAAGTAAGCCCAAGACCACACACTCTAACAGGAAGTACACACACCCAGCTCTGCTCCTAAGATGACCTCACCCCTCCTGATTCATATTCGAGGATCCCAGAAGACACATCTGCCACCTATGCTTGAAATAGCCATTGTTCCCATTAAATACTTCCATGAAAACTGACATTGAAAATGAATTACAATTCCAGAATGCAATTACATGTACTTTATGTTACTTTCAAAGTATGCAATTCTGCTTTCCTGTTTCAACTAATTAACACATTTCACTTAAAATTGGGTCCATGGCGTGCTTTTTGATTTACCTTAATTCAGTTCTTCTCTTCAAAGAAATAGAAAACTAAGATATTCTGGATGTAACCATTACAGCTTTTATTGCTTTTACCTCTGGGGAAAAGAATAATTAGTGAAAATTTTGATTAATTTTTCCTTTCAGATATGAAACAAAAATTAAAAGATCTTATTAGTGAATTTGTAAGATTAAGATAAAAATGTCTGAATATGAGAAAAATTAAATCATTTCTGATTTCCCCCATTAATAAATTCTACTATTTCTTAAGGTAGAAAGTGGACTGACTTTGGCTTTTCCAACTTTTGGAAGCACAAAAGACCTGATGCATGTGTGGACAACATAAGTCTGAACAACTGATGGGGTGTTTTCTCCCAGTGTAATCATTAGACTTTGCTGAAACACAGCTGCACTTCAAGGAATGATAGAATGGAAATGAATGCTTTTTGTGTCACTCCCCATGCTCTGGGGAGAGGCTGTACAATAAATCTTAATGCCCTGCTCTACTTGAAGCCAGCTTTAGGTGTTGTGGCATCCATGACATTGGATAGCTTATCCATTAAACCGAAGAGGCAAAGACATGTGATTGCTAGAAAACTGTTTCCTCTCACCTGTCCCTGTCACTCTCCATGTCCACCGAACAATGAAATGAGAGAAATACCTGTTTTTCCCAAGGGTTTGGATTGGAGCCAGCAACAGATGTAAGCAACAGCAACAGAGCTAAGACGTTCAGTTATTGCTTTATGTCGTTAAACTAGTCTGTGCACCAAGAATACGGCAATAGTCAATTCTCAGTGTCTCTAATCAGATATGTCTTTTGAATAACAATTTCAGAAAAATAAAAATAGCTATTTATAGCCTTTTAGGATAATTTGTCTCATGCATATAGTGTTATTTTCTAATAAAATTCATTTCAATATAGTAGATTCTATTTTGCTAAGTGAGACATGAATTACTCTTTGTTCTATTGTTTAAAAAACAAATTTATCCAATATTTCATGAAACTGCAATTTAATTATCAATTGTAGTTATTAGTAGGTATAAACTGTAAGATTAGGCCAGCAGAGCAGCCGGTGGCTTGGCAGAGCAGCAGGTGGCCTGGCCTGCCTTAACCAATTGCTTGATTTGTCCTGGGAAAAGAACCCCAGGACCAAGGGTGGCTTACACCACCTGTAACCTAAACTCTGTTAGTTAATATAAGTTGTTATGTTAGGCCAGCAGAATTATCAGCAGCTTGGCAGGAGATTCTCTTGGGTTCGAGGAGAGTGCAGGAGTCCAGGAGTCCGGGAGTCCGACAGCCCTGGATTGCTTGGACTGATGGCTTATAAGTTGCCACGGTCCTTTCCCCAATAATTAAATACACCAAGACCTTTTAATGTTTTAACACTTAACCCTTAGCTGGGAAGAGTCTCAATTAGCTACTCTAAATTAACCTGGATCACCTAATCGCAAACAGCCATGTGCCTGTGATTATCTTCCAGCATTCTCAAATACTTCTAACTGCTTCTGTGTCTCCTGGTGGAATGAAATAATCCTCTGTGTAAAACGCAGGGTTCCTGTTCTACTCTCAGGAAGTCCCACCTTCCTGTATTCTTTCTGCCCAGCTAATTGGCTATCAGCGACTTTTATTAACCAATCAAAAGAATGCCTCAGAAGGGGCAGTAGCCAGATCTCAGCATTGAAATAAGCCTATCCAAAGCAATGATATTAGACCTTCCCCCAACAAATTCACATGCATAAGACTGAAATGCAGTTTTTAACATGGCCTTTCCCATACTGAGAACTATGTGCTAGTTGATAAGTTTTCAGCTACCCTGTTACCACTGTTTTTACTACATTAATTAATATTTTTAACTAACAAACTGTGATTTGTTTTGACTTATAGGAAATTAAGTGAATCAAAGTTTCCCACAAACTGCCTTTCTACCCTGTTTACAAGGACCCTGATGATTAACAGTGGGTCATATTTCTTGAAATTAATGAACCAGTACTGATGCACAATAATAACTGAAGTTAATTAATTTTATTGGGGTCTGCTCTCACATAGCTTTATGTATTTTTGAAAACTTGGTGAAAAGAGATCCAAGATGGTGGCGGCCCATGTGGATGCATTTTGAATGTGGGGAAAACAGCCATAAACCACAGAGTTATAAGACACTGAGCAACAATATGAGTGACTCGAATGTGCTGGGTTTCACCCAGCAACCAGGGATTATTAAAAGTCTCTGGGCAGGACTTTCCTCACTTCTCTTGCACTCTCAGCAAAACAGACAGAAGCCTCTCCGAACAGTCAGAAGCCTCTGAATCTGGGAATCGGGAATCATCACCAGGAAAGCCTCAGGGTAAGAGCTACTCAATTACCCAGCAGGCAGACCCAAACTCCAGACAGGGTTACTCATAAGCCTCCTGGGCCCCCAGATTCCACTCAGGCATCCCAGCTATTTAGAAAAGGGTCGCAGACCCGGGGGAGCGGAATACACTCTTAGCGAAACCACAGGACAGTGGTGGGGCAGCGCAGCAGCACACAGCTCCAGTCCACAGTGGAACAGCCCAGCAGGCCCAGATAGGATGGCCTGGGTGGGTCCACAGCTGCATTTTGGAAAGCAAATTTGTGCTTCCCCAGAGGAGTGCTGGACATACATACAGGCTCCCTCCGTTGTATTTACAGACACAGGGAAAAAACACTGCAGCATGTCTGAGAAGCAGGATACACTTCCAGCAGATCTGCAGCATTCTGGAACTTGGAAAACAGTGGCCCCAAATTGCCAGTCTCCAAAGTCAGCTCCATACAGACATAGGTGGAGCTGTGAGAGTGGCAGAAAGGCAGGTGGCTGGGTTGGAAGGAAGATCTGTTCTCCACGAGGTCGAAGCCTAAGGCAAATGGTGGGATTAATAACACCAGACTCCTTTGCTAGTTCTGGCCCTTCTGGCAGGAAACCAGAGCTTAAGAATATTTAGTCCCACCCCTGGAACAGTGACGTTTTGGCCTGGGGGACACTGCTGAGGGACTACCTTAAGGGCATGGAGCCGGGTCCTTTCAAGACTCCAGCAAGCAGCCTCAACCCCCAAACTTGGGACCTCCAGAACTCACAGAATCTGTGCCTGGGCACACAGGACAATACCAGCAGAGCTGCTGCAGGCTGAATACTCAGTGTGCAACATAGAGAGCTCTGACTTGGGAACAGCAAAACAATCCTGGGCCATTCTGCCTTGCCTGGGAGTGAGCTGCAACATCTCACAGTGTTTCTGGCTATTAGATGCACATTGACCCTAAGAACCCCCTGAGACCAGCTAGAGAGGACCACAAACACGGTCCAAACATGTAAGCTGCAGGGGAGCTACAACCCCACCCAGCAGTCTGTCGCCTACCAACCTGCACTGTCATCTGTACAAAGACCAGTTGGATCCCAGGAACCTACAGGAACACAACCCAACACATCCCTCACCTGAGTCCCCAATTCAAACAAAACGGGAAGGGGTGAGCTCTGGGAGACACACTGAGAACCCAGAGGCCCCACCCAGGCAGTGGAAAATGACAGGTCACCAAGAATTATGACTGCTACACCAAAGCGCTCTCCTTGGAACCAAACCCAGAAGGCACTAGGAACAAACAGATAAGAACAACCAAATGGCTATAGGTCAGAGAAAAAAAAACAGAAACAGAAGTCAGGGAGATATGACTCCAACAAAACACAACTATGCTAGTACATCAAGCCCTGACCACTTCACCACAGCTGAAACACATGAAAACGATGACAATTCTACATTACAGAAAGTGATAGAGTCCTTTCAAGAAGAATTTAAATCTATGAAGGAATTCAAAGAACCCACAATTTCACAAGCGAAAGCAACAGATAATACAATTAGAGAGCTCCAAGCCAAAATGGCTCAACTTGAACAGGAAAAAGACAGGGCAATGAAAGATTTCCAGGCAAAGACAAGCAAATTGGAGCAGGAAATGTACAAAACGAATAAATTCATTCAAGATATGAAAATGGATGGAAACAATAAAAAAAACACAGTCAGAGTTAAGAGTGGAAGTGGAGAATCAAGGGAAGAGAATAGTAACTACGGATATGAGTATCAAAAATAGGATACAAGAGATGGAAGACAGGATCTCAGGAATGGAAGATTCAATGGAAGAAATCAGTACAACACCCAAAGAAAATGAAAAAGCTTAAAAAGGTCTTATCCATAACTTCCAAGAAATCAAGGACTCAATGAAAAGATGGAACCTAAGAATTATAGGCATAGAGGAAAGAGAAGACTCCTGACTTCAAGGTCCAGGAAATATCTTCAACAAAATCATAGAAGAAAACTTCCCAAACCTAAAGAAAGAGATGTCAATAAAAATTCAAGAAACTTACAGAACACCAAACAAATTAGATCAGAAAAGAAACTCCTCTTGCCATATAATAATTGAAACTCTAAATGTACAGAACAAAAAAGATTATTAAAAGCTGTAAGAGAAAAAGATCAAGTGACATATAATGTCAGACCCATCAGAATTACACCTGACTTCTCCTCAGAAACTTTAAAAGCTAGAAGGGCCTAGACAGATGTCCTACAAGCCCCGAGACAACATAGGTGCCCAGCCAGACTACTATACCCAGCAAAACTCTCTATCAACATAGGTAGAGAAAACAAGACATTCCATGACAAAATCAAATTTAAACAGTATCTACCCAGAAACCTAGCCCTACAGAAGATCCTAGAAGGAAAATTCCAACCCAGAGAAGATAACTACACCAAAGAAAACAGAGGAAATAGAAAACTCCACAGGAACTAAACCAAATGAAACACAAGACAACCACCTATACCAAAATAATGGGAAATAACAACCCTTGGTCACTAATATCCATCAACATCAATGGACTCAACTCCCCAATAAAAAGACACAGACTTACAGATTGGATCCGTAAACAAGACCTATCATTTTTCTGCATACAAGAAACACATCTCACTAACAAAGATAGACACAATCTCAGAGTAATGGGCTGGGAAAAGGTTTTCCAGGCAAATGGACCTAGGAAGCAAGCTGGAGTAGCCATCCTAATATAGAACCAAATAGACTTCCAACTGAAGTTATTAAAAAAACACAGAGAAAGGCATTACATACTTGTTAAAGGAAATATTCACCGAGAAGACATCTCAATATTAAACATCTATGCCCCAAATACAAAGGCACCTACATTTGTAAAAGAAACTCTTCTAAAACTTATATCACACATTGATCCCCACACACTAGTAGTGGGAGACTTCAATACCCCACTCACAAAAATGGACAGATTATCAAGACAGAAGCCAAACAGAAAAATAATGGGTCTAACAGAGCTCATGAACCAAATGGACATAACAGATATCTATAGAACATTTCACCCAAACACAAGGGAATACACTTTCTTCTCAGCACCGCACGGAACCTTCTCCAAAATCGATCATATAGTTGGACACAAAGATAGCCTCAACAGATACAAAAAAAATGAAATAACCCCTTATATCTTATCAGACCACCATGGAATAAAGCTGGACTTCAACAGCAAAAGAATCAATAGAAAGACTACACACACATGGAAATTGAACAACTCTTTAATGGATGACTACTGGGTCAGGGAAGAAATAAAGTAGGAAATCAAAGACTTCTTAAAATCCAATGAAAATGAAGGCACAACATACCCAAACCTATGGGACACAATGAAAGCTGTGCTACAAGGAAAGTTCATAGCACTAAGTGCCTATAAAAAGAAAATTGTGACAGTGCATATTAGCGAATTAATGGTCAAACTGAATGAATTGGGGAAAAAAAGAAGCAAACAGTCCCAAGAGGAGCAGAAGCAGGAAATTATCACACTTAGGGCTGAAATCAACAACTTAGAAACAAAAAAGAACGATACAAAGAATCAATAAAACCAAGAGTTGGTTCTTTGAGAAAATCAACAAAATAGAGAGACCCTTAGCCAAATTAACTAAAAGGCAGAGGGGAAAAAAACCAAATCAACAAAATCAGAAATGAAAAGGGATAAATAGCAATGCACACTGAGGAAATCCAGAGAATCTTTAGGTCCTACTTTAAAAAGCTATACTCCACCAAATTTGAAAACCTAGGTGAAATGGACAATTTTCCTGATAGATTCTACCTACCAAACCTAAATCAAGATCAGGTTAACAGATTAAACAGCCCTATAACAGCTAAGGAAATAGAAACAGTCATTAAAAATCTCCCCCCCCCAAAAAAAAAAGCCCAGGGCCAGATAGTTTTAGCACAGATTTCCACCAGACCTTCAAAGAAGAGCTAACACCAATACTCTTCAAACTCTTTCACCAAATAGGATCAGAAAGAACACTGTGAAGCACATTCTATGAGGCCACAGTCACCCTGATTCCTAAACCACACAAAGACCGAACAAAGAAAGAGAACGTCAGACCAATCTCCCTCATGAACATAGATGCAAAAATACTTAATAAAATACTAGCAAACCGAATTCAAGAACACATCAAAAGTATCATACACCATGATCAAGTAGGCTTCATCCCAGGAATGCAGGGATGGTTCAACATACGAAAGTCTATCAACGTAATTCACCATATAAACAAGATGAAAGAAAAAAAAACACATGATAATCTCGCTAGATGCAGAGAAAGCATTTGACAAAATCCAACACCCCTTCATGCTAAAAGTTCTGGAGAATGGGCATACAAGGACTGTACCTAGAAATAATAAAGGCAATATACAGCAAGCCAATGGCCAACATCAAATTAAATGGAGAGAAACTTGAAGCATTTCCTCTAAACTCAGGGATAAGACAAGGATGCCCACTTTCACCATATCTCTTTAATATAGTACTTGAAGTTCTTGCTAGAGCAATAAGACAACTAAATGAGATCAAGGGGATACAAATTGGAAATGAAGAAGTCAAATTATCCCTATTTGCAGACGATATGATAGTATACATAAGCGACACCAAAAATTCCACCAGAGAACTCTTAAGCTGATAAACACCTTCAGCAAGGTGGCTGGACACAAAATTAATTTAAAAAAATCAGAAACCCTTCTTTATACAACAAACAAATGGGCTGAAAAAGAAATAAGTGAAACAACTCCCTTCACAATAGCCACAAACAATATAAAATACCTGGGGGTAACTCTAACCAAGCAAGTAAAGGACCTGTACAACAAGAACTTCAAACCCTTGAAGAAAGAAATTGAAGAGGCCTTTAGAAGATGGAAAGATCTCCCATGCTCATGGATAGGTAGGATCAACATAATAAAAATGGCTATCCTACCAAAAGCAATATATAGATTCAATGCAATTCCTATCAAAATACCAACACAATCTTTATAGACCTGGAAAAAGCTATTTTCAATTTCATATGGAACAACAAAAAACCCAGAATACCTAAATCTATCCTGTACAATAAAAAAAACATCTGGAGGTATCATCATCTCAGACTTCAAGCTGTACTACAGAGCAATAGTTCTAAAAACAGCATGGTACTGGTATAGAAACAGACGAGTAGATCAATGGAATCGAATTAAGACCCAGAAATGGACCCACATACTGATGGCCACCTAATTGTTGACAAAGAAGTCAAAACCACACAATGGAAAAAGGACAGCATCTTCAACAAATGGTGCTGGTCCAACTGGATGTTCACTTGTAAAAGAGTGAAATTAGACCCATACTTATCACCTTGTATAAAACTTAAGTCCAAGTGGATCAAAGACCTTAACATAAGGCCTGACACACTAAATCTACTAGAAGAAAAAGTGGAAAAGACCCTCAAACTCATTGGCACAGGTGACAACTTTATAAACAGAACACCACCAGCTCAGGACCTAAGACTAACAATCAATAAGTGGGACCTCATGAAACTGAAAAGATTATGTAAGGCAAAAGACACTGGCATTCAAACAGCTGCCTACAGAATGGGAAAAAATCTTCACCAAGCTCACATCTGACAGAGGGTTAATATCCAAAATCTACAAAGAACTCAAGAAATTAAATGCCAAGAAACCAAATAATCCAATCAAAAATGGGAAACAGAGCTAAATAGAGTATTCACAAAGGGGGAATCCCTAATGGCTGAGAGACACTTGAAGAAATGCTCAGCATCCTTTATCATCAGAGAAATACAACTCAAGACAACTCTGAGATTCCATCTCACACCAGTCAGAATGGCTAAGATCAAAAGCTCAAATAACAGCACATGCTGGCAAGGGTGTGGAGAAAGGGGAACCATCCTCCCCTGTTGGTGGGAGTGCAGGCTTGTGCAACCACTATGGTGGTCAGTCTGTCGATATCATGAAAACTTGGAATAGCTTTGACTCAGGACCCAGCCATACCACTTCTGGGTATACATCCAAATAACTCCTCACAAAGAAGTTTCCTCATCTATGTTCATAGCAGCCTTATTTGTAATAGCTAGAAACTGGAAACAACCCAGATGTCCCTCAACTGAAGAATGGATTAAAAAACCGTGGTACATCTACCCAATGGAATACTACTCAGCTATCAGAAACAAGGAAATTATGCAATTTGCAGCCAAATGCATGGAACTAGAGAAGCTTATCCTGGGTGAGCTAACCCAGACTCAGAAGGCTGCACATGGCATCTATTCATTTATAGTAGGATTTTAGCTATATAGTATCAGATATCTATACTACAACCAATGCACCAAAGGGAACATGAACATAGACTTTTTGTTTGTTTGTTTAGTTTTCTCTCCCTGGCAATGAGACACTTTTCACTGGTGGTACTGCCTTGTAATCTCCCAGTGTATGAGGAGGCTCTTGGCACTCATATGACTTCTCAACTGGGGCAGGGGACTGTTATGTAGGGACACTCCACTCCAGAGGAGTGGGATGGAAGGGTTAGGGGGTAGAGGGTGTGAGGGAGGGGATGGGAAATGGGAAAGAGGACAATATGATGGAGATGTAACCTGAAGCAACAAAAAAATATATTTATTTAAAAAAAAACAGAAAAAAAAAACTTGGTGAAGTCCCACAGTCACCATTACAGTAGCTTGTAAACTAGTTTCATTGTCCTAAATGTCCCATATATTCCACTTCATCCTCCTTCTCTCCTACCTGTCTGTTTCTTAGTTTTGTCTTTTCCTGGGGTTCACATAATTAGATTCACACAGTTTATAGTCTTTTCTGTTGGCTTCTTTCACTTAACAAGTGGCAAGTTTCATCCATATTTTAGTAGCTTGATAGTATAGGTTTTGCTTTTGCTGAGTAATATTCTTACCTGAATGTACCACAATTTGTTTATCCACAAACTTGTGTTTGGGGAGGAATTGGTGCATGCATGTATGTGTGTGTGAGCACATGTGTGCATGTGTGTAAAGAAGAAAGTCTAAGGTGTCATTCATCCTCAGGCACAGTACATTGTGTTCCTTGAGACAGGATTTGTCATTCGCCTGGGGATTGCTTATCAAGGCAGACTGGTAGTCCATGGAACCAAGGGAATCTGCTTACCTCCATCTACTTCTACTTCACAGGTACTAGAGATTTCAAATGATCACCACCAAACAATAGGGTCTTTGTTCATTTTATTTTTTTATAAATGTATTTTTTATTATTTAAAATTTTCATACATTACATTTTGATTGTATTTTCCCCTCTCTGAACTCTTTCCAAATCCTTTCCACCTCCCAACTCAGCTAACTTCATGCTCTCTATCTTTAAAAAAAAAATACCTAAATCAAAATATGAGAATCAAAATACATAAACAGACAAAAGCCAACAAAAAAAAAACAAACAAAAACAAAAGTCACACAAAAAACATGAAGTCTGGAGGGCGGGGCAAGATGTCAATGATCAATTCGGACACATTCTGATCATCAGGGAGACCAATTGGACAACTGCAGAGATATATTCCTGCTGAATGGCAGTTTGTGAGGCGCAAGCATATCTGGGCTTGCTCAGCAAAGCCAGGGACAATAAACAAATATAGACACTGGAGGATCAGAGTCGTGGACACAGGATACTGAGTGCTTCCTGCTGGGAGACTGTACACCCTGCCACAGTGGAAGAAACAGCATATCTGATCCTTTCAGGATGCCAGCTGGAGGTTTCAACCTCTAAACAGAGGAATCCCTCAGTTTCCTGTACCCAGCACCGTCTGTGCAGGTGTTCAGACACCCAGGAGACCGGCAGAGCCACTATGGTAAGACAACCGGCAATTCTCCCTGGGATATTTAGTATGGTGGCATCTGGCTGACCAGTAATTGCAAGATCCAAGTGCCAAGCACTGAGCTTCCCTGAGCCCAAGAACACTGTGGGCAGGATATAGAATACAAATTGGAACTCCCCCCACCACCACCACCGCCTGCTACACTGGAATGCTGTGATTCAGGCAGGGAAAAGGCAGCTGAGACTTGCTGAATGAACTCCATATTGGAACTCTCTTCCTGTGCTCACTTCAGCAGGGTACTCAGTCTACAGCCTCAATCTAGTGCATCTAGATCTCCACCCAGAGCAGTGAAACGGTCTTGGACAGGGGCATGTTACATGAGAGGGCAGGCTGCTCCCAACCACAGAACTTCTGACAGAGAGGCACAGGCTGATCCTGGGACCCCCTACGTGTAGCTTGGGAGGGCCATACCCATAGTTCTGACACCCTACCTACAGGGAATCTATTAGAAGCCCTGCTGACCCAGACAGTCTAACCTGGAACACAGCGCCTCTGACAGGGAAAAGGCTGCTGAGATCCCCCCTAAATCAAAGTTCTGGAGACACTTTGTGAACTCTCTGCCCACACCCACTTTGGGAGGGCTTGCAGTCTATTGCCTCAATTTACAGCATCTATATCTCGGTCTGGAGTAGTAAAGCAGTTCTGAACTGTTGTGTACAGCCCACGCAGGTAGGTTGCACCAACCCAAAGAACTTCTGACTGGGAGGCACAGATTGATCTTGAAACCCCCAGGAGAAGAACATGGAAGGACCACAACCACAGTCCTGACACCCTAACTACAGGGAAACTGCCAGAGTTATGTCAGCACAGGCAGGCTACACTGAAGCACAGTGATTCTGGCTGGGAAAAGGCAGCTGAACATCCATGAATCCAAGCATTGTGGACAGTGTGTGAATTCTACATCAGAATTCCCTGACTGCACCTGCCTTGCCCCTCATCTGAATACCCAGGCTACAACACATAGAGCTCTGACTCAGGAATATTGAAACAACCCCTAACCTTTGCTCATTGCCTGGGTGATGTGGGCTGTACCAGATCACAGTGCTTCTGACTATAAGGTACACATTGAAACTGAGATGCCTCCCTCCCTGAGAGCAGTTTGAGAGGATCATGGTCATGGTCCCAACGCACAAAATGCAGAAGAACTGCAGCTCCAGCATACAGTCTGTGGCCTGCCAACCCACACCGACCTCACTAAGAAAACCAATTGGATCTTAGGAAACTGCAGGCAGGAATAATACATCCCACCACAACCTCTGACCTGAGTTCCCAATTGGGACACAACAGGAAGGGGTGAGCTCTGTGAGACACACTGAGAACCAGCCCCCACACAAGGCCCCTTCCAGCCTGTGGAGAGCTACAGATCACCAAGTTATACAGTATCTATTCCAAAGCTCCCTTCTAGACACCAAGCCCATAAGGCACCAGGAACAAACAGCTAGAACAACTCGATGGCTAAAGGCCAGTAAAAGAACAGAACTGACAAAAGTCAGGGAAATATGACTCCAACAAAATTCATTTATGCTAGTACACCAAGCTCTGTCCATCCCACCACAGATGAAACACATGAAAATGATGACAAATCTATACTTTGGAAAGTGATAGAGTCCTTACAAGCAGAAATTAAATCTCTGAAAGAATTTAAAGAATCTTCAATTTTACAAATGAAAGCAATGGAGAATACCATTAGAATTCTCCAAACCAACAAGCCCAACATAAGTGAGAAAGAGACAAAGTAATGAAAAATTTGAAAGATTTACAGACAAAGACAAGCAAATTGGAGCAGGAAACGTCTAAAACAATTAATATTGTTCAAGACTTGAAATTGGAAGTGGAAGCAATAAAGAAAACACAAGCAGAGACAATACTGGAGGTGGAAAATCAAGGTAAGAAACAGGAAATACAGACGTGAGTATCAAAAATAGGATACAAGAGATGGAAGACAGAATCACTGGCATTGAAGATTGAATGGAAGAAATCAGTACAACAAACAAAGAATGAGAAATCTAAAAAAGTTCTCATCCACAACATCCAAGAAATCAAGGACTCAATGAAAATATGGAACCTAAGAATTATAGGCATGGAGGAAAGAGAAGACCCCCAACTCCAAGGTTCAGGAAATATCTTCAACAAAATCATAGAAGAAAACTTCCCAAACCTAAAGAAAGAGATGACAATAAAATTCCAAGATGCGTACAGAACACCAAACAGATTAGATCAGAAAAGAAATTCTTCTTGCCACATAATAATTGAAACTCCAAATGTACAGAACAAAGAAAAAATATTAAAAGCTGTAAGAGAAAAAGGTCAAGTAATGTATAATGGCAAACCCATCAAAATTACACCTGACTTCTCCTCAAAACTTTAAAACCCAGAAGGGCCTGGGCAGACATCCTATAAGCCCTAAGAGAACATAGGTGCCCAGCCAGACTACTATAACCAGCAAAACTCTCTATCAACATAGATGGAGAAAACAAGATATTCCATGGACAAAACCAAATTTAAGCAGTATCTACCCACAAATCCAGCCCTACAATAGATCCCAGAAGGAAAATTACAACCCAAAGAAGATAATTACACCCAAGAAAACAGAAGAGGCAAAAATTCCACTGCAGCTAAACCAAAAGTAACACACAACCACCACCCACATCAAAATAACAGGAAACAACAACCTTTGGTCATTAATATCCATCAACATCAATGGACTCAACTCCCCAATAAAAAGACACAGGCTTATAGAATGGATCATAAACAAGACCCAACATTTTGCTGCATACAAGAAATGCATCTCACTAACAAAGATAGACACCACCTCACAGTAAAGGGCTGGGAAAAGATTTTCCAAGCACATGGACCAAGGAAGCAAACTGGAGTACCCATCCTAATATCAAATAAAATGGACATTCAACTGAAGATGGTAAGAAAAGATAGGGAAGGGTACTACATACTCGTTAAAGGATAAATTCACCAAGATGACATCTTAATACTAGGTATCAATGGCCCAAATACAAGGGCACCCACCCATATTTGTAAAAGAAACTCTTCTAAAGTTTAAACCTCAAAATGATCCTCATACATTACTAGTGGGAGACTTCAACACCCCACTCACTACAATGGACAGGACATCGAGGAACAAACCAAACAGAGAAATAATGAGCCTAACAGAGATCATGAACCAAATAGACCTAACAGATATCACAGAATATTTTACCCAAACACAAAAGAATACACATTCTTTTCAACACTGCATGGAATCTCCTGCAAAATTGACCATATAGTCGGACACAAAGCAAGCCTCAACAGATAGAAGAAAATTGAAATAACCCCTTGTATCTTATCAGACTATCATGGATTAAAGCAGGACTTCACCAACAACAGAAATAAGAGAAACCCTACATATTCATGGAAACTGAACAACTCTCTACTGAATGACTACTGGGTCACGGAAGAAATAAGGAAGGAAATCAAAGACTTCTTAGACTCCAGTGACAATGAAGGTACAACATACCCAAACCTATGGGACACAATGAAAGCAGTGCTACTAGGAAAGTTCATAGCACTAAGTGCCTTCAAAAAGAAAATGTGACGGTTCATATTAACAAATTAAGAGAAGAACTGAAAGAACTGGAAAAAAAAAAGAAGAAGCAAACACTCGCAAGAGGAGCAGACGGCAGGAAATCATCAAACTTAGGGCTAAAATTAACAACTTAGAAACAAAAAGAACAATACAAAGAATCAATAAAACCAAGAGTTGGTTCTTCGAGAAAAATCAACAAAATAAACAAAACTTTAACCAAATAAACTGAAAGGCAGAGAGGGAAAAAACCCCAAATCAACAAAATCAGAAATGAAAGGGAAAAATACCAAAAGATATTGAGGCAATCCAGAGAATCTTTAGGACCTACCTTAAAAATCTATACTCCACCAAATTTGAAAACCTAAGTGAAATGGACAATTTTCTTGATAGATTCCACCTTCTGAAGTTAAATCAAGATCAGTATAACAGATTAAACAGCTCTATAACACCTAAGAAATAAAAACAGTCATTAAAAATCTCCCAATCACAAAAAGCCCAGGGCCAGATGATTCCAACACAGAATTCTACCAGACCTTCATAGAAGAGCTAATACCAATACTCTTCAAACTTTTCCACAAAATAGAATCAGAAGGAACACTGCCAAACTCATTCTATGAGGCCACAGTCACCCTGATTCCTAAACCACACAAAGACCCAACAAAGAAAGATAACTTCAGACCAATTTCCCTCATGAACATAGATGCAAAGATACTTAATAAAACACTGGTAAACAGAATTCAAGAACCCATCAAAAGTATCATACATGGCCTGTCTGCCTGATATCCAGCCTACACTCGAGCCGCACCACAAGAGCAAAGGTAAGTGAGATTATTTTTTTCCGGAGTTTCCAACATGGTGGCACAGTGTGCACTGTAGCGGAGAGGCAGAGACCTAACCCAGTCACAGCAAAGCAATTAGGAGCCAAGATTGCCTGCAAACAAAGCCCAGGACAGTGTGTTCTCCACAAATACTGGGGCGGGTGGGTCACTCACCCTAGCACCCAAGCATTTGAGGCAGTCAGCAACAGGCGCACTGAGGCCGGCATCTGTTTTGGGTGGAGCTCCCTGCCTGCATAGTCAGCCCAGCTGGGGAGCCAGAACGACTGGGTCAGTGAGAGGAGAACACAGACCCAACCACAGCTCTACCTGCCTTTCTGAGGAGACCTGTCAGCTCCCAGGTCCTCAGAGGCTAGCCCTCTCCCTGTCGCGTCCCCCCTTGTCCAGCAAGGAATGACGCAACTCATAAAACTCTTCTCCGGCAGTTTATTCAGGTCCCTCGAAAACAGTCTTCCGAATAATGGGGCAGACCCAACCCACAGGCTAAATACTAATTAAACAGCCAGTCAAGTAAAGCCAAGTGGTGCTATCTTAGAGGTCTACGTATGCGGAAGCAAGCCAGATCAGCAGTCTTT
>CAJQZJ010000309.1:67955-89568 GCA_907164525.1 Lophiomys imhausi | reverse complement strand
TGTGTGTGTGTGTGTGTGTGTGTGTGTGTGTGTGTGTGTGTGTGTGTTGGGGGTATGTATAGTTAGGAGAAGGAATGCAAACAGAAATAAGGTAAGACTAAAATTCCCCTCCAGGTTTTTTCTGAGTGGTTTATTTATTTTGTTTTGGATTGATTTTGGAAACAACTTTACATAACTTAATTTTCTGTGGAAGGCTTTTAGAAGCTCTAAGAACATTTTCAAAATCCACTGCAACCATCTTATCTTTACTAAAAAGTAACTGAAGCAAAACAACATTCAACATGTGTAGGCCTATTCAAGCTGATTTGGCTATAAGCAAGGAGTAGGGAAAAGCAATCAATGTTATAAGTGGCTAAGACTCTGTGCTGGTTAGGTAACAGCAATACTGGCTCATTGGGGTAGCCCTCTTAGGGGAACTTTCACATAAACCAGGAAATTTTAATCTATTCTACTTCAACCACAAAAGGAAATAGCTTCTATTACTGAATGGATAATAGATGACAAGAATAATGACATCTATAATGACTGAGTAATAATGGGTGAGGTGAGAGACCAGCATATCCCACCACTAACTGAAAGGCTATCATTGACTTCTGGAGGGCACTGCCGCTAGGGTGGGCAGCAGCAGACAAGCCTTGAAATCTGCTACCTTTTAATGAAATAGAGTTGCATGGTAAACTAAAGACATCTAATAGCATGCTTAAAAACAATAGTAGGCTGCTCATAAACCAGACAGAGAATAGTAATTTTATTTTCAGGATAATTTTATCCTTGATAATTATTGAGGATTGAACATAGGTTCAACCTGAAAACCAGCATATGCAATGCAATATTTACATTCAGGCTCACAGTAGTCAGTCAGTGGAAGTTACTTAGCATTGCTACTTCACTGAAGTGTAACTTTAATTCCATAATGAAAAATAAAAAAACAGAGTTTGTTCCAACCTTTCTGAAATCAAGTAAAGATTACTTTAATAGCAAACACTTCAGCTGTGCCATGTAACCACCTGCGTTCAAAAATTTTTGAAGAAAAACACTTAAAAAAAAGTCAACCTGACCTCAGAACCAACTTCTTAATTGGACGATACAACAGTTACACTTTCAGTAGCTCAAGGTATGCATGCACTGACTGTGTCCAACAGAAAGTCAAATTTGCATGATTTCTAACAAATAGGAGTGAATGTGCTGAGGCATGCTGGCTTTTTCCTAAGCTGAAGCCAGAACACTATTTTATTCATGGTGCAAACTTCAAGAATCAGAAAATATAATGTAATTTATCACAAGTGCCAAAGAACTATCTATTCCATTATGCTATCCATTAATTCAACAAGCTTCAAATTACTGCTCACCTAGAATCTCTCCTTCACATTGTAGCTCACGTTCATATTCTATTTTGAGGATACCATGAAAACATTTTTTTTTGTTAGAATGGTGGAAGTTATCATTAAACATGGCAAGTATTCAACCTCGTCTGGACACAGAAACTGTCATAGTGGCAGGAGACAGTTGGAGAGATAAAGACTTGAAAAACAATCACAACAGATTTTTATTAAGCTTTTGTATTATGTAAGAAGAACTGTAAAATACTAGCCATAATACTGTGAACAAAATCTCTTGAGAAAAACTGTGTCTGGAGAGACTGATGGGTTGATCAGAATTTCAGTCTTGTGAAAAGATTGAAATCTTGAAGGTCCAGGGACTATTTACCTTATCTAGCCTACTGTTAGCTCATTAGAGTAAGTCCATTCCTTGCTCACCCTAGTGAACTAACATCTTGGGAGATGAAACCTTTTAGAATCTATTAACATGGTAGAAAATTGGCCTTCACCAACCCAAAAGCCAAGAATATCATCAGACAGCATCTCAGCCTTATATGAAACTTCCCCCATCTCACTGTACCTACCTCTCTGGTGTACCCAACAATGTATTTTAAACTTGCCTTGGTCTATGACTTTCTTCGGTCTGTAAAACTATTAAAACTTCATGAAACTGCTCCCACGTTGTAGCATAGGATTTGGGGTAGTCTAAATTTGTGTTCCCGGGCCGTGGTCGTCAAAATGGCTCCAGAATAAACTGTCTCTTATTCCTATTAAGATGAGAGCTGTGGTTTTTGCATCGACAACATAATTCTAAATTTTGTAATTCAGTATTCAGTACAATAATTAGAAAAAAGTGCTGTTACTTCTGGAAATTTAATTTTTTTTTTCTGATGGGCTACAATTAGTCAAATGTATTTCAAAAACTCCACTAAAATGTCTTCCTCCACAGCACATGATGGCTCATTTCACTGAGCTTTGCCTTGCTGTTTCTTAGTTTATCTTTTTTAACAAGTTGAAGGTTTATGGAAACCCTGTAACATGTACGTCTATCAGTCTCACTTTCCTAACAGCTTGTTCTTATTTAGTATCTGTGACACATTTTGTTATTTATTACCGTATTTCACACTGTCCATTATTATCGTGTGTTATGGTGATGTGTGGTCTATTACATTACTGCTATAAGAGGGGGAAGCCTAAACTATGCCAAAATAAGATAAGCAATTTAGGGGCTGGAGAGATGGCTCACCAGTTAAGAGCACTGGATATTCTTCTATATCAGCAGCGCCCAAATGATGGCTCACAACTGTTTATAAGTTCAGTTCCAAGGGATCTGAATCCTTCTCCTGGCCTTTGCAGTTACCAGGCATGCATGTGGTACACAGATATACATGAAAGAAAAATACTCATACACAGAAAAAATAAAGTAAAATTAAAAGACAAGAAATAATCCATAAAGACCATGTATAATCTGATTGTGACACTCACTGACTAGTCCTTCTATTGCCTCTTTCCTTCTCTTTGGGTCTTCCTATGCCCTAAAACACAAAAATATCTAAATCATGACAGTTAATAGCACAATAGTCACTTGTTAGTGTTCCATCAGAAGGAAAAATAGCGTCTCTAAATTTAAATAAAAAAAAACACACTACAAATAAAGTTGGTGGGTGTGGTGACAGAAGTCAAGGTAGACTGAAAACTAATCTGCCTGCACCAAAGCCTTACTTAGTCAAGTTGGGAATTCAAGCAAAGTCTCATAGAAGAAATTAAGTCTTTCTTGAGAGAACATGAACGATAAGAAAGCTCAACACTGATTGTTAATTTTGGGGAAAAATGTTCATTTTAGAAAATCAAATCAGTTGCAACACTCCCTTAGCCCAAAGTTCAGCTCAGAGCAAGACCCTGCTCTCACCAAGTTCTATGAATGTTGAGAGAATGGAAGAAGTTGCAGATAAAAATTTTGAAACTAGTCGAGGTCAACTGATATGGTTAAGGCAAGAAACTGCCTCCACAACAACAAAGCCAAGCAGAAGTCACATCAAATCATCCAGGAGACCTAATTCAAATCACTGAGGATTGTAGATTACTAGAAGACAGATTTTTCAAAGCAGTAAATAAAATCTTGTACTGAATGAAGATGTCATCTAGGATTTTTGTAGCTAGAGATCACTGTCTGGTTTCAAAACTTCAAAGAATGGGATTTCTGGCTTAGTTCTTATTGTAGCTAGTGACTTTAAATTGAGGCTAATATTCATTTACCATTCTGAAAATGTAAGACCCCTTAAAAATAATACTAAATCTACTCTGCTCACATTCTAAAACAGGAACAACAAAGTCTAAATGATAACACATCTGTTTACTATATTACACGAAACATTTATAGATTACTGTTACAACCTACTAGCGTTACTTTTAAAATACTACTGCCCCTCATAAATACTTACAGTCATTTAAGAATTCTCATGGAGGGGGCCAAGATGGCGGTGACATGCTCTGACGCATTTTGAACGTGGGAGCAAAGAGCCATAAAAAACACAGAGTTATTGGACACTGTGCAAAAACCGGAGGGGCTAGACCCTCCGGGAACACTCACAGCTCCCAAGGGACTGTTAAAAGTCCCAGGGTAAGTCTCTCCCCCAATCTCTCTCAGACATGGAAGCAACTAAATCCGGAATTCGGGAAATCCCATTTGGAGAGGTGCCTGGTAAGATCGACCCCAACACACAGCAGGCAGAATCAGAGGCCACATGGCGAGCGCCCACTAGCCTACTGGGCTCCCCACACCTCAGGAGGACCTTATAGCTACTTAGGAAAATTTGCGGGATAGTTGAAGTCTTAGCAAGGAAGAAACAGGGCGCTTGGTGGGTGGTCCGCAGCCGCTCGAGCCGTGGAGGATTCGAGAGAGCAGAGCGGGGAAGCCGGTGAGCAGAGCAGTCAAGGTGGGAAGCAGGCACAGGCGGGCAAGGCCGAAGCCTGGCGTACCCACGGCGTAGCAGCTAGGGAGGGAAGCCGGCACAGGCGGTGGGAGGGGCAGAAGTTCCGCGCACCCACGGCAGAGCGGTTGGGGAGGGAGGCAGGCACAGGCGGCGGGAGGGGCTGGGGCTCCGCGCACCGGCGGCTGAGCAGACAGGGAGGGAAGCCGGCACAGGCAGGTGGGGCTGAGGGGCCAGGCCTGTGGCGGAGAAGCCTACTGGGAAGCCAGAAGCCAGGGGACCATAGCTGTATTCTGGAAAACCCAGACATATTAGGTATGGAGCCGGGCCCTGTCAGCCTCCGTGACGACAAACAAAGCCCACAGAATCTGGGCCTGGGCAAACAGGTCCATACCATCAGAACCATTACAGGCTGATCACTCAGTGTGCAACATAGAGAAGTCTGAATTGGGAGCAGTGAAACAATCCCGGATCATTACTCACTAACTGGGAATAGGCTGCACCAGCTCACAGTGCTTCAGGCTATTAAAACCACAGTGACCCTGAGGTCCCCCTGTAAGCAACGACACATAGCCAAGCAATTCGACTCCTTCACCAAAGCATCTCCTGTGGATCCAAGCACAGAAAACGACAAGAACAGACAGCTAAACACATCAATATATGGCCAAAGGTCCAAGAAAAAATAGAAATCAAGGAAATATGACTCCAACAATGCAGAATTATCCTAGCTCATCCAATTCGGATGACCTCACACCAACAGAAACACATGAAAACGATGACAATTCTACATTATGGAAAGTGATAGAGTCCCTTCAAGAAGAACTTAAATCTATGAAGGAATTCAAAGAAGCCACAATTTTACAAGTCAAAACAACGCACAACACTATTAAAGAACTCCAAGCCAAGGTGACAGAGCTTGAACAGGAAAAGGACAAAGCAATGAAAGATTTTCAGACAAAACAAGCAAGCTGGAGAAGGAAATGTACAAAATGAACAATACCATATAAGACATGAAAACAGAAATAGAAACAATAAAGAAAACACAGTCAGAGTTAAAAGAGGAAGTGGAGATTCAAGGGAAGAGAACAGGAACTACGGATGGGAGTATCAAAAATAGGATGCAAGAGATGGAAGACAGGATCTCAGGCATGGAAGATTCGATGGAAGAAATCAGTACAACATCCAAAGAAAATGAGAAGGCTAAAAAATCTCTCACCCACAACATCCAAGAAATCAAGGACTCAATGAAAAGATGGAACCTAAGAATTATAGGCATAGAGGAAAGAGAGGACTCCCGACTCCATGGTCCAGGAAATATCTTCAACAAAATCATAGAAGAAAACTTCCCAAACCTAAAGAAAGAGATGCCAGTAAAAATCCAAGAGGCTTACAGAACAACAAACAGATTAGACCAGAAAAGAAAATCCTCTCGCCACATAATAATAGAAACTCCAAATGTAGAGAACAAAGAAAGGATATTAAAAGCTGTAAGAGAAAAAGGTCAAGTCACATCCAATGGCAGACCCATCAGAATTACACCTGACTTCTCCTCAGAAACTTTAAAAGCTAGAAGGGCCTGGTCAGATATCCTACAAGTCCTGAGAGATCATAGGTGCCCAGCCAGACTACTATACCCAGCAAAACTCTCTATCAACATAGATGGAGAAAACAAGATATTCCATGACAAAATCAAATTTAAACAATAACTACCCACAAACCCAGCCCTACAGAAAATCCTAGAAGGAAAATTCCAACCAAGAGAAGAAAACTTCACCCAAGAAAACAAAGGGAATAGAAAACCCTTCAGCAACTAAACCAAAAGAGGCACAGGACCATCACCTATATACCAAACTAATGGGAAATAACAACCCCAGGTGACTAACATCCATCAAGATCAATGGACTCAACTCCCCAATAAAAAGATACAGGTTTACAGAGTGGATCTACAAGCAAGACCCGTCCTTTTGCTGCATACAAGAAACACATCTCACTACCAAAGATAGACACTACCTCAGAGTAAAGGGCTAGGAAAAGGTTTTTCAAGCAAATGGACCCAGGAAGCAAGCTGGAGTAGCCATCCTAATATCAAACAAAACAGATTATTTCCAACTGAAATTAATGAAAAAAAAACAAATAAGGGCATTATATACTCATTAAAGGGAATATTCATCAAGAGGAAATCTCAATACTGAACATCTATGCCCCAAATACAAAGGCACCTACTTTTGTAAAAGAAACACTTCTAAAACTTAAATCGCATGTCGATCACAACGCATTAGTAGTGGGAGACTTCAACACCCCACTCACAACAATGGACAGATCATCAAGACTGAGGCCAAACAGAGAAATATTGAGTCTAACAGAGATCATGAAACAAATGGACCTAACAGATATCTACAGAACGTTTCACCCAAACACAAAGGAATACACCTTTTTCTCAGCACCTCACGGAACCTTCTCTAAAATCGACCACATAGTTGGACAGAAAGATAGTCTTAATAGATACAAGAAAATTGAAATAACACCTTGTATCTTATCAGACCACCATGGAATAAAGCTGGTCTTCAACAGCAAAAGAATCAACAGAAAGCCTACACACACATGGAAATTGAACAGCTCCTTACTGGATGACCACTGGGTCAGGGAAGAAATAAAGAAGGAAATCAAAGACTTCTTAAAATCCAACGAAAATGAAGACACAACATACCCAAACCTATGGGATACAATGAAAGCTGTGCTACGAGGAAAGTTCATAGCACTAAGTGCTTTCAAAAAGAAAATTGTGACAGCTCATATTAGTGAACTAACAGCTAAGCTGGGTGAATTGGAAAAAAAAGAAGTGAACACTCCCAAGAGGAGCGGAAGGCAGGAAATCATCAAACTTAGGGCTGAAATCAACAACTTAGAATCAAAAAGAACTATACAAAGAATCAAAGAAACCAAGAGTTGGTTTTTCGAGAAAATCAACAAAATAGACCGACCCCTAGCCAAATTAACTAAAAGGCAAAGGGAAAGAACCCAAATCAACAAAATCAGAAATGAAAAGGGAGAAACAACAATAGACATTGAGGAGATCCAGAAAATATTCGGGTTCTACTTTAAAAATCTATATGCCACCAAATTTGAAAACCTAAGTGAAATGGACAATTTCCTCGATAAATTCCACCTACCAAAACTAAATCAAAATCAGATTAACAGCTTAAACAGCCCAATAACCCCTAAGGAAATAGAAACAGTCATTAATAATCTCCCAACCAAAAAAGAGCCCAGGGCCAGATGGCTTTAGCACGGAATTCTACTGGACCTTCAAAGAGGAACTAACACCATTACTCTTCAAACTCTTCCACCACATTGAAACAGAAAGAACATTGCCAAACTCATTCTATGAGGCCACTGTCATTCTGATTCCTAAACCACACAAAGACCCAACAAAGAAAGAGAACTTCAGACCAATCTCCCTCATGAACATAGATGCAAAAATACTTAATAAAATACTACAAACCGAATTCAAGAACACATCAAAAGTATCATGCATCATGATCAAGTAGGCTTCATCCCAGGAATGCAGGGATGGTTCAATATATGAAAGTCTATAATGTAATTCACCATATAAACAAGATGAAAGAAAAAAACCACATGATAATCTTGCTAGATGTAGAAAAAACATTTCACAAAATCCAACACCCCTTCATGCTAAAAGTTCTGGAGAGAACAGGCATACAAGGACCATACCTAGAAATAATAAAGGCAATATACAGCAAGCCAGTGGCCAACATCAAATTAAATGGAGAGAAGCTTGAAGCATTTCCTCTAAACTCAGGGACAAGACAAGGATGTCCACGTTCACCATATCTCTTCAATATAGTACTTGAAGTCCTTGCTAGAGCAATAAGACAACTAAAGGAGATCAAAGGGATAAATATTAGAAAGGAAGAAGTCAAATTATCCCTATTCGCAGATGATATGTTAGTATACATAAGCGACCCCAAAAACTCCACCAAAGAACTCTTATAGCTGATAAACAGCTTCAGCAAGTTGGCTGGATACAAAATTAATTCAAAAAAATCAGAAGCCCTTCTTTATACAACAAACAAATATACCGAAAAAGAAATAAGGGAAATAACCCCCTTCACAATAGCCACAAACAATATAAAATACCTGGGGGTAACTCTAACCAAGCAAGTAAAGGACCTATACAACAAGAACTTCAATCCCCTGAAGAAAGAAATGGAAGAGGCCTTTAGAAGATGGAAAGATCTCCCATGCTCATGGATAGGTAGGATCAATATAATAAAAATGGATATCCTACCAAAAGCAATATATAGATTCATTTCAATTCCTATCAAAATACCAACACAATTCTTTATAGACCTGGAAAAAGCTATTCTCAATTTCCTATGGAACAACAAAAAGCACAGAATAGCTAAATCAATCCTGTACAATAAAAAAGCATTTGGAGGTATCACCATCCCAGATTTCAAGCTGTACTACAGAGCAATAGTAATAAAAACAGCATGGTACTGGTATAGAAACAGACCAGTGGATCAATGGAATCGAATTGAAGACCCAAACATGGACCCACACACCTATGGCCAACTAATCTTTGAAAAAGAAGCCAAAACTGCACAATGGAAGAAGGACAGCATCTTCAACAAATGGCACTGGTCCAACTGGATGTCCACTTGCAAAAGAATGAAATTAGACCCATACCTATCACCTTGTACAAAACTTAAATCCAAGTGGATCAAAGAACTTAACATAAGGCCAGCCACACTAAATATACTAGAAGAAATAGTAGGAGAAACCCTTGAACTCATTGGCACAGGTGACAACTTCCTGAACAGAACACCAACAACTCAGGACCTGAGATCAACAATCAATAAATGGGACCTCATGAAACTGAAAAGCTTCTGCAAGGCAAAAGACACTGTCTTTCGAACAAAAGAGCAACCAACAGACTGGGAGAAAATCTTCACCAACCCCACATCTGATAGAGGGCTATTATCTAAAATCTACAAAGAACTCAAGAAACTAAATGCCAAGAAACCAAATAATCCAATCAAAAAATGGGGATGGAGCTAAATAGAGAATTCACAAAGGAGGAATCCCTAAGGGCTGAGAGACACCTGAAGAAATGTTCAACATCCTTAATCATCAGATAAATGCAACTCAAGACGACCCTAAGATTCCATCTCACACCTGTGAGAATGGCTAAGATAAAGAGCTCAAATGATAGCACATGCTGGCGAGGGTGTGGAGAAAGGGGAACCCTACTCCATTGCTGGTGGGAGTGCAGGCTTGTGCAACCACTATGAAGGTCTGTCTGGCGATATCTTAGAAATCTTGGAATAACCTTGCCTCAGGACCCAGCCATACCACTTCTGGGTATACACCCAAAGGACACCTCACGGAGACATAGGGAAGTCTCCTCATCTATGTTCATAGCAGCCTTATTTGTAATAGCTAGAAACTGGAAACAACCCAGATGTCCCTCAACTGAAGAATGGATTAAAAACTGTGGTACATCTATACAATGGAATATTACTCAGCTATCAGAAACAATGAAATCATGCAATTTGCAACCAAATGGATGGATCTAGAGAAGCTCATCCTGAGTGAGATAACCCAGATTCAGAAGGATGCACATGGCATCTATTCACTTATAGTAGGATTTTAGCTATATGGTACAGGATATCTGTACTACAACCAACACAGCAAAAGGAACATGGACATAAACTTTTTTTTTCTTTTTCTTTTTCCTTTTCCTTTTTCTTTTTCCTGTCTTTTTTGTTGTTGTTCTTTGTTTTTGTGGGTTTGTGTGTTTGTTGGTCTTTTTTTAGTTTCCCCCCCATAGCAAGGAGACACCTTTCACTGGCAGTACTGCCTCGTAGGCCCCCGGTGTATGAAGCGGCTCTTGGCCCTCATATGACTCCTGATCTGTGGTGAGAGACTGTTAGGCAGGGACACTCCACCCCAGAGGAACAAGACGGAAGGGTCAGGGGGTAGAGCATGGGAGGGTGGGGCTGGGAAGCGGGAAAAGAGGACAATTAAGGATAAGGATGTAACCTGAAGCAACAAACAAATAAATTTATTAATTAAAAAAAGCAGGTAACAATGTTAAAACATTGTAAATAAAATAAAGGATACAGCCAGTCGACCTGGTTTTATAAACCTCCAATTGTCAAAAAAAACGTAGAGCTCAGGTAAAATACATGAGAAATGTGGTGTTAACCCATGCCTTTAACTTCAGCAGAGATGGGAGGAGCACCATAGAGTTAGTGGTCTTATAAATTCTAGAGTTACACGGAACAGGGTGGTGAGGGTGCACACCCTTAATCCCATCATTCAAGAAGAGTACACCCTTAATCCCAACACACTAGAGACAGAAACAGGCAGATCTCAGAGCTCAAGGTCAGCCTGATACAAAACAAACTCTAAATAGAGAAAAACTTCGATCCAGGAGTGGTGGAACACATCTTTAATCCCTTCAGATGGGAACCACAAGTCTCTGATCCCAATAATTAGAATGCAGAGACACACACACATAGGATTTGGAAGGACCTAAGTTTAAAAGCTACTTACAAAAGGCCTACTCAATACAAACAAATTGTCCTTTGAGATCTCAAAATATATACACTAAAGCTGGTTTAGCTTCAAAATAACAAAATAATTTCTTCTTTAACCCAGATTGAAAGATAACACTTTATATACTGTCAAAAAACCAAATTTGCTTCAGGAGAAATATTACCTAGCCCCCCCCCAAAAAAAAAGAGGGTAATTGTCCCAGAGTTAGGATTAGGGCAGGGCTCTGTTCTTATCTTTCCAGGAGAATCAAAGCATCCATTCAAGGAACCCAGGGACAACTGGACAACGGAAACCTCAGCAGAAAACAGAATCAGACACCAAAGAAGACGAGTGACCCAGTTGATTCAGCCTGACAGACTCCCTCTATAGCTGTCTCCATCAAAAGCCTACAACCACAACAACTCAATATCGCTAAGACCTTTCAGCTCTACACAATGCCCCAGCCAGAACCTCAGTAAAGCCTGGAAGATCAGTTTCTGCCTACAAACTCCTTAGGACAGCTAAACAGCTGAGAACAGAAGGACTGAACATAAAAGGATTGTACTAACATTTTAAACCATTTTTCCATTTTGGTTTGGGCCCCAAACAGGTTTACTACGACCCAAATCATCAGGAAGTCATTTTAAGAGTGCGTCCCATGCCCAGAGGGTGGGGAGGGTGTTTCTCCGCCCCCTCCTTTTTCGGTTATTTGAAGGATAACTGAAAACTCTGTTATTTAGGGGAAGAGATTACAAGTTGTTAAATGGTCCTGTTTAATGGGTTTTGGAGGTTAGACCCAGGGTATTCCTTCTTTCCCTTTTTTATATCCTTTTTTTTTCTCCTATGTAGGATTGCATGGACTTGAGAAAAATGAGATATAGACATAGCACAGGAAGGACCAAGAAGAAGGGAAAGATTATTGTATATGCCCTTATACCTTTGTATATTGATACAAAATTAGTAGTATATTTGGCTAATGTGGTATTGACCATTGTTTATTGTGCAAAAATAAGATTGTATTGGACTACATCGGTATTGATCTTTGTATATTGATACAAAATTAAGATTATAGTTGGCCACAATGGTATTGACCCTTGTATATGGATGTAATATTAAGATTGTATTGGGCTACATAGGCATTGATCTTTATATATTGATACAAAATTAAGAGTATATTTAGCCACATTTGAATAGATCTTTGTATATTGATACAAAATTAAAGGTAACGCTTCCTAATGGTATCGTTCCTAGAGATACTTAAAAATGAAATGTGAAGCTCTGGCCTCTTGATACCAACCGTCTTAAACTGTTTAGGATAGTTAAGAAAAACAAACTCCTAGTCATGCAAGCATGTCACTTTGTTAGCTACTATGACAGTCTATCACAGATATTCTCCTCTACCCATCCCCTTGTATTTCTCTTTCCCCCTTGCAACCTCCCCACTCCCCAAAATAAAAAAAATACACAAACAAATCACCACCCACAGCAAAACCAAAGCATAGAAAACATCTCACCATGGAAACTATAGTGTGTCATAATATGTCCCACAGTGTATTTCTCTGTCCACATATTTTCACTTCCAAATGTTCATTGTAATGAGTCATTGGTTTGGTTCGAGATCTCTGGCTTATGTGACATTATCAATACGGGATTCTCACTGGGCCTTCTCCCTGCAAGTTATGCTCTTTTCAGGGAGCTGAATCTTTTGGATCAGCAGGACTGACCCTTTCACGCATCCCAACAGTTGCAAATTATATTGATTTTGGGGTGGGCTGTAATTGGAGTTAGATTTTTTTTTTTTTTTTTTTTTTAGTGAATGTGTAGGGGCTTCGGATACAGCCTCTTAAAAGGGGCATGAAGATCAGCCTGGCATCTGTGGTCACTTGGCATGGCAGCATATAGACTGAAAAAAGGGTTTCTGGCTTGGTATTGCTTCCGGCTGCTAAATAGCAGCTGAAGTGGGGGGAGCCCAGATTAGGCTGAAGCCAGGTGAAACCTTGAGAGACAACAATTTAGTTAAGGTATTGGGGCAGAGCCTGGGGGCCCTACACTAGAGACGATGAGGTGCAAAGGAGCCATGTGCCGAAGCCAAGGCGGCACTGACTGAAAAGTGGACCTCAAGCAGAGCTGTGCTCCAAGCCTTGTGGCCCTGAGGTGGGATAGTATCTGCCATGCGGGGTTCAGCAGTTGAGATAGCAGACTGAGTAGAACACAACGGGCCGGCCCCACCCTGACGGTTATGACAGTGTGTAAGTGGCAGAGTGGCTAAGACGAACTGACCACAGTTGGCACACGGGCTGCTGATGTCCACAGAGAAAAGAAGGACTCAAGCCTCAGTTGATGTGAAGCTGCCATGGCAATGCGATAGCCAATTGCCCTAAAGGAACAATGCCTGAAGTGCTCCTGCAGACAGACAGCTGATCAATTGGCCTCAAGTACCTACGCCCAAGTACCTGAGCCTGTATCCTTTTAAAGGGCTAGGGTTTGTTGTTAGGTAATAGATGTTTATAGTTATTAATAGGGCGAGTTGTTAGGTAATAGGTGTTATAGTTATTAATAAATATAGTTGTTTAAAAATTTCGTCTTCAGTGGATCAACTCAGAAGCCTGGATCTGGGCCTGGGTGGTAGCCGAGTTGGTCAACCTGCCCACTCTCCTTTATCTGTACCACTAGGGTGAGCTCTCCAGCTCTGGCTAGGCCAACCAATGTCATCAGAGGCAGGAGGCAGCATCAGCTCTCCTGATCTCATGCCCTTGGGGTTGCCTCACCTTCACCACCATGCTTTCAGAGCCAGCTCCACTCTGCGGTCCAGTCAAGGCCTGGGGCCTAGTCTCCCAAGTGCTGCAGTCTGTGTGGGACTGGGCCACCTCTCCCACTCTTATATACCCTTGGGCCTAGCTCACCCGTGCCTTTGCCATCAGGGCCAGCTCTACTCTATTGCCCAGGCAAGGTGCAGGCCCTGTTCTCCTAAGTGCTAAAGCCAGTGCAGTGGCAAGGCTAGCTCTCCCATTCTCATGCCCTGGAGGCCAGCTTTCCTAACTACGGTAGCTGGCAAGCGGGAAGAGCAGAGGGCATCACCTCTGCATCTGTGCCATCCCACACGGATGAGTGGCAGGGTCAGCTCTCCCACACTTGTGCCCTCAGGCTGGCTCAGCCACACCTCTACCACCAGTGTCAATTCCACTGTGTTGCTTGGGCCAAGCTCAGGGTGGGCTCTCTGGAGGGCTACTGCAGACAAGAGGGAGGGCCAGCTCCTCAGAGCACTGCAGCCATTGAGAGGTGGGACCAGCTCTGCACCCTGGGCATCCATGTGGTCCCTGCTGACTGCCTGACCATGTTCTCTAGTGGTAATATGAGCCATGGACATCATCACTGACCTTGACTGCTGTGTAGCCACAGACCCAGACATGGCCCTCAGCAGCAGCTCATGCTGAGATGGCACCATGGTCCCAGGCCGCAGGACTGGCCAATCATAACCGGCTACTCCTTTCCACCCTCGAGTCTCCAGTTCTGTCTCTCTTCATAATGCTCAAGCTGCTCTCCCATCTGTCCACCACATACTCAAACATTGTGGTTTCTCCCACTGCAGACTGCTCATGTGGCAAGTGGGCCTCTGGGTGACATCCTTCATCCATGCTGCATGGTGGTGTAGTGACAAGCAGGTGTCTATGGCCCACCTGTACTATGTGACAGAGGACAGGTCTATGGGTGGCATGGCAGTCCACAAGTCTCTGTCTTATCTTCTTTCTCCTGCACTGTGCTTCCTGGATTTGATTTGATTTTTATGTGTCCCAGGCACAAAACAGCTTTGGCCACCAACCCAGACATCAAGCTAGGATGAACAAAGACTGCCATCTGCTCTGCCCCTCACTGATATAAGAACAACAAGGTGTCTCTTTGCCCATTGCCTGCAGAGGGGGAAATGTTAACTTTTAAATTGTATTAGTTTTATTCTTAATGTGTTCAAATACCACACAGAACAATTTAAGGGAGGAAAGATTTAGTTTGGCAGACAGTTTCAGAGAGTTTGTTCTGTTCTTTCTTGGCCTCATATATTTGAGCAGAATGTCATAGTAGCAAGAGCCTGCGACAGAAGACAGCTATGCACATAACAGTATATGAGAAACAGAGAGGATAACAGGAAAGCCACTCATTTTATGCTATTTATGTGTTAATAATTTTCAAGAACCTGTCCCTTTCATCTCTTTCCTTAGCTAGATCCCAAACCCAAAGTTTTCAGAGCCTCTAAACAACACAGCCAGCTGGAGACTAATTTTTTTTTCTGCAGAAGTGGACATAATTTGAATCTAAACCCTAACATAAGACTCATTGTTTACCAAATACATTTAACAAGGCTGTGGCTTGTACAGGTAGCTGTTGCTCTGAAGGATCCAGACAAAGTATTTGAAGGTGTTCTAGAAGGGGGTCACTGTTCTCCATGTCATCAGTACAGCTGTGGTCCATTAGACAGGAGGTGAACATTCACTCTCAAACACCAACAAGTAGCCAGGGTTGGGAAGAAAAGAATTTCATCTCTCATAGAGACTTTGAAGGGTTCAAGGCTTCAGTGGCAGATACATTTGCAAATAAGGTAGGAATAACAAGAGAGTTATAGAAATGTTTGAATATCTGAATGAATTGCTTCAATCTTGTCATAAAACTAAAGGTTGATGAGTTATTACTCATGGATGTACAAAGTAGAATTGAGATAGAAACTAATGTGCAACAACAAGTTATATATATAAACTTAACCCTAGGGATAGAGATGATTGACTCCTATTTCAAAGTATAAAACAACACAAAACAATAAACACAACCTGTCATTTTGTGGCTTCCATGGATCTTGGGGCTTGTCAGTCACCAAGCTGGAAGTGTATACTTCTCCACCAGAAAGTCTGAGCTACATTGGTTTCCAGGCAGAAAAGATTTCTCATGCTCATGGATAGGTAGGAGCAACATAATAAAAATGGCCATCCTACCAAAAGCAATATACAGATTCAATGCAATTCCTATCAAAATACCAACACAATTCTTTATAGACCTGTAAAAATCAATTCTCAACTTCATATGGAATAACAAAAAAACCCAGAATAGCTAAATCAATCCTGTACAATAAAAAGACATCTGGAGGTATCACCACCCCAGATTTCAAGCTGTACTTCAGAGCAATAGTAATAAAAACAGCATGGTACTGTTATAGAAACAGACCAGTGGATCAATGGAACCGAATTGAAGACCCAGAAATGAACCCACACACCTATGGTCACTTAATTTTTGACAAAGAAACCAAAACCATACAATGGAAAAAGGTCAGCATCTTCAACAAATGGTGCTGGTCCAACTGGATGTCCACATGTAAAAGAATGAAATTAGACCTATACTTATAACCTTGTACAAAACTTAAGTCCACATGGATCAAAGACCTTAACATAAGTCGGACACACTAAATCTATTAGAAGAGAAAGTGGGAAAAACCCTCGAACTCATTGGCACAGGTGACAACTTGTGCCAACAGAACACCAACAGCTCAGGACCTGAGACCAACAATCAATAAATGGGACCTCATGAAAGTGAAAAGCTTCTGTAAGGCAAAAGACACTGTCATTCGAACAAAACGGCAGCCTACAGACTGGGAGAAAATCTTCACCAACCCCACCTCTGACAGAGGGCTAATATCCAAAATTTGCAAAGAACTCAAGAAATTAAATGCCAAGAAACCAAATAATCCAATCAAAAAATGGGGAAAAGAGCTAAACAGAGAATTCACAAAGGAGGAATTCCTAAAGGCTGAGAGACAGTTGGAGAAATGCTCAGCATCGTTAACCATCAACTTGTTTATATGGTGAATTATGTTGATGATTTTTCGTATGTTGAACCATCCCTGCATTCCTGGTATGAAGCCTACTTGATCATGCTGTATGATACTTTGAGTATTTAAGTCTTAACCCTCTATGTTATTCTAACTCCCTCTTTGCCAAAATCCTCAAGATAGTTACAGTTCAGGCCTTTCTCTGCTCCAGCTGCTTCTTCCTCATCTTCCTTGACCTCTCCCATGGCTGAATCCCCTATTTCTTTTCTAACTCCTTCTCCTCTGGAGGGCAGGAAGTCTAGTCCTATTCTCTCCCATACTCAGCAATTGGCTGTAAGTTGCTTTATTGGCATATCAGGGGACAACTGGGGAGCAGTGTTTATATAACATTAAGATAGGATATTCTCAGAACAAGGATTGCAACCAGATATGTAGGGCACAGAAATCAATATTTGAATTACACAGTAACCTTATGCCTACATTGTTGTGAAAGGATGTTTCAATCAATGTTGCAAATGTATTTTTATTTTGTTTGTTTCAAATGTTATTTTTATTTTATGTATATGGGTACAAAGATTTACTTATTTATTATATATATAGTATTCAGCCTCTGTGTGTGCTTGTCTCTTTTCTGCTTTCTGTTTGTTTGTTTTTTTAGATAGAGTCTTATGTAGTCTAGTCTGATCTTGAATTTACTTTTTAGCCAAAGATGACCTTGAACTTTTGCTTATCCTGTGTCATCTGTCAAATGCTTCGATTATAGGGTGCACAACACACAGCTTCATTCTTATTTTTAAGAACTGCTAATAATCATTTCAACCTTCAGCCACTAACACCTGTCAACATTTTTGCCATGTTTGAAGTATTTTTCTTTTTGTAGTGTAAAAAAAGAATTTGTCTATTTCAGGAAATATTTTTATTCACAAAATCAAAACCAACAGTGAAAACAAGCACTTAGTGTATATCCTATGGAGCTATATGATTGATTTGTGAGTTTATATCACAAATTTTAGGTCTTTAACTTTAGCCTCTGCGATTCTTTTCTGACACACAATTGTCTCAATAAATATTTTTGTATGACTAGAACAACTGCATTACATTTTACATTTTCCAAGAACATCTTGACATTTTCTGAGGTTGTTAAGGGAGTGTATTATGTAATTCTAAGAAAACCCAAGTAGTCCCCCAAATTAGGGGAACAACCTGGCAAATACTGATTTGGTTTATGTTTCCTTGGAATATATGAACATGTATCACAGTGGAAGAAATTATAAGAGATTTTATACATCAGAAACTAAATCATCTTGAATTTAATCCAGTACAGATTCATTTTATGCCAAGTTCTTTTTAGAGAAGAACATGTTATAGTAGGATCACATATAAATAATTCTAAAAATAAAGTTGTCAACCCCATTTTAGGCTTGTAGTTTATTTATGTAAATGTAACTGTCTAGAAAGGCTTTTGACAGTTGTATATTTAGTTTTGAGATATCTACAAAATCTAAATGATGGACATTCTCTAACTCAAAATTGGCTATTTCAAAGGTTACAAGTCAGCTAAGAACTTTTAAACGTTTCTCCATGGTTACACTGCACTGAAAGCTTTTAGGATATCCTATCAGCTTCTTTAAATCTTGGAAGTGTTAGATTATATAGAGATTGGTAGTGCTGTTGCATAGCTTAGAAGTCGAACTAACCAAAATTTTAATCCAGTGAAAATTAGAAACATCATGATCTCTGCAACCTTACTGTACCCCCAGTGAGATTCTTCTTTCCTATTAAAAACTTAAATCTTATTTGTAAGATGGCTGTGAAATTCTATGGGACCATATGTGGGAACAAACAAAAAAATCTTGTTAACTGTCTAGTAAGCAACCATTTTTTGCTACTTATACCTTCCTACAAAGACACTGTCCAATGACGAATTCAAGACCACTTTTGCCAGTTCAATACTGGCCATACACACTAGCTAAGCAGGATCTAAGAGTGGTAATGCTTGTTATATATACACCAGCTAGTTATGAAACTATTATCTTTCACAGAAATGTGCTTAAAATAGAGACGATATATATGATCATCATATTTTCTCAGCACTCTTAATTGCACATTATTCAAACACGTATACTTGAATAACAAGACAGTAGTTTCCTCCCTCCCGCAATTTTAGATGCTTACATCATTGAATCTCATTTTATCTTCTCTGTATTGTTAGTCGTTCATAAGAAGTTGTCAAATTGGTACACCTGACTTAATAGGATCATCTGTGAAGTTGCAGTTTGCACAGTGTCTTAAAACTTCTGGAACAAAGATTTGCTGTCACTTTTATCTCAAGTGACAGAATTCTGCTTATTTTTACATCTTACCTTATTTTCTCATTTTGATTTCTCATTTATTTTTTTATAACCTTGTGGCTTTAAAAATATTTTGTTTATTTTAGCATAGCCTCTATTATGTAATATTTATTTATTTTATTATTTTTGGATCATTGCAATTCTTTCTCCAATCATATGAATTCTAACTTTTAAAAAATTATATAGCCTGATCTATTATAGGTTTATTTATTTGTAGTTTTTAAATTCTTTTAAAATATAACATCAAATTTTCAAATATGTATTGTGCTTAGTGCCTTTTACTATGTGCTCATAGCCTACAAACGTCATTATGCTAAGTATTTTCCTATAAAATATGCACGTGTATGTGTGCATGCATCATAAAAACAGAAAGGGGACCAAGAACAGGAAAAAAGAATCCTAAAGTAGGAGGGAATGGTGACAAACTGAGAGAGGAATGGAACACTTCTGAAAGGAAAGCAGAAACCAGAGAAATTCACCAGCAAGAAGTGAGTGGGGGAAGGGCAGTAGGGGAGAGCAGTAAGGAATGAATAAGAAAAACTTATAAAGCTGAGGTGGCATACTTTTAATCCCAGCACTTGGGGGTCAGAGGCAGGTGGATCTCTGAGTTCAAGGTCAGCCTGGTCTACAGAGTAAGTTCCAGAACAGCCAGGGTTACACAGAGAAACCCTCTCTCAACCCCTTTGCCCCCAAAAGTATACTGACAAAAAGGTGTAACAGGACACGAGAACTCAGCATACCTTACTCCATGATAGAAGTAACATTCAGGTTGTAAAACTCAACAAGTAGAGAGCACAAAACTAAAACAAAGACCTAATCCATCGAAGTCCATGTAGCTCCTGGAAAGTCTCAAAATGTTCCAACTTTGCTTTTTAGCTTCTGTAGCTCTGCTTCTGGCTAACTGTTGTTGTTAACTGAAGGGTGTCAACCCAGAGCATGTTTTTTTGTTTGTTTGTTTTTTGTGCTTAAAAGCTTACCCTGAGAAAGGCTCATTGCTACACTGGGATCCCAAACACCTAGTATAGTTGTAGGCGAGCTAATGAAGACTTTGTATTGGCTTAAACCCATGTCTGAGCAGTCTTCTCTGGCAAATACCACATGACAGTATGAAATAGCATGATAAAATCCATTATTTTGAATTAACTAAAAAAAAATCTAAAATAAAGTAATTTTAAGTGAGAAGATTTATTCATATCATTATGTATAAAATTTTCTTTAAAGTCATTTGTAAAGGACTTTTAGGGAATTGTTTCAAAAAATCTCCACTCAATGTCTTTTTATTTACATCACATATTAAATTTACCAAAATAGTAAATTTACTTGTTTCTTATTAGTAATAATATTACTGATTACTAATAATATTGTTTCTTATCACTGAATATAAACATATATTACTAATAATATTGTTTCTTATCACTGAAAATAACTTCAAAATGTTTGTATTTATTTATATTTTAACAAATCTGAATTCAATTTTCATTAGGGCTTAGTTCACATGTAAGAAGGCCATGTTGATGTCTGTGGTCCCTGTCACCACCAAAGGCCCAGTGAATGTCCATGGCCTGGGCTGCCACTTGCAGTCAAGTTGATGCTCATGGGCTGGGCTGCCCCTGGGACTGTGTTGGTGCCTGTGGCCTGTGTTATCTCAGAGAGCTAAGGTGGTGTCCGTGGCTCATGCTGCTATAGAGGCCTGCGTTGATATCTGTGGTCTGTACTGCCACCGGAGTCCATGCTGAGGTCCATGGCACTTGCAGACGCTGGAAGCCATGTGGATGTCCATGGTCCATGCTGTCACCAGAAACCATGTGGAAGTCCATGATCTGTGCTCCTGCTGTTTGTAAAGGTAAGCTTCTTTTACAGTAGTATCAATGACTGCAGACTCATAGTTAAGAAAGAAGAGAATAGAAGACTTTTGTGACAGCCCCTGCCTCCTCCAAAAAAAAAAGGGGAACAACTGGAACAGGAAGCCATCATAGAGAACTCTCAAAAAGTGTGATAAGGGTGCTGAAGTGTAGTTCTTCACAATGTATGGCTTTTGGCAGGGGTTGAGGGGGGAAGGACTCAGTTTTCTTTGAGGAGCTGAACACTGGGAGTTTGACCATGCTGCAGTGAGTGTATGGGCAACACAAATTGGACTTTATTATTACTTTTTTTTTTTAGTGGGGAGAGATCACAAGGGTGGGGGTTGACCTGAGATGTTGAAAAAAAGAATGTTTAAATATTTTTTACATTTATGTATTTGGTGTATGGATGTACATATATAAGTATATGTAGACACTCATTGCACAATGCATTTGTGAAGGTCAGAGGGCAACTTGGAGGAGTCAGTTCTTTCTTTTCACCACATAGTCCCTAGGGATCAAGTTCATGTCGTCAGGCTTGTTAGCAAGTACTTGTACAGTCTGCTAGCACAGTATGTGCCTTTGAAAGTGTGGAAGGGTTACAACTGATATATTTGTTGTGTTGTAGAATTTTTACAACTATCTAATTCCAGAATATTTTAAAATATATCTTGAAAAGAAATTCTATACATACACACAGTTAGTTCCCATTTTCTTAAGGTTTGAAAGACGGCAACTTCTACCCAGCCTCGCATTGGATTGCCCTGTTTTGACTGTAAAGTGGATGACGTAATACGTT
>CAJQZJ010000309.1:50089-64798 GCA_907164525.1 Lophiomys imhausi | reverse complement strand
TTTCCAATACCAGTGTCATCCCTGAAACCATATAAACAAGTGACATAATACAAACAGATCAGGTTGTATTTATGTATTTAGAAATGTACACACACACACACACACACACACATACGGACATCCACATATGTCTGTGTAACAATTAATGAGAAAAGAGAGCAAGCAGGTACATGGGATGTTTTTTTTTTTTTATATAAGTACTTTTTTTTTCTTCGAGTTACATCTTAGTCACAAACCCTTCCCTATTCCCCCTTCCTGTCCCACCCTTCCACCCTCTTCCCCCCCCAACAGCTTCCCTTTTCAATCCAACAGATGGTTCCTTCTCTTATAACAGTAAATTCTATACAAAACAGCAGAATTAAATATGCCACATTTATGAGAGTTAAATGGCCCAGTATACCTTCCCAATGTCCAGTTCATACATATTTGGCCCCTGACTTTAACATTCTACCTTCTAACCATCTCCATGAGTGGATGTTTTGAAGGAAGAAAAGAGAAAGGAAAAATGATGTAATTGTGTTTTAATCTAAAAAATATATAAAAGTAATTTTAAAAAGCATTTATTTGGCAAAAATGACCGAAATTTGGTAAATATCATAAGCTTGAGTGTTTTAGTTTCTTCTGTTGCTCTGTTTCTCCTCAGATTCCATAGCTTTGCAAACAAATAGGCCTGCAATCATGGTGCAAAAAAGATCCTATGAGACACCTTAGTAGAATGGGTTTAGAGACTGTCCCAAAGCATTATTCCCAAGAGCCTGTCACTGTTTAACCTGTCTGAGGTAAAAATAGTTGAGCCAGTGAGAAACAAAGCATACATCTTAAGGGTAAAAGATGAGGAACATGTTTCTATTAGAAATTTTTAAAGTTCTAACATGTTCCATGGCATCTAAAATAGATTTATGTTTTAGAAATTTATGTTTGTATGTTTTGAGGCTTAACTTGTTTAATCAGTTCACCTTTATACTATATGAAATATGATTTTCCACAGCCTAAACATAGTAAGACTATTATAAACTTCCATGACTATAGGTTATAAAAATATATTGTATTCTTGAGCAGGTGATGTACCTCAGTTAGTATTGCCTCCCTTGTATGAAGCCTCTGGCTATATTCCTAGCCCCACTGAGTAGTGCACACCTGTAATCACAGCACTTGGGAGGTAAAGGCAGGAAGATGTTCAGGGTCATCCTAGCCTACACAGGGAATTGAAAGACCATCTGGGTACATGAAACCCGGCTTTTCCAAAACACAGAAAAAGTAAAGAAAAGAAATATATTTTCTTGAAATAAGCATTGATAGATTTTATGAGATTTTTCATCTCAACAATAACTATGTGATAATTCACATGTTAATTAGCTATGTTGGTTATTCAATAATTTATACAGATTTTAAGACATTGTGTTGTTCATAATAAAGACAACCAATTTTTATTGTCAGTTAAGAGGATCAAAATGATATAAAAAATAAAATGGAATACAAGATAAATCATTTAAGAGGAAAAGCAAGTGACATTTCAGTTTACATAGAAAGTTGTTGGGAAAGTGAGCCTAATAGGATCAATGCAAATGAGTTAAAGGTATTTAGAAAAAGAGAAACAATGGTCTAAATCCAGGGAGAATCCTACTAAGAATTATCATGGTACCCTATCCCCCTAAAAAGATGCCAAACAAATATTTATTACCAGCTGAATTTAATTAAATAATATATTTAATATTCATATATGCAGATCTAAATTTACTCCCTATTCCTTCCTGTTCAATTCCTCTTCTTTCCCTCTGATTTTCCTCTGAAATTATCATTCTCTCTCTCTCCTCCCACTCTCTTAAGTTCAATATCCATTGAATTCATTTAGTGATACCTCTATATGCACATGCGTTAAGAGCATCTACTGGTGCATGGCAGCCTCTCAGGGCCCATATCCCTGAAGAAAGTGATTCTTCTCTCCCATAAGCTACCAACTGCCAATGGTTCCTTAGATAGGGGTGGGACTTTATGAGTCCACCCACATCCATGCTCCAGCTGGCTTGATTAGTAGCTTGACAGTATTTTCAAATAATATAGCCAGTGTGAACCCACAACAGCCAGGACTGCATGCACACAATTGGTCATAATTTTAATTTGAAGTTTTGAGGGAAAATTGGAAAGAGAAATATCTTTCCAGACATAATTTCTCTCCTATATGATTACTGATGTCTTCTAATGTCCAAAAGGTGCTAATGACAAAAAAGAAAGAAAAGAAAAAAGTGAATGAATTTTGCACAGAGCTTAGTTTGTAAAGAAAAGACTACAGAGATCCAAGATGGCTCCGACCATAGAGCATTGTATCTGAGTAGTAGGTGAATGAGATTAGTCACTGTGGATTGAATGTGAGGTCCTGTAGCCGACTGTGAAACACAGATGGTGTCTGATTTCCCTCAGTGAATACTGAGACTGGTCACCACATAAAACAGCTCATGCAGTTCCCCGGAACACCCTTGAGATCAGCTATCACCCTTCTGGAGAGGAGCGACTGCTAGAGCAGATATAGCCCACAAGAGGATTCAGCCCATGGCTCCAGCCACAGATCAGTGGCCCCACCTGTCTGCCTGATATCCAGCCTGCATGTGGACCTGTACACCCAAGAGGGGAAAACAGCCGGACCACAAGAGCAAAGGTAAATAAGTTTTTTTTTTTCCTGCGTTTCCAACATGGCAGCATGGTGTGCACTGTAGCTGAGAGGCAGAGACCTAATCCAGTCACAGCAAAGCAATTAGGAGCCAAGACTGACTGCAAACAGAGCCAGCGACTGTGTGTTCTCCAAAAATACTGGGGCGGGTGGGTCACTCACCCTAGCACCCAAGCATCTGAGGCAGTCAGCAACAGGCACACCAAGGGATGGTCTGGGATGGAGCTCCCTGCCTGCATGATCAGCCTAGCTGCTGAACCAGAATGACTATGTCAGTGAGGGGAGAACACAGACCCAATGACAGCACTACCTGCCTTTCTGAGGAGACCTGCCAGCTCCCAGGTCCTCAGAGGGACCCTCCTGAATCCAATCCTCTCTATATTGGTCCAATTGGATCACAACCAGTTGAGGAGAGCGGCAGTCACTCTCCTCTTTGAGAGCCAGTCTATTACAGGAACCTGCCCACCATCTGGAGATAGATCTCAGGATCAGCCAACCCCTGGGGCAGGGAGTTTTCCTGAACACCAAGGTCAGCTGACAAAAGAAACAAACAGACAATACCAGGGTCATTAGATGACAAAAGGTCAGCACAATAACATGGTAAAAACAAAACAAAACAAAACCCCAAAGCAATATGATGTCTCTAGAACCTAGCAATAATGCTACAGACAATTCTCAACATCCTAACATGATTAAAACAAAGGAAAATGACCTTAATTCTATGCTTATACTCATAATAGAAGGCCTAAGGGAGGAAATAAAATATCTCATAGAGGAACAACAAAATACTGCAAAAGAAGTGATGGAAATGAATAAAGCTCTTAAAGGAATGGAAGACCTGAAAAGGGAAGTTGAAGCAATGAAGAAAATCCAATCCCAATCTGAGACATCCATAGAACTGGAAAACCTTAAGAAAAGAATAGGAACTACAGACACTAGCATCACCAACAGAATACAAGAGACGGAAGAAAGAATTTCAGGCTCAGAGAATAAAATTGAAGAAATTGATACATCTATTAAAGAAAATGTCAAATCTAAAAAAGTCCTGACACAAAACCTTCAGGAAATCAAGGACACAATGAAAAGACAAATCTCAGAATAATAGGAATAGAAGAAAGATAAGAGTCCCAGCTCCATGGACCAGAAAATATCTTCAACAAAAATAATTGAAGAGAATTTCCCAAATGTAAAAAAGAGATGCCTATAACTGTAAAAGAAGCTTACAGAACTCCAAATAGATTAGACCAGAAAAGAAAATCTTCCCGCCACATAATAATCAAAACACTAAATGTACAGAACAAAGAAAGAATTTTAAAAGCTGCTAGGGAAAAGGGTCAAGCAACATATAATGGCAAACCTATCAGAATCACACCTGACTTTTCTTCAGAGACACTAAAAACCAGAAGAGCCTGGACAGACATGTTGCAGACCCTAAAAAACCACAAATGCCAGGCCAGACTATTATTCCCAGCAAAATTGTCAATCAACATAGATGGAGAAAACAAGATATTCCATGACAAAACAATATCTATGCACAAATCCAGCTATACAGAAGGCATTGGAAGGAAAACTCCAACCCAAAGGGATTAACTACACACAAGAAAGCACAGGAAGCAAATAGCATGCCTGCAGCAAAACCAAAAGAAGAGAAGCTCACTCACACACTATTTCCACCAACATCAAGATGGCAGGAATTAACAATCACTGGTCATTAATATCTCTCAACATCAATGGACCTAATTTCCCAATAAAAAGTTACAGGCTAGCAGAATGGATGTGAAAACAGAACCCCACATTCTGCTTCTTACAAGAAACACACCTCAGCAAAAAAGATAGGCATTATCTCCAAGTAAAGGGCTGGAAAAAGATATACCAAGCAAACGGACCCAAGAAACAAGTTGGAGTGGCCATTCTAGTAAGCAATAAATTGGACTTTCAACCAACATTAATCAAAATAAGGGGAAGGACACTACATACTCATCAAAAGAAAAATCCACCAAGATGAAATCTCAATACTGAACATCTATACCCCAAATGTAAGACCACCCACATTCATTAAAGAAACACTACTGAAGCTCAAATCCCACATTGAACCTCACACATTAATATTGGGGACTTCAACACACCACTCTCACCACTGGACAGATCAACGATGCAAAAATCAAACAGAGAAATAATGAGCCTCACAGATGTCATGAATCAAATGGATCTAATTGATATCTACAGAACATTTCACCCCAAAACAAAAGAATACACTTTCTTCTCGGCACCTCATGGAACCTTCTCCAAAATCGACCATATAGTCGGTCACAAAGCAAGCCTCAACAGGTACAGGGAAATTGAAATTACCCCTTGTAACTTATCAAACCATCGTGGAATAAAGCTAGACTTCAACACTAACAAAAACAACTGAGAGCCACAAAAACATGGAAACTGAACAACTCTCTCCTCAATGACCTCTGGGTTAGGGAAGAAATAAAAAAAGAAATTAAAATCTACTTAGAACTCAATGAAAATGAAGGCACAACATACCCAAACCTATGGGACACATTGAAAGCAGTGCTAAGAGGAAAGTTTATAGCTCTAAGTGCCTTCAAAAAGAAACTGGAGAGTTCCCATACTAGCCACCTAAAAGCACACCTGAAAGAGTTAGAACAAAAAGAAGCAAACACTCCCAAGAGGAGCAGACGAGAGGAAATTATCAAACTCAGGGCTGAAATCAACAACTTAGAAACAAAAAGAACAATACAAAGAATTGACAAAACCAAGAGTTGGTTCTTTGAGAAAATCAACAAAATAGACAAGCCCTTAGCTAAACTAACTAAAAGGCTGAGAGAAAATACCCAAATCAACAAAATCAGAAATGAAAAGGGTGAAATAACAACAGACATTTAGTAAATCCAAAGAATCATTTGTCCTACTTCAAAAACTTGTACTCCACAAAATTGGAAAATCTAAATGAAATGGACAACGTTCTTGATAGATTCCACCTACCAAGGTTAAATCAAGAACAGGTAAACAAATTAAACAGTCCTAAAACCCTTAAGGAAATAGAAGAAGTCATTAGAAGACTTCCAACCAAAATAAGCCCAGGGCCAGATGGTTTCAGCACAGAATTCTACCAGACATTCAAAGAAGAGCTAACACCAATATTCTTCAAACTCTTCCACAACATAGAAACAGAAGGAATACTGCCAAACACATTCTATAAGGCCAGTCATCCTGATACCTAAACCTCACAAAGACCCAATGGAGAAAAAAATTTCAGACCAATTTCCCTTATGAACATGGATGCAAAAATACTTAATAAAATACTTGCAAATCAGATCCAAGATCACATCAAAAGTATCATACACCATAATCAAGTAGACTTCATCCCAGGGATGCAGGGGTGGTTCAACATTAGAAAATCCATCAATGTAATCCACCACATAAACAAGATGAAAGAAAAAACCACATGATCATCTCCTTGGACACTGTAAAAACTTTTGACAAAATACAGCACCCCTTCATGTTAAAAGTCTTGGAGAGATCAGGCATACAAGGATCATACTTAAACATAATAAAGGCAATTTACAACAAGCAAATAACCAACATCAAACTAAATGGAGAGAAACATAAAGTATTTCCTCTAAAATCAGGGACAAAGCAAGGCTGCCCACTCTCTCTGTATCTCTTCAACATAGTACTTGAAGTTTTAGCTAGAGCAATAAGACAACCGAAGTAGATTAAGGGGATGCAAATTGGAAAGGAAGAAGTCAAAGTATCCTTATTTGCAGATGCTATGATAGTATACATAAGTGACCCCAAAAATTCCACCAGAAAACTCCTACAGTTGATAAACTCCTTTAACAAGGTGGCTGGATACAAAATCAATTCAATAAAAATCAGTAGCCCTTTTTTACACAAAAGATAAGTGGGCTGAGAAAGAAATAAGAGACTCAACATCCTTCATGATAGCCACAAATAATATAAAGTACCTGGGGGTAACTCTAACCAAGCAAGTGAAAGACCTGTATGATAAACTTCAAGACCCTGAAGGAATAAATTGAAGAAGATATCAGAAGATGGAAAGTTCTCCCTTGCACATGCATAGGTAGGATCAACATAGTAAAAATGGCCATCTTACCAAAAGCAATATACAGATTCAATGAGATTCCTATCCAAATACCAACTCAATTCTTTACAGATCTGGAAAAAACAATTCTCAACTTCATATGGAAAGACAAAAGACCCAGAATAGCTAAATCAATCATGTACAATAACAGAACATCTAGAGGTATCCCCATCCCAGATTTCAAACTGTAGTACAGGGTGATAGTAATAAAAACAGCATGGTACTGGTATAGAAACAGACCAGTTGACCAATGGAATCAAATTGAAGACCTAGAAATAAACCCACACACCTAAAGGATATTTTCATGGTTTGGCATTAAATAGCAGGTAACAGATTTAAAATACTGTAAATAAATTAAAGGTTACTGCAGTTCAACCTGGTTTTCTAAACCTCCAAGAGTTGAAAAAAAATGGAGCTAAGGTAAAATATAGGAAATGTGTGGTGTTAGCCCATGCCTTCAACTCCAGCGGAGACAGGAGGATCACTATAGAGTTAGTTGTCTTATAAATTCTAGAATTACAAGGAACAGGGTGGTGATGGTACATCCCTTAATCCCATCATTTGAAAAGTATACACCCTTAATCCCAACACACTAGAGACAGAAACAGGCATATCTCAGAGTTCAAGGTCAGCTTGACACAAAGCAAGCTCAAAATGGATAAAAACTTCAATCCAGGGGTGGAGGAGCACATCTTTAATCCCATATTGGGAACCACATGCCTTTGATCCCAATACTTAGAATGCAGAGACATGCCCATAGGATTTGGAAGGATTTAAGCTTAAAAGCTACTCTCAAAAGGCATGCTAAAATTCAAAGTGAATTGGCCTTTGAGATCTCAAAATATACACACATAAAGGTTTGTTTAGTTCCAAAATATCAAAATAATTTCTTTTTTAATCTCAATTGAAAGATAATACTTTTTATATTGTAAAAAAACCTAAATTTGCTCCAGGAAAAATATTCCCTGACCTCCCACCCCCCAAAAAAGGTAGTGTCCCAGAGTTAGGATTAGGGCAGGGCTCTGCTCTTATCTTTCCAGGAGATTTAAAGCATCCATCTAAGGAATCCAGGGACAACTGGACAACTGAAACCTCAGAAGAGAACAGGTCACTAAAGAAGACAAGTAGCCCAGATGATCCAGCCTGCAGACTCCCTCAATAGCTGTTTCCTCAAAAGTCTACAACCACAACAACTCAAAATCACTAAGATCGTTCAGCTCGCTGCTCCAGCCAGAACTTCAGTAAAGCCCTGAAGATCAGCTTCTGTCTACAAACTTCTTAGGACATTTAAATAGTTGAGCACAAAAGAACTAACATCAAATGATTCTATTAACATTTTTAAACATTTTTCCATTCTTATTTGGGCCCCAAACAGGTTTACTACATCCCAAATCATCAGGAAGTCATTTTAAGAGAGTGACGTCCCAACTCCAGAAGGTAGGGAGGGTGTTTTCCCTCCTTTGGTCATTTGACGGGTTATAGATAATCTTGTTATTTAGGGGGAGAGATTACAAGCTGTTAAATGGTCTTGTTAAATAGGTTTTGGAGGTTAGACTCAGGATTTCTCTCTTTTTCTTTTCGGTATCCTTCTTTCTCTCCTATGTAGGGGTGAACACACTTGAGAAAAAATGGACATAGACATAATATAGAAATGATCAAGAAAAAAGGACAGAATATTGAATATACCCTTATACCATTGTATATTGATACAAAGTTAAGATTGTATTTGGCTAAATTAGTATTGATCTTTGTATATTGATACAAAATTAAGATTATATTTAGCCACATTGGTATTGATCTTTATATATTGATACAAAATTAAGTTTAACTCTTTTTAAGGTATTGTGCCTAGGTAATGCTTAAAAATGAAATGTGAAGTTTTGGTCTTTTGCTACCAACTGTCATAAAATGTTTAGGATAATTAAGAAATGCAAACTAATAGTCATTCAAGCATGTCATTTTGTTAGGTACTAGGACAGTCTATCACAGTTATTTTCTATGTTAATCAGAAATCAAGTTACTAAGAGACAACCAACATTTGCTTATCCAAATATAAGAGATAGCATAGGTGGTCTTCAAAAATCTCAAGAGATCTGCAGAATATGGCATTCAAAGAAGAATTCTTAACTTAAGATTTTTTTGATATTGAACATGTCAGCTCCTGACAGCACCCCCATTCTACTCCAAGTAGAAGATAAGCATCCAAGAATCTCCAATTGGAGATGGTTGAATCAGTGGCAATCCTATCTCTTGGCAAGAAAAATCCCTTGCTTCAACTGTAGACAGAATGCTGTCCAAAAAGGACAAAACTTGGAAGCAGGTAAGTTGACAGCTTAGCTCTATGAAGGCAGGTTAGGCAAGTCCTTCATAATTTCTGCTTTACAATCAATGTCTGTCAAAGAAACGGGGCCAAACGGCTGAAGATTGGTGCTGTATGTTATGGAGAGAAAATGGGAACTGTACAGGCAGCCACTGGTATGTCATTTTTAGTTTTGGAAGCTTCTGGGCCTGCACTTCTTGTATAACCAGATATATTTATCCCTCTCAGGTCTGTGATGTGGTTGAAGACTAGATAGCTAGAGTCCCATAGTTAAATTTTGAATTGTTTAGGAATTAAGAGGGTGTTCTGGATCTAAGAAGATGTTTTTAAAATTGTGATGCAAGTTAGGTTGAAACTGAGTTGGATATACAACTTTAAACTCATGGAGATGTTTAGATAGTAGAATGTTAAAGTCAGGTGCCAAATACTTATGGGGTGGACATTGGGAATGTATGCTAAGCCATATAACTCTCATAATTGTGGCCTAATTATTTCTGTTGTTTTGTATTATATTTATTGTTATAAGAGAAAGGGCCATTTGTTGGACTGAAAGGGGGAGCCATTGGGGGGAAAAAGATATACCTTAAACTTAAAATGAAAAGGAAGGGGATGGGTGGGTCGAGGTGGAAGAGGGTGAGAGGGTGGGACTGGAGGCGGGAATAGGGAGAGGATTGCGATTTAGATGTAACTTGAAGAAAAAAATTAAAAAATAAAAAATAAAATAAAAAAAGAAACAAAATTTACAAAGAACCAATGGGGGGGGGGAGAACAGACTACAATGTAAAAGTTATGAGATGTATAGAAATAACTGAGAAAACAGTTATTTCAAGATGTAAGAGTTATGAGATGTGTAGAAATAACTGAGAAAACAGCCACATGAGGTAAAGTATTTCTACTGATCTTGAAGTTAGTGTGGGGTTACTGAATCACAGTACATGTTCATTGACTGGTTCTTTGGTTTCCAAAGTACTAAACATGAATTTTTACTGAAGTTTGAATGCTTTCAGTGAAATCTTTCTACATACTAGCTGGATTTGTAGTTCAGCACTTTATCATGATTGATAACTGACCATCATTTTTGACTTCTGCCCTGTGTCTAACAACTGTTAAAATGTGTTACTGTGTGGGCTGGGGAGATGACTCAGTAGGTAAAGTACTTGCTACACACACATAGGAAGTTAATTTAGATCCTAGAACATGTAAAAAGCTTGTGTGGTAGCAGGAGTCTGTAATCTCAGTGGTGGAAGATGGAAACAAACGGGTCCTAGGAAGTTCTAGAAAATCAACAAACATTGAGTTTCAAGGAAAGAGCCAAAAAAAACAAAACCACAGTGGAGGGCAACAGATAAAGACACTTGATGTTGACCCTTGTTCTCCACACATATATGCACAGGTGTGTACATTTATACACAAGTATTCATAGCGTGTTTAATATCATACACATTTGCATAAAACTACATCACTACATGTAAGCTTTAAAGATTATATCCTCATATATAAATTTGAACATTTTGATCTTTTTTTTTCATATAGGTTTTGGTGTCTGTATGTTTATAAATCTCCCCATTGCTTATCTTAGGAAATGTTAAATCTGTAATTTAACAATGTCTTAAGAGGCTTAGTATGACATTAAATTTTCTTCTTTATTCTTGAAACACTTGGAAGGTAAATTGTATAAAGTTTCTGAACTAAATGTTGAAATATATCAGAAATGGCATCTATAATCTTATATAAATATAATGTGTAATCATATATAATTTTAAAAACCTCTAAAGTGACAGTTTATGGAGTCAATCCATTTGAATTTTTCTGACATTTTTCAGCAATTCTCACGAAATAAAATGCTTTGTGTACATAGTGAAATTCATTTGTATAATTACGAATTTGATGCTTCCTATATAATTTGATTTTTCTTAGTAAACCCATTTTTACTGAAGAATAGAACATCTGCTTCTGGACTGCATGGAAGCTGAAAGCACATTGTAGTCTTATGCCTGGGATTGTGCTTAAATTTGGATTCTTGCTTAATCTTGAATTGGGTATTTGAAAATAACTGTGTAGCCAGGCACAGTGGCACACACCTTTAATCCCAGGACTCGGGAGGCAGAGGCAGTCAGACCTCTGTGAGTTCAAGGCTAGCCTAGTCTACAAAGTGAGTCCAGGACAGCCATTGATACACAAAAAAGCCCTATATATTGAAAAACCATACCAAAACAAAACCAACAAAACAAAAACTGAGCATTCTAGCAAGGTTATAGAAATCATGGTAGTTACTAGCCTATAGAGAGCTCAGAAATCAGTTAATCTTCACAGCTGGTGGATGAACCTGGGGGGGCTGAATTGCTAAGACAATTCTTAGATCCAAATCCATGAAAATAACTGTGTAAAGTGAGTACGAGATCTCAATCGATAAAAATTTAGTCATGATGTAAGAATATCACGTACTTGAGATTTATATAGAGAACAAAGGCAAACGGAGCTTAAGTTATTGAAGAGATACACCTGTCTGAAGGGAGGACTCCACTTCTTCTGATCATGTCTTTTCATGCCTGATTATAGCCATTAAATTACTTCAATCTCATTGGTACCTACTTAGCAGCCTGTAAGCATCTGTGAGATGCTAAGAATTCCAACAAAAAGCAAACAAATTTGGAGCTTCTGAAATATATAAATATTTATACATATATTATTGGCTAATTCTGCAAATGAAAAATAATGTTAAGAAGTATTAAATCCATAGAAAAGGGGAGCCTCCCCCAGTATCACCCCACCCAGCTACGATCAGGATGTAAATGAAAAAATAAGTAAACTAGTAAAATAAAAAAGGTATTAAATCCAGGGCTTAAGAGATGGATTAGTGAATAAGCGCACTTGTTCTTCAAATGGACCTGAGTTCAATTTCTAGCATACACACTGGGTAGCTCACAACAGCCTGTGACTCCAGCCCCAGGGATTCAAACACTTTCTTCTTGTTCTGTCATCCACAGGCCCACACACATGTGGCATACATACACATAGAGTCACACATACATATAAATAAAAATATCACTTTTTGAAAGAGAGAAACATTAAATTCACGCTAGGCCTATGCTGCAATCTATATGCTGTAATTTAGTCCTAACGCAATCCTACAAAGTATTATCAGCCCCCATTAGAGATATAGACAAGTTGCTTCTCAGACACTTGGCTGACAGTGCCAGGTGTGATATTTCTCTCCAAAGGTGGCATCTTCAAACACGTAAATTTTAGATGGATTTTATAAGTGGAAAGTATAATGGGAAACCATTAGTCCTACTTGTATCAAGGGTATTTATTGGTGATTCCAAATGCTGACAATAGTTTTAGCAGTGTGTCTAGAAAACCCTAGATTTCTACTATTAAAATGGCATTTTATCCTTTGTTTTTATAGTAAAAATCAATATTTTGTTTATTTAAAGTTTGATAATGAACAAGTCATAGCAATATCACTCCATGTGGTTTATTCTGGAGAAAGTACTGTTACTACACAACACAACTATATTGTGTTGTATAGGTTCTTTTTGATAGCCTACTGTAGGTAGTATAATATACCTATACTGTGTCTTAAAGATTCTAAATTTTTAAGAGATAAAGAGAATTACCAAGAATTCAAATACCATTTCCTCTAAGAAGAATGAAAACTTTATAATTGGTGTCTTACACACACACACACACACACACACACACACACACACACACACATATCCTCACTCTGACCTCTAGATCATTACCTTTCTGAGAAACTATAAGTAAAATGGTCTTCATCTCTATTATTAGTTCATTAAATATCAGTAATCCTGAGTTACAACAAAATTTAAGGTTCACTACTTTAAAATAAAATGTTTAATCTGAGAGTGGTCATCTTTTGGGGGGCAGAGAGCAGTACACTGCAGTTAAAAGACTGCCAAGGAAGCTGAAACAGGAGGATAACTAGTTCAAGTCCCACCTGGGGGACAGAGTGAGATCAAATCATGAAGAACTGAATTTGGATCCCCAGAACCCATCTAAAAATTCAGGTACAGAGGCACGCACCCTCAATCTAGGCACTGGAGAAACAGGCAGGCTGGAGCTCTCTGGTCAGCCATCATGATTCAACAGGTGAAGTCCAGCATGATGAAAGACTGTCTGAAATCAAGACAAACTGAAGATACACGACACTGACCCTTGACCTCCATATGTGCCCTTGTGTACCACATCCACTTGAGATGTGCACACATATAAACATATGCATACCACACACATATACCACAAATACCAGAAAAATACTGACTTTTCCTTTTGTGACACCTCTGAACATTTCATATATATTATGGTGGCAATCTCCTTTAAAGCATTTCCATCTATATTTGAATTCTGTCTTCATTTACTTAACTCCTTATAGTATTCTGATTAATGGCCACTTAAGAACATCAGGTACGATCCCAGGAGCCTACAAATGTGACTTTTGGAAAAAAAAAAAGGAGGCTGTGTAGATGTGATTACATTAAGATTGTGACATGAGAAGTTTACTGGTAATCCAGGTAGGTCCTAAATGTAGTTACACATGTGGAGAAGAGCCAGGGATTGATTGCAGCCATCCGAAGCTGGAAGAGAGAGAAGTGGATTTTCTGTTATATCCTCCTGAGAGGGGATGGTCTACTGTAACCCTGATCCCAGACTTCTGGCCTCCAGAGCTGTGAGAAAATTCATCTGTCATTTTAAGCCACCCAGTTTGTAGTAATTTGTTACGCTGGTCACAAGAAACAAGTACAGTTCCCTAAGAGAGAAAAGGACTATGTTTTTCATCTTGTAACCTTGCTGTCCAGAACAACAGTTTTAAATCTTGATTCAATTCCAAATAATCCCCAGAACTTGTTTATAAAAACTACTGTCCAGGCCTAACCTCCCCAGTATAGAGAGTCAACAGCAAGGGGATAAAGCTTTGGTGTTACTTACATCTCCAGATTACATAGTGTGTGACTGAAGTCGAGATGCACATGCCAAAACTACCTAATGACTAGAGAGGAAGATAGTGGAGGGGAGTGGTAAAGACCAGCAGTCCTCAAGTTAGTTTGCCCAGCGTCCAGACCAAAAGACAATTCTCTAAGGCCAAAGTGCCTAATCTTCAACTCTTTCATTTTTTAAATGTAGTGATAAATTTGTCTTCTTCACATGATTATTTTGAAGCTTAAAGTGGAAAAAAAATGTGTTTTATTTGTTTGTTTGTTTGAATATGGTGCCAAGGCCAAGTTCATTACAAGTTCTCTGAAAACATTAGATCACAATTTTGGAATCTAATCAACTTCACAATTCTGCAAGTATTATTATTTTAAATTAATTATGAAGACATGATTTTAGCCAAAATAAATGTTCACTATTCACACAAAACAAGTTATACATATTTTTTATTCACTTAAATTTACTGAGCTTCTGAGGTTCAAAGGCACATACACAGATTAGCAGAGATCTGCCAATCGACTTCTTTAAAACGTTTAGTTGGATCCCTTCTGTGGTAACAACTGGTTCACTTTCAATGTAATCTTATTAAAGTGCCCTTAAGTTGCAGTGCTTTGGATTGGCAGGGTATGAGCTATGTTTTGTATATAATAG
>CAJQZJ010000309.1:37257-50079 GCA_907164525.1 Lophiomys imhausi | reverse complement strand
CAGTGCTTTGGATTGGCAGGGTATGAGCTATGTTTTGTATATAATAGAGTCATGCCAATCTTTCCAAAGTAGCTTTTTCCCCCCTTCAAAATCCCATCTGTTTTGCTGAAGTGCCAATATCTGGGGTCTGTTTTTCATAATGTCATTTTGTTTGTGAGGATATCTGTTCCTGAGGGCTCATGAGTTGGCTGACAATGAAAAAGTGATCACAATGAAGCCAGGAAATATCCTGAAAAATAAAGCAAAAGCCAGGAAAGACACTGCACCCTGCTGGCCAGCTGCACAGAGCCCTGTGGAGGAACGAGGACTGCAGTTCAGGACATTGCTCTGCAATATGTTAGAGGAGGCTGAAGAGACTTCCAGTTAAGAGCCCCCTCCTCCCCCTGTGCCCCTCATGGGCCTTCAGAATGGGTTGAGCAAAGCAGCTTGTGGAAAGTTTTTATTTACAAAGAAAGAAAAATAAGCAAAAAGACCAATGATATTTACTTTTCTACAACCCTTTTCAGAAACATCGAGAATAGGGAAAGGATTTATAAAAAGCCAAAAAATGTACTTTTGTAAACTATGTGTTAGTTTTGTTTTGATATTTTACTAAAAGATGACAACTTGAGTTATATCTGATATTTTTGCACTGCTGAATATTTTACCTAATTTATTCAAAACTCTAGATGACTATACCAAGAGGGAGGATTATCCCCCAATACCGTCAAAGGTATAAAAGATCTTAAAAATTTGTGAAGCAATGTATCTCTGTTTTAGAAATAATTTTCAGTGCTACCTATTCTAGATGCTTTGAAAATATGCTCATGACTTTAAAGTTTTACATGTGGATATTGCTCATGAAAACTTTCAAAGAGAATTTAGCCTTCAGGATCCTTACTTGCCATGGTGATCAACAAAAAAAAAAAAAAAAAAAAAAAAATGTGTCACAGTATTGTCTACTTTGTAGCTGAAGAAAGCGTGGACTTTGTTCATTTACACTGGGATCAAATCCAGATACCTTTGAGTCAGAGACTCTTTTAGCCTGATGGAGACTGGAATCTTTTTATCTTGGGAAGCCTGGTGATGCAGTTTCCTTATAGGAGCTGATATGCACATACCTGAAAGTTATCTACACAGCAGGGTGAATGCTGCAGATTACTTGAAGCAGTTCACAAACCAGATAGTTTAAAAAACAAAAAAGTTCTGTTTTATCAGCAAATACTGTAGAAAGAACAGTGAGTCCAGAGAATGCTATGAAAGGTACCACAAGCATATCTGTTCTGCACACTGTGGGCCATAAGCTGGGTGGCCATCAAGCCAGGCTTTCATTTGGCAATGAGACTCCCAGAAGAATGAAGAACGAGAGTCCTCTGGGTCTCTTTTTAAAATCATTTTAAGATAGTAACCTAGCCATAGTGAATAAGAAAAGTGTTATGGAGATTTAAAAAAAGCATTTTGAGAAAAATGCAAAATTCAACAGTAGAAAAATAGCATTTCTTAGTTAGCTCTGTGTCTGTACAAATTCACTTGGGAATTAACTGGAAGTTTCTAAAACTTTTTGTAAAATTCCACTTTTCAGTGGAGATGTCGTGGTGTGCTGTATCCCGTTCCCCTCCCTCTGGCTTTCATTCAGGTGATAGACAGGAAAAAGAGAGTTCCAAAATCCCGCCTTTTCCCAGCCAGGCATAGCTTTTTCAGCTTGAGGTATAACAATTGTAGGAAGTGGTGAATGATGGAAACATTTTCCTAGAAGAGGAGGTTGAAACCTAGGAGAACCACTCCTATTTGAGCTGTAACTACTCACCGAGGCATGAATCGGAGGAAGCTTGCCACACTGAGAAGGCCAGAACAGACCAACGTGACTGGGGACTAGACGGTCCTTTCCTGAATGTGATGGACTAGCACACTCCCGGGATGCAGCTTCCCCTGACATTTCCTGAGCTTTTCCTCATGACTGATCCCCTCCCAGGAGTCAGTGGAAGGGATTATAACTGTATCTTAAAACAACCCGTTGGGAGAGCAGCTGTTACCACGACAGTTCTGAAGCCATGTGGGTAGGTGCCACTGCAGTGTTCGCATTTCCTACAAGAGGCGTGTTGGAAAGGAAGCAACAACTTGAAGATGGCCTTGCCCTGAAATGGCTAAAAGGAAATTCAGCTGCAGAGAGAGAAGTACAATTTCCTGAGTTTGAAAACAAATCATTCCCATGCTTCATGCATGGCAGTGTCAGTGGTCAGATAAGAGCAAATCACTCAGTAGTTGTCAGGGTTTTCATTTTCCAAAAATATAAATCGCTGTGGTTGCCCTTCATTAGCTCTGTTTTATAGTTTATAGTAAAGGATGATGTATAAGAAGATCTCACTACAAAGTGACACTGCCATTAGCTAAGGCAAGGATGGCAGTGGCAGCACAGAGAGTGAGACAAAATTGAAAATGTTATTTTTAAATAACCTAACAAACTACAATTAAGGGATAAATTAATATACACTCATTTTATAAAGTGACTTGGGATCACACCTCCTCCCTCAAGTGGATCTGTGTTTGTGAGTAGGGAAAGTACACCGACAACAGAAAAATGCCACTTACTACTGAAGCCAGTCAATTAATAATTAATAAAAGATTTAGGAGGCTGTAGATTCAAGTAAGGGACTTTCATTAAATGATGAGAATACAAGGCATTTCCTGGGGATTTGCCTTTGGTTAGTAGAAGCAGCTCAAAGCACTGGCCTTTAATTTTAGCCAGTCCTGAATCCTCAGGAAGTCTCTGGTGCTTTCGCTTTATTGCTATTTTAAGATATACTGCTGGAAGCTCTCAGAGAACATGATCTGTCTTTTAAAATCCCGTGTCTCATAGATATTCAGAACTCATTAAACACTCCATAGCATTCACACCATTCTCTGTGCCTTGATGATACTACTGCTTACAGTCTTAGGGTCATCATGCAATGGACCAGAGTTTCCATATAGAACACTGTTAAATTGGGGTTCCAAGAATATCATGTGACTGAACAAGTTAAATTTCCCCAGTAACTAGGTCTAAATGGCTGCATGGGACAATCACTTCCTAATTATTGGTGAATAAATCAAATAGTAAAATAACATATTTGAACTGTTTGGTACCTACCCTGGTACAATTAATTCACAGGCATTACAAAGATCAGGAATATTTAAACTCTATAAAGCAGATTATTGTCTTTATTATTTATAATTGCTTTCTTGCATGTTTTTATTTAACTATTTTGTGAAATTATACCCTATTTAAACTATTTTTATTATTAAGAACTTGCAGAAAATCTGATACAATTAAGTATAAATAATTACAGAAGGTACATAAAAATAATATATTGTTGTTGGTAAATTTTGCTGTTTCCATCTCATAACAAAAATATTCTTTATTTAGGGGCTACAAAATCTACAAGCTTGTAAAACCTCAGCTTAATTAAGTACACATACTAATTTTGATATCGATATCTAGAGGATAGTATGTAAGATAAAGGGTCCCTTCAGCAAGCTGTCTAGCTAAACTGAGCAAGCTCTGGGTCCAAGTGAAGGACTACCTTCAATACAGAAGATGGAAAGGGAATGAGGAAAACACTTGACTGTGGTTGAAGTTAGGTCTTTTTAGTGAAATTAGTAGGCAGCTCAGATTAGCATCTGGCAGCACATAAGGAAAGCTTGGCATCCCTTTACTTGTTGATATGGACAAAGTCAGTTGTGGTCAGGCAGCATGCCCTGTTGAAGGGGCATTGCTAAAAAACCACACAAGCCATGCAGATGATGTCAATTGCCGTGAGAAGCAACAGGACTGTTGGAGATTTCGAGAAATCTCATGGAGCCTCGAGATTGCCAAGTATCATGGGATAATGCAATATATAAGTCAGAGAATTCCACACAGTCTCTCTTCCTCCTGCCCTCACTGGCTGAGAAGTCACGCTGAAGAAGAGCACAGCAAAGTACACCATTAACAGAATTTAGATTGTTATATTCCAAGGCAAGGGCCTGGCATAAAAACTGCTGAGAATTCCTTGAAGGCGTCTGTCTGTCTTGGGGCCCCAGAGCGCCAGAAAAGTGAACGAGGCAAGCAGAGTTCAGAAGCTGCTTGGAGAGGCTGTCGGCCTTGAGACTTGCCCTGGCCAAAGAAATCATTGTGGAAATGAGTCTTAGGTGATTAAAAAAGCCACCCTCGGTTTGGTGGTTGGAACCGACTTTATAAACTGGCCACAATTTGGTGGTGGAAATAAACTGGCATTGTGAACTGGCAAAGTAATGTCCAACAAATACTAAGCTTTAGAAAGGACAGCTGTGATTGCCGTAAACCAAATTATCCTACACAGACCTATGATAAGAATATTAATGTCCTTTAAAGAAAGTTAAAATAGTGTTAGTTAAGTGTTTTTAGATAGGTATTAGAGTGTTATTAGATATTAGGGTATTCTTAGATTATAGATTTTAGATTATAAGTTTTAGGTTATAAGATTTACATATTTTATAGATGTTTGTTAAGTATTAAATATAAGTGTTTATAAATAAAAAATATTGCTACACTTGATGTCAACCTCTGGCCTCCACATACACACACACACTAACCATACCCACAGGCACATGAACAGAAAAACCCATCTTCCCCTATTATTTTCACATATCTGGCAATTGTCAATTATAAACAATGAGGTAATGAGTATCAGGGACATAAATTATAAATTATAACCACTTCTAATTTTTGTGACATTTAGACATTGTGATGTCAAATATACTCTATGTTTTCGTTTTCTTTGTTTATTTGAGACACTATTTATATCAGTGTCTCTCTAAATATCCCTGGCAGTCTTGGAAGTCTCTGTGACCAGACTGGCCTCCAACTGAGATCTGCCTGCCTCTGCCTTCCTTGTGCTGGATTAAAGGCATTCACTGCCATACTTGTCATATTCCGTTTATTGAGAAAAACGATGTTCTTGACAAAGAATGTAGAAACCAGAACAAATAAGTAGTAGAATCCAATATTAAAAATATTACAATGGGAGATAAAGGATATATGCCTGTACAGAAGAGGGGAACACAAAGTTCAGAAAACTTACTCAGAAGGGGTTATTTCTTATTTACATCTAGATAAATAAGTGAGCGATTTTAAAGATGGAAAGATGAGAAAGAACCTCCAAAAAGAGGAGAAACGTTCATTTTTTACACAAATAAGTGAAAAAAAATAATGTATAAAGAAAATTGTAAGAAATTCAAAAGAAATGGGAAAGAAGTTCATTGAGATTGAGAGTTAGGTAGGGGATAAAAGATGAAGTTGATGTCAACTGCAAAGTCCTTTTGTGTCTTGCCAAGAAGACTAGATGTTCTACCGCTAGTGGAAAACTACTAGAAAGTGTTAAACAGAGACAGACGTGCTTGGCAAAAGAATAGAGAGATAGATTAATTAGGGTATTACTGCCTTTTCCAGAAAGACCTGCCTCTAACATTTGTGAGGCAGAGAATATATAAATCCAGGCCTGGGGATGTTGTCTTCCCTTTCCTCTTCCAACCCTTATCTTTTCAGCAAAGGACTTCAGTCAAAAGGCAGTCTATCATTACCACTTCCCATCTCCATAACATCTATAAGACAAAGAACACGTGATCAGAACACAGTATCTAACTTCACATTCAACCCTCCTGGGATTTCTGGAAACATGGAGACAGTCCTGAAGGATACAGACACAGGATCCGATGAACACATTTCTTTTGAGCCCTAGATTTCTCATTCATGAGGATTTGCCATAAAGAGGTCTAGGGCAATATTTCTTTAGAGAGTACAGCTTAAGGCAGTGGTCCTTTTGTTTGGTCAATACCTAGATTTGTACAAAGGAAAGGTTTAGGGTGAGAGAGTTTATTCAGTGAACAAAGCATTTTTTGTTTGAGCCACATGACCAATTTTGAGCCTTGAAACCACATGAAAATATAAGGAGAGAATTAACCCCATCAATTTGTCCTCCGCCCTCCATAAGTGTAGTATGGAAAATGCATGCCTGACACAAACATCATATACACAGACACTCATAACCAGTAAGCCTAAGAGTAACAGGGGGATAGTAAAGAAAGAGATCCAGCTGTAGTAGCATGACAACAGACACTATACAGCAGAAGCGCGTATATGAACTGTGTGTCACACAGGAGAAAGGAGGAAGTGTAATCCCAGAATTTCTTTGTTGGAAACATAGTAAACAGTACTAATAATAGCTATCACAGTGATGACTGCGCTCAATCCATTACTAGTACTGGGCCTACTACTAATTAGTACTACATTTCTATGCACCAGTAGCTAACTAAATGTTTCACTAATCTAAGAAATATGAGGATAGGATGGAACAGAATATGAGGACATGAAAAATATCAGAAAGGAAGATTATAAGCACAGTTGTTACACTTTGATTTTGGTTTATTTAAGTATACTCATCACACTCAAAAGATGATTAGTGAAATTAGCACTGCTGTGGAGTAAGTAGTTACTAGTAGCTAGTTACAAAAATAATTCTATTTAAAGAATGTAACTAAAAAAATATCTTAAAATGTGTTTACTTCTTCATTATTGCTTTGATCTCAAATATTTTAAAATATCCCTAAAAACACGCATAATTCATTCAGGTGCAGCATGAAGTTATCTCATTTGGCCATAACATTTGCCAGCCATGTTTCCTGTGTCATCTTTTCTACTGAGTAGAAGATTCTGATAAAGCCCTGCTGGTTCAATTTTGTAAACTGTGCTGTAAAATTACACATGTTCTAGTTATTTAGACTTAACTCCCTTCACTTAACACTTGAATCTCATGGTCATCACTTACCTTTTTCAAGTTGGTCATCACTGCTGATCAACTTCTAACCCATAGACTGTTGGTGGCCATGTTTGTTATCACAGGTCTCACTAATAAATTCAAGAGCTTCTGTAAATGTTGGAGGTCATTGACAAAATGTGATCAAAGCTCATAATTTATGCCCAGATTTAAACACTTTATGAATTCATTTTGTGTCGAAGATTTTTCTGCTCAACATATAGTTTCTATAGAAATGGGCATAGTTTATCTTCTACCTATGTAGAAATGAAAGATTTAAGGGAGGAGATGGATCTTGAGTCACTCAATGAAGATGCATATTCAGGTCTTCGAGGGTCTCTCCTGCTCTACAGCGTGGTTCAGGGCAACAATCTTACCAATCAGTCATTCAACCAAAGAGGAGTCTTTTTATCCTGACATTGTTTACAAGTGACTGTCATATGATCTTCTAATTTGGAATCCATGGGATAATTACTATTCCCAAACATGAGGATCTTCCAAAGGTTACTTTTATCCTCATATTTCTGGATGGAAATCACTGCCAGTTTCAAATGCTATCACTGAGAGTTATGATATGTTTTATGTGTGATTATGGGCCTTTTTGATCTCAGTTTTAGAGAAACTAGGAACACTATTCTTAGCACTTGCCCTGGAAAACTGATCACCTTGAATTAAATCTTTTCTGGAACACTAACCTGAGAAAAAGTAGCTAACCCCTCTGTAGTTTGTAGCATTAAGATATTCTCCACTTGTAATATATGATATAATTTTGCGAGCTCTCTGTAAATAGGTCAACATAGTTAGTTTATTTTGTACATCAAATCCAGTGAATGTGGTAATGAAGACATATGTGCAGATGTAGATATAATTAAATAAGGACTTCTATAAATATTTCTTACTAGTTAAGTAATATGTCAGAAAACCTACCTGTATAGCAAAGAAATGAAAATTTAGTTGCTAGGTATGTGGCAAGATGGGGTAAAATAATAACTGAGAGCTGGAGGTTGGAACTCATTGCACTAGAGGATCAACAGTAGCAAAATTAGGAAGCCTATAATATTTTTCAAGTTGGTAATCTAAACTTGAAAAAAAAAACCTAAAGAGTTTTTTTTTTTCTCTCAACATTTCTGTGAGGGCAACTAAATTTCAGTGTCAGTTTTACTGGGGACAAACAACAGCATCCAAAAACACAGCAAATTGCCTATATAATAAAATCTAAACTCATGAATAATTTAATCTGAAAGACTTCTGTTGATACATTTTGCTAATCATGTTCTAGAATAAAAGCTGGGCTTCTCAGTTCCTTGATCTATGTTCACAAGCGTACGAACGTGTGCTGTGACACCTCCTTGTCCATTTGCTGGGAAAGTGGCTCTATATGACTGAATAATTTTCATATGGATCTTATAAAATGTCAATCATGGAGCATATTGCTGTAGTCATTGCTATTCATTGCTGTTTTTGTTACTGATATCTGAAGTCATATTCTAATTTGTTTATTAACTTCTAGACTATTCACTTTCTAGAATGTAAACACTCTCAGTGACAGAACATAGTTTTCATCACAAGTCACAATAGACAGTAAATTGCTCCACACGTAACAAATAAGGGACAGAGTAAGAAGTCTATAGACTGCTAGTTGAAAACCTTTCAGGAAACAAACCTCTGAAATTGAGTAGTTACCTATTTTAACATTCAGTTGTTGAGGCTGAGATTAAGAGAGATTAAATTTTATTCCTAAAGATTCAGTGCGTTATTAGTGACAAAATCTGTGCATAAGTCCATATCCTCTAATTTTCCTATCAAAATTGTCTTCACTGAAAACAATTTTGTTTTCAACTTAATATATGATGACAAAGAAATAATAAGATTTTTTAAATTGTAGAAATTGGCACATAATATTAGAAAACTTTGGGAAATGCTGAAACATATTTAAATGTTCTGATATCTCAGTAGCTTATTTTAGCAGAAACTCTGTTTTGAACTTCAGATAATATCAAACTGTGATTTCTTTTATATTAACCAGTGGGGACAATGGATAAGCCCATCTATCACATGCTCTTTGTTCCTCAGCAAACTGTCCATGTTCTTCAGAAAGTCTCTACTACACTCCTTAGAAAGAGTCTTTAAACCTAGACTTACATGACTGCATTTTCTCCCCCCCCCCAGGATTTGTTGTAGTTATGCTAAAAAAATACATATTCAAGATATATACTGTGGCTATTCTATATATGTACACATAGTAAAACTATCATCACCTTCAAATTGATATAAGTTGATACAAAACACAGTTTTAATTGTGTGTGTATATCAATGACTTGTAGAAATTTCTCCATAAATTTCAAGTGTATAATACAGTATTACTAACTGTAGTTACTATATTGTATGTTAGAGTTCCAGAACTTGCTATGTAGCTCAAAGTTTGTACCCTCTGACAACTTCCCCATCACCTGCTCCCTCCCATATACCCCCAGGACTCCCTTTACATTTTTGTTCTGTTTTTATGAGTTCAACATTTTAAAATTACTTATGTAGGTGACATCATTACATGGCATTTAATTTATTTCACTTAGAGTAATGTCCTCAGGGTTTGTCTAATTCTTACGATGACAGAATTTTGTTGTTTAATTGTTGAATTATGACTAATAGGGTTTTTTTGCAGTTTATAAACATCAAAATACCTCTATAAGAGAAAATTGGCTAATGACAGTATAACTATTGTTACTTCCTCCTAGATGGTTTTAAAAAATACAATGTTTGTGTATATAAATTTTTTCTCATGGGAATAGCTATGCAAATGAAAGTACCTGGCATGATCACTGAGCTTAACTTCTCATAACTTAACTCAGATCTGTTTAAATAGTGATTGCTGTTAGATTCCTTTTGTTATTTCTTCTTATCAGCTATTTGTCAATGCCATATTTAAATGTCATTCAAGGAGCAAGAATATTTCTGGAAGAAAGTTACCATACAACAATGTCTACTAGTGTTGTTTAAATGACAAAATAAGGAGAACATTAGTTCATATACTCTTATATTTTATCTTGTGGATCTTACACATAAATACCATACAGCAATATGTACCAGATTTGTTTAAATGATAAAATAAGGAAAGCATTTTACTACTGTACTAAAACTGATTGTGTTAAGAAAACCAAGACATTGTGTGTGTGTTTGTGTGTGTGTGTGTGTGTGACAGTGTTGTATTACGTTTCTTCTCAGGCTATATCTTAGATGTAAATGGTGCAGATAATTACCATGTTTTTTTTTAATTCAGACATAAAATGAATATTTGAATATCCTATCCTAAGGCTATAAATGTTCAAAGTCTTATAATCAACTTTTTTGTAAGTAGAATGAACCAATGTCATACTTAAAACATACCTACCGGCAATAAATAATTACAGTTTAGAAAAAAAATGAAGAGATTGAACAAATGTTTCTAGATAGCATATTCCTGTTTCTAAATACATTTTAAACACTGAATTTCACTGTTAGAATTTTCCATAAGAAAAGTCATAGTACTTCTCCATGCTCTGGGCTATTTTTAAGAATATTAAGCTTAAACTAGTACATCTGTTAGATACTGAAATAGCCCCCAAGGAATCCCTAAAGACCCAGTTTGCTTTTTCAGGCAGCAACTTTTCCTATTTGTCAAATCCTTATAATCAGAGGAGGATTACCCTGCCCAGGTGTGACCTTGAATACCAAAATACAGCTGCAAAGAGGCTAATCTGACTTCCCATCCCCTTCCTTTCCCTCCCTAAGCATGGCAGAAAATGCCTTTTCCTCTCCTGTGGGGAATTCATGGATATGCATTTCGAAAGATGTTCCCTTTCTGTTGCTTAGCAATCGTGCTATTGTGGCCAGATTGAAAAATATATTCAAAGGAAAGCTAAGACACTAAAAATATTTGATGTTTATTTTGTGACAAAAACTTACATTATGCATAGAATAATAACAATTTATTACTATCACTCTGCCATGTATTTTACAGGGACTGCTGCTGTTTAGATTTGTGAATTATGCTTGAGAAAAAGATGTTTCCCTAAAACAACATAGTTTTAAAAACACAGGGATTTTAGACTGTCTCTAAGCTAATGCTCCTTAGAGTTACATAAGATCAAGGTACCAGCTGGTACCTTGATCTTATGTAACTCTAAGGAGCATTAGCTTAGAGACATACATAAGTAACTAGCTCAAAGGGTGTTTGTAACATGCCTCTATTCAAATGAAATCTTACCAAAAGCCACAACTTTGACAACATCCCATAACAGTTCATCCACTCACTGGAGACAAACACTGTGGTTTTCTGTCCTTTTAATTTGCCTTATTCTTTATCATAACATTTATCAGCACCACAATCATAGCACTTAGAAGATTTATTGTTTTAGTTTTTATTGTTGTGGTTGCCTTCTTCCACAAGACAAAAGCTTCATTAAAGCAGACAATTCACCATTTGTTGAAGATGCTGTCCTTTTTCCATTGTGCGGTTTTGGCTTCTTTGACAAAAATTAGGTGACCATAGGTGTGTGGGTTCATTTCTGGGTCTTCAATTTGAGTCCATTGATCCACTGGTCTGTTTCTATACCAGTACCAAGATGTTTTTACTATTATTGCTCTGTAGTAGACCTTGAAATCTGGGATGGTGATACCTACAGATGTTTTTTTATTGTACAGGATTGATTTAGCTATTCTGGGTTTTTTTTTTTTTGTTCCATATGAAATTGAGAATAGCTTTTTTTCCAGGTCTATAAAGAATTGTGTTGGTACTTTGATAGGAATTGCATTGAATCTGTATATTGCTTTTGGTAGGATGGCCATTTTTATTATGTTGATCCTACCTATCCATGAGCATGGGAGATCTTTCCATCTTCTAAAGGCCTCTTCCATTTCTTTCTTCAAGGGCTTGAAGTTCTTGTTGTACAGGTCCTTTACTTGCTTGGTTAGAGTTACCTCCAGGTATTTTATATTGTTTGTGGCTATTGTGAAGAGAGTTGTTTCTCTGATTTCTTTCTCAGCCCATTGATTTGTTGTATAAAGAAGGGCTTCTGATTTTTTTGAATTAATTTTGTATCCAGCCACCTTGCTGAAGGTGTTTATCAGCTGTAAGAGTTCTCTGGTGGAATATTCATACTTATCACCTTGTATAGAACTTAAGTCCAAGTGGATCAAAGACCTTAACATAAGGCCACTCACACTAAATCTACTAGAAGAGAAAGTGGGAAAAACCCTCGAACTTAACTTCTCTGAGGTTCAGTGAGCTGTGGATACCAGGGGCACCCTGAGATCACATGATGCCAGTGTGCATCCAGAGATGTTACAGACAGGGGACACTGTGGCACAGGTGACAACTTCCTGAACAGAACACCAACAGCTCAGGACATAAGACCAACAATCAATAAATGGGACCTCATGAAACTGAAAAGCTTCTGTAAGGCAAAAGACACTGTCATTCAAACAAAACGGCAGCCTACAGATTGGGAAAAATTCTTCACCAACCCCACATCTGACAGAGGGCTAATATCCAAAATTTACAAAGAACTCAAGAAATTAAATGCCAAGAAACCAAAGAATCCAATTTTAAAATACGGAAAAGAGCTAAACAGAGAATTCACAAAGGAGGAATTCCTAAAGGATGAGAGACACTTGAAGAAATGCTCAGCATCCTTAATCATCAGAGAAATGAAACTCAAGACAACTCTAAGATTCCATCTCACACCTGCCAGAATGGCTAAGATCAAAAGCTCAAATGACAGCACATGCTGGCAAGGGTGTGGAGAAAGGGAACCATCCTCCACTGCTGGTGGGAGTGCAGGCTTGTGCAACCACTATGGAGGTCAGTAAGGCGATATCTTAGAAAACTTGGAATAGCTTTGCCTCAGGACCCAGCCATACCACTTCTGGGCATACACCCAAATGCCTCTTCATGAAATCATAAGGAAGTTTCCTCATCTATGTTTATAGCAGCCTTATTTGTAATAGCTAGAAGCTGGAAACAACCCAGATGTCCCTCAACCGAAGAATGGATTAA
>CAJQZJ010000309.1:0-33511 GCA_907164525.1 Lophiomys imhausi | reverse complement strand
TGTGTGTGTGTGTGTGTGTGTGTGTGTGTGTGTGTGTGTGTGTGTGTGTAAAGAAACTTCAAATGGTTGAGACACACTGAAAGGAATGTTCAACATCTTTAGTCATCAGGGAAATGCAAATCAAAACTACTTTGAGATTCCATCTTATAGTTGTCAGAGTGGCTAAGATCAGTAACAAAATCTACAGCTCATTCTAGCAAGATATGGATCAAGGTGAAAATTCTTCCATTGCTAGTGGAGTGCAAATTTGTACAGTCATTACAGAAATCAGTACGGTGGTTCCTCAGAAAGTTGGAAATCAACCTACCTCAAAATCCAGCTATGCCACTGTTGGACATATACCCAAAGGACACTCTATCCTACCACAAGGACACTTGCTCAACCAGGTTCATTGCAGCTTTGTTTATAGTGTTAGAAACTGGAAAAAACATAGATGTCCCACAACTGAAGAATAGATTTTTAAAACGTGCTAATTTATACAATGGAGTATTACTTAGCTGTTAAAAATGACAACATGAAATTTGCAGGCAAATGAATGGAAGTATAAAATATCCTGAGTGAGGTAACTGAGACCTAGAAAGTTGATGGTATGTCTTCACTTATAAGAGGATAGACATTAAGTAAATTATAGTCAATTTAGTAAATGGTAACCAATCTAAAATCTGTAGACTCAGAGATGTTAGGTAAAGAGCAGGGTATAGCAGGGACATAGGAATATCTCAGGGTAGGAATAAAATAGATTTATGGGTGGACTGGGGTAGGATATAGAGGGACTGGAATGGGGACATGAATAATCAGGTTGAAGTGCAGATGGGTGGGAGAAGAGATTGTGGGGAGAGATGGCTGGTATTGGGGAAAGCTTTGGGGGAATGGTATGGAAACCTGATACAGTGGAAATTTCTGGAATGTATGAAGGCAATCCTAATGTGGACTAGTGATAGTGGAAATGAAGTCTCAACTAGACATCTCAGCTAGCCAGGTCAGGTTTCTGATAGCAGGATTTTGTTACATTCAATTGAGTTGTTGGCCAATATGGTCCCATGGAAATCCCCAAAGAACCCAGGTTTTTGCTAAGACAATACTGTCTGCAAACTTACAGTGGGTCCCCATTGCTGAGAACAACACCCACACAACTCATTTAATATGGAAAAGTTGAGCTGGTGCCTACATGGAGCCCTCAATCCTACTTCTAATCTCTGATATGGGAAGGTACTCTTCTGGCTATTGAAAGAGAAATGTGGATGCCAAATTAGGAACAAAATCTTGTGGCCTACAATCTGTACTTCCAGCAAAAATGCTAGGGCAATGGGAAGTTGTGGGAGTAGTCAACCAATGTCTAATTTGATCTAAGGTCCATTCCACAAGAAGGAACTCACACCCAGATACTGCTTGGGTAACCAAGAACCAGGGACTAGACAGCGAGAGACGTGGGGTAAAACCAAGCACTACTGGTCTAAGAAAAAAAAAATCCTAATGCTAGTCTGCTATGTTCATAGATCACTTCCTTATCCAGTCAATATTAGTGAAGCTTCCTCTAGGAACAGATGCAGATACCAACAGCCAGACATTACGTAGAGAGAGAATCTAAATGGAACTCCATTAAATCTCTCCCCTCAGAGCTCAGGGAACATCATGGAAGAGGAGACAGAAAGATCATGAGAACCAGAGGACATAAGGAGAACAAGGCCCTCTGAATCAACTAAACAAGGTGCATATGAGCTCACAGAGAATGAAGCAGCATACACAGGGCATACCTGGGTCTGTACCAGATTCTCTATGTATATTTTGTATCTATTAGCTTAGTATTTTTATGGGACTCCTGTCTGTGAGAACAAGTGTGTTGGCATATTTTTATTTCTATTTTATTGGATTCTTGTACCTCTATTTTCCTTACAACTATTATCTACCCTAATCTCTTCCAATACCCCAATTCAAAGTAGGAGAGACAGAAAGTTAGAAGGGAAAGGGGATATAGACTTCTTTAGACTACTTCCTGCTGATAAGGGTCTTCGAATTCCTCGGGGCAAGTCCAATCTTTGTAGTCAGGATATTTCCAAACTTCTTCTCAAATCATAACAACAGCAACTAGGAGCATCAGGGAGAGAAGTAGTCTTCTTCTTTTTCTTTAGAGCACCCGTATCCCTCTCTGGGCTCTGGTATTTATACTCTCTCAAGAATCAACTGAGAATTTTCAAAGGAGGAATCTCTAATGGCAGTGAGACATTTGAAGAAATGCTCAATATCCTTAATCATCAGAGAAATGCAACTCAAGACAACTCTGAGATTCCGTCTCACACCTGTCAGAATGACTAACATCAAAATATCAAATGGCAGCACATGCTGGTGAGGTTGTGAAGAAAGGAGAACGCTCCTCCATTGCTGGTGGCAGTGAAAACTTGTACAACCACAATGGAAATCAGTCTGGCGATATCTTAGAAAACTTGGAATAGCCCTACCTCAAGACCCAACCTTACCACTTCTGGGTATCTGCCCAAATGATTCCTTACCAAACCACAAGGGCATATCCTCAACTATGTCCATTGCAACCTTATTTGTAATAGCTGGAAACTGGAAACAACCCTGATGTCCCTCAACTGACGAATGGATAAAAAAAAAATTGTACATTTACACAATGGAATACTACTCAGCTACCAGAAACAAGGAAATCATCCAATTCACAGCCAAATGGATGGAACTCATTCTGAGTGAGCTAACCCAGACTCAGAAATATGCACATGGCATCTACTAACTTATAATTGGATTTTAGTCATATAGTACAAGATAACTAGTCTACAACCAACACATCAAAAGGATCAGGAACATAGACTTTGTTACCTATTAGTGGGACAATTTGCCCTATGGGTGCTACCATGTAGGCTCCCAGTGTAAGAGGAAGCATTTAGCTCTCATATGACTGTTGAGCTGAGAGGGGCTGATATGTAGGGACACTCCACATCAGAGGAGTGGGATGGGTGGGAGAGGGAGGAGAGGGTAGGAGGATGGAACTGGGAGGGGTGGAAAGAGGGTCCTTTGATGGAGATGTAACTTGAAGTAATAAATAAACATTAAAAAAGTATCATATCAGCTCCTGACAGCACCCCCTATTCCACTTCAAGTAGATGATGAGCATCAAAGAATCTGCATTTGGAGATGGCTGCATAAGTGGCAAGCTAGACACTGGGCAAGAAAAAGCCCTTGTTTCAACTGCAGACCATATGTTGTCTGAAGTGGACCAAACTTGGAATCAGGTAAGTCAACAGCCTAGCTCTGTCAAGACAGGATGTTGGAAAGTCCTTCATAATTCCTGTTTTATAATTAATGTCTGTCAGAGATACTGGGCCAAAAGGCTGAAGATAGGTGCTCCAATGTTATAGAGAGAAACTTGAGACTGTCCAGGCAGCCAGTTGTCTGTCATTTCTTAGTTTTGGAAGCTGCTTGCTCTACACTTCCTGTACATTCAGATATATTTATCCTTCTCTTGTCTCTGACGTGAGACTCGATAGTTATAGTCTCACAGTTAAGTTTTAACTTGTTTAGGAATTAAAAGGATGTTCTAGGTCTCAGAAGATGTCTTTAAGTTGATAAGACAAGTTAGGATGGAAATTGAGTTTGGCATAGAACTTTAACTCATTGAGATAGATAGATAATAGAATATTATTAGTTGCCAAATACATATGAACTGGACATTGGGAATGTATGTCACACCTTTGTGTGTTCCTAATTGTTCTTACTGTTTTGAATTGTATTTATTATTGTAAGAAAAAGAGCCTTTTATTAGTCTAAAAGGGGGAGATGTTGGAAAAAAAGATAAAAAAGAGTCCCCAGAATTAAGCTATCTGCAGCTTGCAAAGATCATGCCCCTGCTAGAGCATGAGACAATCATAATTAAGAGCTATGGACAAACTGAAGCAGCCCCATATTCCACATCTGGGATTAAAACAAAAACATATTCACATAACACAGCTTTTTTTTTTTTAAAGAAACCAAAATTCTTGTTACACAAGTGAGTCTCTGATTCTTGTGACTGCTCTTGGAACTCTTCTCCTCCTGTCAACTTGCTCTGTTCAATTTCTATATGATAGTTTTTGCTTTATATTATTATATTTTATTTTGTCGTATTTGGGTGTCATCTTATAGATTCCTGTTCTTTTCTACAGAGACACAGAAAGGATCTGGGAAGTAGGATAAGTGCAGAGGAACTGGGGGATTAGAGAGAGGATAATCTATAATCAGAATATTACCATATAAGGAAAGAATCTACTTTCAATAAAATAATATATTATAAAATAATTTATAATATGAAGTTGTTTTAAAATCATTAAGTTTAACTCTGAGGACATACTGGGTCTTCTAAGCCATAATCCCCATGTCTTTCTCTGGGAATGAGATATTAAAATGGGCTAAGTCCAGTGATTCTTTAGGGGGTCCTTGGAAGCAACAATTAGGCTCTCATGGATATTATATGCACCCTATCTATGAGAAGCTGCTACTCATGCAGCTTAGACAATCTGCTGTCAGCACTGGGATTTTTCTTTGCTTTTTTTTTTTTACATTCCTTGCATTATAGTAATAATTTTAATGTGTCAGTTTTATGATGTGACTCTGAAAGGAGGCTTGTCTTGAAAAAGCTAGCTGGTAGTCAAAGAAGATAGTTGCTAAGCAAGAAGTGCTAAGGAGCATTTGGATTTTTTGCGTTATTTCCAGGATCATGTTCAAGCCCCTTCCTTTAAAAACTTCAGAGTATGCTAGGACTTTGAAAATGCATTACTCTGTGCTGGTTTTCAACTCAAGTTTCCTTCAGATCTTAAGAAATAACTCAGTTCTTTCAATAACTTTTTTTTGGTTTAAGATTGATAGTTAGACTTTGGATAAGATAGATAATCTAACTATTTTCTATTTCTTACAATCAAATTTAGTTACCCTCTACTTATTCTCTAGTCACATTAGGATCACACCTCCTAACAACTTAAAGTGTTACTTTTTATAATTTCAATAAATATACAATTTGATCTCATGACTCTGAGCAAAAATTATGATTTATGAACAAACTGATGATGGCATTAGGCATCACATAACAAACCCATGAAGTGTAAAACACAATAACATTATTACTGTTGGAAGAATAAGCTTTGGACAGCAAGCTAGGAAGTCTGAGCCTTTCTGCTCTGAATTTTCTGCACATCTTGAGCAAAACTCTCACCAAAGAGCTGATAAGCAGGAGAATTTTAAAGAGTACATTTTTAGAAGTTAAAAGTTTTACTTACAACCATAAACACTCCTGAAAGTTCCTTGGCTCTTCTTCCTGTAGCTGTCTCACTAGACAGCAGGCCTGTGGCGGAATCATCTTTGTATAGACTCCTCCAGTGGGAGAAAACCACTTATTTTGAGTGTAGGTGGAGAGTTTGATTTGACAGCACTGACAGGACAGTGTGGGTTTCATTGTGGTTTTGTTCCCTGTATACTCTTTTGCACAGGGAGGAGGGGCTTCTTTATCTTTTAATATCAGTTGTCAAATGACTACTGAAATAGACACACAAGGAGCTTTTAGTAGAAATGCTCTAAACCTCTCACTTAAACTAAAATATCAGCTAATGCCACCAGAAGCTAAGGTCTATTACACCCTACGCATTTAACTTTCTGCCATCCTACATCTGAGATGCATGTATTTGAGATGTAAATTTCTTAGGGAGAAGAGTGAATATCTTAATATGAACTTAATCTCATGACTCTGAGCAAAAATTATGATTTATGAAATATACATATCTATATTAATATGAACTTAATCTCATGACATCTTTTCTTTTGTTTCTTTGGGTCATGGCTATTTTCTATATTTTTTAGTCCACTTGGTGCTTAGACTGCACATACTTAACAAGCAAGTAGAACCATCTGTATACTAACACCTATGCTGCTACTATGTCAGGACACATTTAAGCTGTCAGTGCAACTCATAGAAGAGGGTAAAGCAAGATCAGGTAAAATAAAATGAAAAATAGCTTGTTTGGTTTTATTTCAGGTTCAAGTTTTCTTTTATGCACTACTGTCTTTAATGCCTTCAAGTAAACCATGTTAAAAATTAAGCATCATATTACAAATTGAATAGTCCATCTGTGATATTAAAAAGAGTTGACCTGACTAATAATTAAATCCTAAAAAAGAAAAAAAATGAGGTCAAATATGTTTTAAGAATATAAAACTATTCAGTCTAAACTGTAATACAAATATATATATATATATATATAATGTATTTTTACCTTAAATATTGCTGGCATATATCCTTTTAATATTTAATTATTTATTTATCTATCTATCTATCTATCTATCTATCTATTTATTTATTTATTTACTTATTTATAGCTTTTGAGGTTCAATAAATAATGTGCATCCATTATACATTATAATCCAAGAGATGCATTTTTACTGATCAGCGTTAAACATCATTTTAATTTGCTTCCAAAACATTTAGCATTTGTTATTTGTACACTTGAGTAGGAAAAAGAATAAAATCTCTCAGTAATCATGTTGAAATTACACCAAAATTCACTAGCACACTTAGACTCAGATTATTAAACAATATTCAGAACAATTTCCAAAATACCTGAACTTTAAAGTCCACTAAGAGTCAGAAGTAATAAATTCTGGGGAGTATAATAAATGGCTTTTATATTTGGAAAGAAAGTTGAAATGAACGATCATATGTTACTTATATGTATGTTTTTAGGGCTTGGCACTAGACAACCAGTTGGTGTTCTCTTCCCTGGGGAGAGCCATGTCTCCTCTTCCTGCTTGCCTCAGTTTCCTACAGTGCTTTGTGTAGGTTTGAGGCCTTGTGGGCTTTTCCCCCATTGCAGATAATCAGAGAGAAAATTTAAAATGACAATATTCAGAAAACTGAAAGACCATTTGTTTTTATTTAAAATGTAACAAATTTTATATCAGACAAAGTAAATATTTTATTTCCAAGCTCTCACAATTAGATCATGGATTTTTCTTAATTCTTATAAACATTTTTACTCACAAATTTCTGTTTATTTATACTGTTAATGTTGACTTTGTTTAATGGACAGTACTCTATTTAAAAATATGTCTTCTGAAGTTGTCACAATGTAAAATAAGCCTTTTGTTGTAGTAATTCTTTTGGAATTATTTATACTTTCAGTTTTATAAAATGAAACAGCAACAATCATCTTTAATAGTTAAAACAAAATTAAACTCTACTTTTCAAGCATGGAAAAGAGAACTAAGAAACAAAACTTATTTGGTTAGAAATAAACAGCTGTGCATTATGCGTGGTTTCCACTTCCATTTGAGATTTATTGACCATTTGAAGAAAGACATAAAAGTTACTGTCTTTGCTCAATGCTGGGAAAATAGAAGTTTGGTACTATTTTCCAATATGTTCCAGCTATTATTTTTAAAACAAGTAATAAAGGATAAAGTACCCTGCATTAAAACACTGCATGTACCTCTATATGTTCTTGTTCTCTGGCACAGAAAAGAAAAGGGGAACTAAGAAAGATAAAAGATAAAATCTTTCCCTGAGTGTGTTAGAAATTTATCACATTTAGTTGATGGAATATTCAAAATATACTTTGGCTTCCACCAGCATTGTAATAATCTCATTAAAGACACCAAAATGTTTTAAATGTTGGATCTAACAGATTTCTTTCTATGGTTAAGCTCCTAGTTCTGAATACAAATTTAGTATCAACTTATTCAAAATAGTAGTTGCTGCTGTTCACAAGTTCCCAAACACTACATCTTTTCCTTATTTTTTCCTAGCCTGACAATACATTTTTAGTGGTACTTAAATATTATTCATGGGGCCAACCACACACTTTCTCTTCTTGACACACATACTGCTGATCAGCTGTCACTTATTGTACAGTTTTTATTTTGCTCTCCAAGAATCACCTGCATAGTGTTTTTCTAGAGCAGCATTTCTCAACCTGTAGGCTGCAACCCATTTGGGGGTCAAATGATCCTTTCATAGGGGTGACCTAAGATTGGAAAACACAGATGCTTGCATTTTGATTCATAACAGTAACAAAAAATTACAGTTATGAAGTAGCAATGAAAAAATTTTATGGTTGGGGGTCACCACAACATGAGGAAATATATTAAAGGTTCACAGTATTACAAAGGCTGAGAACCACTCTTCTAGAGGTGTTCATGTGATTTTCTCAAATATAACAATCTTAGTACATCACAAACTGAAATAAGTACTTTCCCAAATCGTTTTTCTCACTCCTCACTATGAATTATGGTTAGTATTATTTTAGTCCATCCATTAGTTTTAGCCAATGATCAAAAACCAATCCTCCTTTTCCATGGCCTTCACTCCGTACTCCCAAATATCTGTCATCCATACCACTGGACATCTTTTAGATATAGAACTCTTCACTTTTCTGTTTTCCAGGAACATAGTAGGAAAATAATAAAGGTAACTTACGCCTTTTGGGTAGGTAGGTGTTTATGCATATTTTCTCACTTCTCCAGAGAAAGACCATGAAGTAATAAAGGGGTAGCGTTGAACAGGATGTGCTTTATGCCACTGTTTCTTTCTTGAGATTTATCAAGCTGGATTCATTGTAGTCATCAATCTTCAGAATATAGGGACATGGTGGACATTAGAAATTTACATTCCCACTCTGAAGAGATGCCAAAGATATATGGCATAAACCCCTGGGAAGATGTAGTGTGTAGTACACTGAAGGCAAGTTTTTCAAAAACCAATCATTTTAACACTCAGTGACTGAGTAGATTCTAGGAAAAAAATCCATAAGAAAATATATTCACAGAACAGTTTTTAATTGTACACATTTTTATTGCAATTGTATATTGGATATACAATTGTACCTAAAGAGCTGTGGATTTTTAAGTCTTTCAAATCCTAATGTTAATTTTAAGCTTTCTACATTGAAAGAGGTAGAAATCAACATAGTGATCTGACTTATGGATGTAGAATTTGTACCAATCCTGCCCTGAGTTCTTGTTACAAACACATTTTCTTGCCTGCTGGTACGTCATTGTGTTAAGAGCTTCCTTCAATTGCATCTCGTGTTTTTTTTAAATTTCTTTTTGGCTCTATTTAAAGTGGCATTTTCTAACTGTACAAAAAATGTACTAATAGCTCTAAGGTATAACATTCTAAAACTCAAAATTCCAAAGAAAAAAGACATTCATTAGTGTTTACACTGCACTGAAAGTAGACTCTTTTCCCATGTTTGGCTTAATAGTCTCATAGTGCACAGTATAATGTGTTCACGTAATGTTCTTTATAAAACTAAGTATTATGAGGACAAAAACTATAAGTATTGCCTGTTCCAATAATAAAATATTACAAAAAATGATATATTCGTGTGCTGAGGAAAACCTCTGTTCACAGGTAGCTGCATGTCACTACTGCAACCTTAGAGTTATTGTGCCATGCTGGTAATTTTTGTGCTTTATAGACACTATATCTTATTAGGACAGTCATCCACTTCTCTTTTTTGGAAGTTTGAATGGTACTGTCTGGTCCTTAGGGCAAGAGGCATTCGTGTCAGATACAGCTCAGAGTCCTCTAGGCCCTGTGTCTGAAGCACATGGGTCTTCAACAATTGGTATTTACTTTCCACTTCTGAGGGACAACCAAGGCCAATACCAATAGTTTGTAATGCTTTGGAAGTCTCTTGGAAATAATTGACCAACAACTTAAAGAGAGCTTCTCACAGCATGTTACTCTTTGTGCAAACATTCTGATAGGTTCTGCATTTCAATGTTCTCAGCTTTTATTGCCTAAGGGTTCTTTGGATAACCTTCAATAGTTACTGCATGGGAAGATTTTCTAAGTGAGAATTCCACTCCACAGTAGACAAATAACAATTTCTAATCAGACAATAGAGATAATGTCTTACCTTCGCAAATTTTTGCCAGTGTTTCTTGTGTTTCTTGACATCCATTAAAAGTCATAGCTAAGAGATAGCAGTAAACCTTTGAAAGAGAGGCAGACATGGCTGACTACTGAGAAAGTGAGGAACTTTTCCATGAAAGTACAAAATGATTTATGTTGAGAATTTGTCACTATTTCAAATCTCAAGGAGAAAATATGTTTCAAACAGAGTTTCAAAAACAAATGGGAATTTGTTTTTTGATTGATAGCTGGCTTATTTTTGAGATAATGTCCTACATATACAGCCAAAGATGACCTCAGACCCACTACAAAGACTCCAAAATAGACAAGCTCTAGCAAATAAGAATTTAAATCCTAAATAATAAGAATACTTAAACCTAAGAACAGTATGTTTAGAAATAAAATTACCTAAAGAATTGGTTGTCCAGGGGCAGATTTAGTACATCTTATTTTCTCTAGGGACATGCACAGAAAAAAAAATACATAAAATAATTAGAGAATTCTGTGGTTAGTAGGAAGGCAGCTTGTAATGATCAAGTGGGAATGTAAATAATTACTTGTAAAGAATCAGTCAATTCAAAATTACTCTATGCATTGTCTCTGAGATTTAACCATGCCTCTTCAGAGCCACAGCACTTCAAACTATGTGAAGCTAACAGTTACTGTGAAGGTCTACATGCTCTAAACATTTTCCTGCCTTTAAGATCTGATGTTGATTACTCCTACTTCCTATATTAGTTACAAGTACTATTGCTGGGATAAAACACCATGTGACCAAAGAAACTTGGAAAGGAAAGGATGCTATTTCATTTTATAGCCTATAGTCTACCAACCAGGGAAGCCAGGGTAGGAACTCAAGACAAGGACCTGGATGCAGGACCTGATCCCGAGGCCATGGAGGGGTGCTGATTACTGGCTTGCTTCTCATGTCTTGCTCAGCCTGCTTTCTTATAGCACCCAGAACCACAGCTCATGTAACCGAAGTTTTTAATTATTATTTAACACTTATTTATTTATTATTATATTCACTTATAACAAATACCAACAATTTCTTAACTATTAATCCTACAAATTCCTACAATCCCTTTAACCTAACCACTAATCCTATTGACAATTATTTTCCTAACCTTTTAGAAGGATACAGTGTCTGGGGCAGGTCCTCAGTCGTCAGGAATACAGTCTTTGTTGTAGATTCTTTAATTCATTTAGCAGTCCTTTTTCTGGATCTCTCAGATGTAGATTTGTTGGGTTAAGTTGGTTATTGCAGTCTCACCTTAAATAAGGCTTGATGCTTTCTTCTTTTTGGGAGACCCCAGCCCCTTCGCATCAGCAATTCTGCCACTCTACATCAGAGTCCTTAAAGCCAGGCATAGTTTCCTTTAGGCCACTGTTTGGACAGATCAAACCCCTCTAGGCAAAAGCTGAGCCACAGGGTTTAGTCCTTGGCCTTTTGGTGTCTTGCTCAGGCTTTCTTTGCTCACCAGCTTCTTTCTGCCTCAGGAAGATCTGGCCATCAAATGGCCAGCACTTTTTTCGGCAGGACTCTCGGAGCTCTCATCAGGGGCCTCTTCTTTTTTTATGAGCTCCATGCACTGTCCTTAAATAGGAGGAACTCTGTTTCAACTTAATTTGGGCTCCGCCCACTTAGCAGCTGAAAATAATGTCAGGCCAGATACTTTGTTTCTTTAAGTCCATTAAGTCTTTCCTGTTTTCCTGACTTCAACCTTGTTTTTCAGTCTATTGAGTCTTTCCTGTTTTTCCTGACTTCAACCTTGTTTTTTTTTTCAGTCCATTAAGTCTCCTGTTTGTTTCCTATTTTCACCTGACTTCATCCTTGCTTTTCCATAAGCTGATAAGCTAAATCGCTCACAGCCAAGTTGATCTTCATGCCCCGAATTAAGAGACTGTGTCAGATACTCCTATATATTTTCTAAATCTAATTTAATTATTCTAACTCCCTACAAGCTCAGGAATGGAACAACCCACAATGAATTGGGATTCCCTACCTTCATATGCATCTATCAATTGCCAATCAAGAAAATCTCCCATAGATCAATTTGGTGGGGGTATTTTCTCAGTTGAGGTTCTCCCTTCCTATATGACTCTAGCTTGTGTCAAGTTGACATAAAACTAGCCAGCACACTTACTCTATAGTGTAGGCATAATGTTATTATTCACTGTGTAAAGATTCAGATGTTGATTTCTATCTCCCCTATATATGGTTGCAATCCTTATTCTGCGGATCTCCTTTCTCAATGCTGTGTAAACATGGCTTCCCAATTGTTCCCTGATATGTCAATAAAGAGAACTGATTGGCTAATGACTGAGCAGAGGAGAGAATAAGGCTGGACTTCTTGACAGCAAGGAAAGGGGAGAGAGAGAAAGGAAGTGAAGGATTCAGCCATGGAGAGAGGTCCAGGAGACAGATAAGAAAACTGCTGGAGCAAAGAATATCATAAATGTACGTATCTCGGGATTTAAGTTAGGAAGTAGCCAGAGTATCTTATAGGATTAGAATAGAGTAATAATTACCCAATAATTGTGCTTTTAAGCTTGTAAAATAAATAACGCAGTCCAGTATCAATTATTTGGGAGCTAGCTGGGTTAAGAGAAAAGTGCAACAACCTTTTAAATTTACACTAACACTATATCTTCTAAGATTGATATCAGGCACATGGACTTTTTTGGTACCCATTGATAATATTCTAATTAAATATGGATTATTACCTACATAATTATCTATAATGAAATATTCAACAAAATGTAGGGTGCCTCTTCTGTTGACTTATTCCCTCCCACTTACCAAATTCTTGCTACATTATGATTGTCCTCTATTCAGAGATAGCTGGTTTCTCGTGACATCAGTAAATCCTGTTTGCACTTACACTTGGGTAGTCTACTATTGTTAGCTCCTTGTCTCTTGTTTTGTCTTAAAACAAATGGGAAGAATGATAATGTATCACATCCAGATACTGAGAATGGGTGAGAGCAGGAGTCTATTAAACGTAACTGCAAGGGAATGAGATACAGTTAAATATGTTCTCCTTTCTCTTTGTTAAACAATTAGCATAATGTCTGAGTATTTTCAGCTGCCTTCCTGTGTCAATATGTTATAGAAAAATTTCCCTCTGCATGCAGATTTTCCCCACAAACCAATATCAGGATTTTACTCTCTTCAATACCGATAAGGGCTTATTAAATCAAATCCAAATGCTTATATGCGATTTCAGGATCTCTTCCAACTGACATGACATATCTCATAGTTTTATGTCCTGTCAGAATTCATCTTCATGTTCTTTGCCTCAATAAGTCAGATGATGACCAGTGAAAAATACTGTTTTTATTAAATATGCACTAGAAGTCTATGTGATAATATGTTAACTAGGTAAATAGTAGGCATAAATTTACCTACTTCACAATGTATATATATGCCAAACAGTATTGTACATTAGAAACACACACACACACACACACATACACACACATATATATATATATGCTAGTTAAAAATAAATTAAATGAAAGAAAATAGCATGATATTGAGAAAATCAAACCCAAATACCAAGATAGCAGACTAGAGAGCCAATGATAGACAACACAATGGCTATAAAATTAGGTCCTGGAATTAAAAAAAATCTATCCCGAACAGAAAAGTAGTGTTTCTGTGTAATTATTTTGCACATTGGTAGCAATTGCTTTCTTAATCGCATATGCTGATCGAGATGTTTTAAATAAGGAACAAATGGAAATTAATACAAAGGCTCATGACAACAGGGTAGTGTGTAAAAAAAAAGATGATGGGGTGATGATGGAGCCTAAATGGCGTGTCTACATCACACCCCTTTCCCCAAGGCTCAGAGATCATCACAAAGAGAAAGGAAAAAAATTCGTAAGAGCTCAAAAATGGCATCTATTACCAGTTGAGGTACCCATGCATTTCTAGAAATTGATGTCCCAAACACAGATTTGACATGCGATAATAATTTCCATTAACTGGCTGAAAGTAAATAAAAATAATACCTGTCAAACGTTTCCTTTAAATTTTAATGCACAATATATGTTTTAATATATTTTCTTTATAAACTGAATTAGCCTTAAAATCTCCAGATCTTGTGAGCAACTGAAAGAATTAATAAGCACAACAGAACGTGCTCTGTTGGGTCTTGATCCCCACCCCCACCCCGGGATACTGAGCTAGCTATGAAAGAGTGTTCTCTTGCAGAAATTATGTCAAACTTCTTCAAAAACTGGCCTAGGGTTTATGTATCTGTAACATCTTCTTAACAGGTTAAAAAAATTATCTACAACAGTGTGATGCAGCCATGTGGAGATTTCTACTCACTCTCCAAATACTACTCTTTATCTACAACAGTGTGATGGAGCCATCTGGAGATTTGCACTCACTCTCCAAATACTGCTCTGTGAATGAAAGCATGACTGCTGCACATCACAGAACTGCCCAGGGCGCATTCTCCAATTCACAGTTTAAAAATGAACACCTCTTGAGATACGTTACTACTAAAAAGAAAAGGATCTGCAACATAGAAACAAAAGACTTCTGGGTTGAAGAGCAGTATTTTCTTCTGGAAGAAGCATATATAACCTTAAAAATGGGTAAAGAGAGGTTCACCAGTGAATGGCTGGCTTCCTAATCTTAAATAATTCACAACTTTCTATTTTTACATCCATTCAAAACTTCACTACATTTGTATTCCTTTAAATAGCATGTTTCTTCTTGCTTCTCTTGGCTAGCAAAGGGCATATTCAATACTGTGGGCTGAACAAATGCAGGAACTTAGAGATTTGTGGAAGAGCTAAAGCTAGGATCTTGAAATAATTTCAAATAGACAGATGGGTGCTATCATTCACTGTAAGAAACAATCTTATTACAATAGATAAGATTATAAAAAACTCTAAAGGTGACTTTAGGTATAAGTCTCAGGGCTTCCATTCTTAGCTAAGTAATCAAGGACAAATATCTTGAGTTTCTGTTCTTCAGGCTATGTATTCTTTTCTCTCCTCAGTTATACAGAAGTGTAATAGACAAATGATAAACATTGTATATACTTAAGGAATACAATGTGACATGTTTGGATATTAATATGTATATCATATGATGGTTATCACACCCAAACTAATAAAACATATTTTACTATATATAATTACTATTGTATATTATTTTCTGTGTATATGTATGTATAAGTAATATATATACACTATATATACATATATTATGTATTATATATTTTTGTATGTAATATATATATATATATATAAAACTGTTGTACATCATTTTCTGTCTTGGTAATATCCAAATAAGCAATAAAGAGTTTTTAACCATAGTCTACCATATTAAAATATAATTTTTTTCAGTGATGGAAAAGTAAATACTGATGGTCAACAGCAATAACTATCTAAACCAACCCCCTCAATACAAATCCATCAATACACATTGAAATGATCATGAAAACACATTCATATGGCCCTTGCTTTTTGTTGTTGTTGTTTGTAAATCTATATTTTCCTATACTTTAAAGTCAGTCGCTAGAATAGCAGCATACCTTTATTTATGATGATTGTTATATAGAATGACAATCTATACTTATTGAATAAAATATAGATCCTACTGCAAGACTACTAAATAAGAAATTAAAGGAGGAAACAAACGACCATGTTTTAAAATCTGTGGTGAATTTTGATATACTATATATGTAAAGCCATTACTTTAGATTTTCAATTTTTCCTAAGACACAGGAGGATAGTCCCTTTAAGATCTGCACATTATCATTTTCTCAGACAAAATAATGGGCTTTTGCTCCCTCCGATGAGTCATTTCTGTTTCTCATATTAAAACACCTTACACCTTTGAGTAAATGTCATAGACTAAAAACATGTATCAAGCCTCATGCTTGACTGAATCCAACTCGTAGGTGTCAAAATATATATTGTTGAAAGGAATAAATGTCCACATTTGGAGAAAATAAGGGTAGAATTAATATGAAAATTCTAGTAGCTGAAAAGCAGGTAAAAAAAATGAGCATTTCCAACCACTAATCAAGTGAGTCAGCAGAGTCAAAGAATCTGTTTCCAACTTGGCAGTGAAGAGAATCAAGATCAGATCCACATGCACTGAGGAGGCCCAAGTTTCAAACTTGTGGTAATCAATCTCTCTTGAAGTTGAAGGTAAAGAGCAGGGAAGAATTATTAGGATTTTCAAGACTATTTCTAAAACAATAAAAATATTATATGTATATGTGTGTCTGTCTATGTATGCTACTTTTTTGGTGTGTACCTGCAGAGGCCAGAAAGAGATTACACCTCCTTGGGATGGGTCTTGCAGGTAGTTGTGAGCCACCCAACATGGTTGCTGAATCTGAACTCTGATCCTCTGAAAGAACAGCATGTGATTTTAAGCACAGAGACATAATTTCTTCATCCCCCCAAAAGTATTTTTCTTCAAACTAAAACAATTATCACCTGCATATCCCCCACATATTCCTCAAATATCTGTGAAACAAAAAGGACATATAAAACTACAAAAAAAATCACATAAATAAATGGCCTAAATCAGCCAAAGTTCAAGGTAAATATAAAGACTTAGAGAAACATGCACCAACTTCTATTGAGGGCTAATTCTCTCTATTATCACAAGTCTTTATAAGAAGCAAGGTCATTGGTGAAAAGTTCACAGGGAGGATTACAAAATTTACTAGTGGCCTCTGGTTGATCTAAACTCCTGATCAAAATGACAACCATGTTAAGTGAGAAATATTGGAATGGTACTCAGAGACGTGCAAGCATTAATTAACAAAGTGACTTGGATATACATGTGGTTTGAACTTGCAGTCTTGAGAAACACAGTTCCTAGGGAAAGAAACTACTAAAAGGAAAAGAGATAAGCATATTGGCATAATAAGGGGGGAAACATTTAAATAAAACCTAGGGATCTACACGTTTAAAAAAATAATAAGGATGCACACAAAATTAAAGGAAACAGTACGTGTGCTCAACACCAAGCATAAAATGAGCTGAAGAAATCTGATTTTGCTCCTGTGAGAGAAAAAGAACATCCATTTCATAGGAATATTATGAAGCCAATTCAGTTACTACTAGAGTCAGTCCTGGCTTAAATAGATGTCTGCTGATTAAAACCTCATCTAGCCAATTTTGAGGTAGATGAAAACTTACAACATTCAAACTGAAGACAAAAACACAAAGAAACATGCTTTGAGTTATAAAAAAAAGCTTAATAATTAACATCAAAACATTTTAAAGGAAATATCAGAAAGAAACTAAAAGAAGAAAACACTTTTAGAAATGCAGGCTGACTTACAGAATTCCCGTGGGAAAGAAGGAAGTATTTTCAAGCAGGTGGAAGGAAAGCCAGAAGACTAAAAAGTAGTGAAAGCGGAAGAAATGGTTCTCCCAAACTGCTAGAAATAGAAGACAAAAGGGGGGAGGGCAGGGAATGAATCAGTATAACTGAAAATCCTGAAAGAAAAGGCACTCAACACTTAAAATGTTAGCATTTAAAATTTCTAGAAACTAAGGAAAATTTTAATGTATCCTGTAAAAACGATTTTACTTAAAGGTTAAAAGCAAATGTCCCTTACATTCTCAAAATCAAATAAGTTACAAATTTGAAATTAGTTATAAAATAAATTACAAAATAAATTAGGGGAAAATAACTAAACCAAAGCAAAATTTCAGCTTTTGTGTAAAAATCATGCCCCCCTTTCCTCTGGTACATTAATGAATTTCCTAACACTAGCTAACCCTGCATTTCATGAGGACATTCATTGTCCTGTAGTATTATTTTGTTAATATTTGTTGAACTATATTTGCTGGTATTTATATAGTACTTTTGCAATGGACTCCTTTAAGTGACATTTGTCTGTATTTTCCTTCTTGTGCTGGGGTTTTTTTTTTTTTTGGTTTGCGTAACAGTAAAATTAATACACACTAAAAATTAAATATCAACACTGTAAAATAATTGGGGGGCTTTTGCTCTCATTTGTGGAACAGTTGTCTAGTATTTTTGAGCTTAGTTCAATCCTCAGCATAGAAAAAAATGGATACTTTCTCTGTTTGAAAGAAATTAATATTTCTTTCAATTACTTGGATTGTTTGCTTGAAAGTTTAGAAAAACATGCCCTAAGTGTAGTTTCAAATCCTTAGGATGAAATTTCTTCCACTTCAACTACATTGTGTGAATATTAAAGTTCTGATATAGTCATTTCTAGTAGTCTATATTACCCTGAAAATTAGATATTTCATGCAGGTTTCCACATGCATTCACAGACATCCGAAAATATGACATAATTAAAAATGTATCTCTAAAAAGGTTTACCTTATTCTACAATTTTATATTTTACATATTTATGTCTTCTATTTTGCTTTGAGAATAATTGTGATTAGATAATTATTTCAAAACAGAGTTTGGATTAATTAGGGCTACTATTTTTCTATTCTTTGTTTTGCTAATTTCTATGTCTGTGATTTCTTTGTATGTTATGGAATTATTTTGCAAGTTTCTCTTCTATATCCCAGGATAGCCTTAAAATAGCCTCTTCTCTAGCTTTGTTCACACTATTTGGGTCACAGGTATGTGCCTCCATGCCTTATGTCTACTTTAAGATTATTTTTCTTTTATCTCTAGTCTTTGACATGGAAATTTAGTAACCTTTTTTAAATCCTTTACTTTGTTGAAAGTATGAATTTAATCCATATTTTTACTACTATGTAAATGTATCCTCATGTAGGTACTGTTTTGCTATTTTTTAAATTACTTAATTTTAGTTTGTATTTCCTTTCAGAGTTCTTTAAGAAAACTAAGTCTTAAAATTGTGAAATACAATTATAGTAAGTTGTTTAGATCTTCAATATCCTTGACAATGTTTGAGGGGGTTATTTGTTGGTTTGTTTTTATAATAATACATCCAATTAACGTTTTTGGGTTGGGATTATTTTTATTTTTACTTTTTACTTTGATAATATTCTTTTTTCCTCCCCCAACTGCTCCCAGATCCTGCATTTCCCTCCAACCCTACTTCCCATTTTTTATTTCTTTTTGAGACGGGTAGACTAAAAGTGTTTCCATGGGCTTTTTGGGTGTGAGAATGAGTGGGTCTCTGTTTCTTGAGCCTTCTCTTGGACTCTTTTCTGTCCATGAGTTTTGTCCAGTTCCAATGTGTTAGTCTTTTATTTTTTTATTATTATTCCTTAGAAGCATGTTTGTTTTCTAACAAGAGACAGAAAAAGAGTAGATTCAGGGGAGAGGTTGAAGTGGGGGAGGACTGGGAAGAGTAGAGGAAGGGGAAACTGAAATAAGGATATATTATATCAGAAAAAATCTATGTTCAATAAAAGGAAAAAATAAGAAATTTACTTTTGAATTTCTCCTAAAAACAAAAACAAAACCGAACTAAAAGGAAAGCACAAGAATCAGCAGCATGGAATCCATGTTGTGTTGGTCAGCTAATCCTGAGCAGTGTTGCAGAGAGCATGGGTGATAAACCCAGTGTCATTTCATTGAAGAAAACTGAGTTTCCCTTCTCCCAGCAGCTAACAATACCAAAGAGATTCTTGGTTATGGGAGAGACTTTGTATCCACTTCCCCTTCTTTGTACTGGGATTTGTCTAGTTCCAATTTATTCATGTCTTGTGAGGACTGTCACAGTCTTTGAGTTCATGTATGTATCAGTTCTGTTGAGTCGGGAGGATGCTGTCATCTAATACCTCTGACCCTTTCAATCTTTCTACCTCCTTTTCCTCACAGCTCTGTAAGCCTTGTGGAGAGGGATTTTATAAAGATGGTATTCCATTTAAGAATGAGAGCTTCAAAGTCATTCGCTCTCTGTACGTTATCCTCTTGTGGCTCTCATTTTTAATTGGCTTGTTTGTTTATTTTAATGTTTTAATTGCTTGATTGCTGATCGGTTTTGCTCTGACAATTCATGAGTCCTTGTCACACCTCAATTTTGTTTTGTTTGTTTTGTCTTAAGAAAGGTACTGACCTCCAAGTAGAGGAACAAGGAGGGAGAGAGGGAGGGAGGGAGGGAGGGAGGGAGGGAGGGAGGGAAGGAGAGAGGGAGGGAAGGAGAGATGAAGGGAGGGGCCAAGAGGGGAGGAGGGAGGAAACTATGTTCTAGAAATAAATAATACTATTTTAAGAAAAGAATTAATAAGCTTAAAAATATAATAAAAATACAATATAAAAATTTCAAACTATAATTTACCTTACTGGCATGAAAAGAAAATGGCCTTAATTTCAGATTAGAATGTTAGACTGCAGGTGGCTACAGAGATTACACAAACTTGATAGCAGCTTAAAAGTTTTTTTTGTTTTTTGGTTTTTTTTGTAGAGGTATAGGCTATTTCCATGGTTTGGCATTAAAAAGCAGGTAACAGGTTTAAAACACTGTAAATAAATTAAAGGTGACAGCTGTTCAACCTGGTTTTACAAACCTCCAAGAGTTGAAAAAACTTAGAGCTAAGGTAAAATAATGCATGGTGTTAGCCCATGCCTTTACCCCCAGTAGAGACAGGAGGATCACTATAGAGTTAGTTGTCTTATAAATTCTAGAGTTACAAGAAACAGGGTGGTGATGGTGCACACCCTTAGTCACATCATTGGGGAAGAATACACCCTTAATCCCAACACACTAGAGACAGAAACAGGCAGATCTCAGAGCTCAAGGCCACCTGATACAAAACAAACTCTAAACAGAGAAAAACTTTGATCCAGGGGTGGAGGAGCACATCTTTAATCCCATCAGTTGGAAACCACATGTCTTTGATCCCAAAATTTAGAATGCAGAGACAGGCACATAGGATTTGGAAAGATTTAAGTTTAAAAGCTACTTACAAAAGGCAGGCTGCAATTCAAACAAATTGTCCTTTGAGATCTCAAAATATATACACTAAAGGTTTGTTTAGCTCCAAAATATCAAAATAATTTCTTCTTTAATCCGGATTGAAAGGTAATACTTTATATATTATCAAAAAACCAAATTTGCTCCAGGAAAAATATTACCTGACCCCCCCAAAAAAAGGTAATTGTCCCAGAGTTAGGATTAGGGCAGGGCTCTGTTCTTATCTTTCCAGGAGATTTAAAGCATCCATTCAAGGAATCCAGGGACAACTGGACAACGGAAACCTCAGCAGAAAACAGATCAGACACCAAAGAAGACGAGTGGCCCAGATGATCCAGCCTTGCAGACTTCTTCAATAGCAGTTTCCTCAAAAGTCTACAACCACAACAACTCAAAATCGCTAAGATCGTTCAGCTCCACAGACTACTCCAGCCAGATCTTCAGTAAAGTTCTGAAGATCAGCTTCTGTCTATGAACTTCGTAGGACATCTAAATAGCTGAGCACAAAGGGACTGAACATCAAATGATTCTATTAACATTTTTAACCATTTTTCCATTCTTACTTGGGCCCCAAACAGGTTTACTACGTCCCAAATCAGCAGGAAGTCATTTTAAGAGAACAACGTCCCATCCCCAGAAGGTGGGGAGGGTGTTCTTCCCCTTTGGTTATTTGATAGATAATAGAAAATTTTGTTATTTAGGGGAAAAGACTACAAGCTGTTAAATGGTCTTGTTAAATGGGTTTTGGAGGTTAGACCCAGGGACTTCTCTCTTTTGCTTTTCTGTATCCTCCTTTCTCTCCTATATAGGAGTGAACAGACTTGAGAAAAATGGGACATAGACATAGTATAGGAAAGAACAAGAAAAAAGGACAGATTATTGAATATAGCTTTATACCTTTGTATACTGATACAAAATTAATATTATATTTGGCTAAATTGGTATTGATCATTGTATATTAATGCAAAATTAAGATTGAATAGGGCTACATCGGTATTGATGTTTGTATATTGATACAAAATTAAGATTATATTTGGCCACAATGGTATTGACCCTAGTATATTAATGTAAAATTAAGATTGTATTGGGCTACATCGGTACTGATCTTTGTATATTGATACAAAATTAAGATTATATTTGGCCACATTGGTATTGATCTTTGTATATTGATACAAAATTAAGGGTAACGCTTCTTAAAGGTATTGTTTGTAGTAATATTTAAAAATGAAATGTCAAGTTTTGACCTCTCGCTACCAACCGACATAAACTGTTTAGGATAATTAAGAAACGGAAACTAATAGTCATGAAAACGTGTCATTTTGTTAGTTACTATGACAGTCTATCACAGTTATTTTCTAAGCTACTCAGAAATCAAGTTGCTAAGAGACAAGCAATATTTGCTTATCTAAATATAAGAGATAGATAGGGCATCTTCAAAAACCTCAAGAGATCTGCAGAATATGGCATTCAAAGATGTTTTCTTAACTTAAGATTTTTTTGATATCGAGACATGTCAGCTCCTGACAGCACCCCCTATATTACTCCAAGTAGAAGATGAGCATCGAAGAATCTCCAGTGGGAGATGATTAAATTGGTGGTAAGCCATTCTCTTGGCAAGAAAAACCACTTGCTTCAACTGTAGACAGACTTCTGTCCAAAAAGGACAAAACTTGGAAGCAGGTAAGTCGACAGCCTAGCTCTGCCAAGAAAGGGTAGGTAAGTCCTTCATAATTCCTGCTCTACAACCAATGTCTGTCAGAGAAATGGGGCCAAATGGCTGAAGATTGATGCTGTAATGTATGGAGAGAAAATGGGAACTGTCCAGGCAGCCACTGGTATGTCATTTTTTTTAGTTTTGGAAGCTGCAGGCCCTGCACTTCCTATATAATCAGATATATTCATCCCTCTCAGGTCTCTGAGGTGGTTGAAGAATAGATACCTAGAGTCTCATAGTTAAATTTTGAGTTGTTTAGGAATCAAGAGGGTGTTCTGGATCTAAGAAGATATTTTTAAAATTATGAGGCAAGTTAGTATGAAAGCTGAGTTAGATATAGAACTTTAAACTCATGGAGATGGTTAGATAGTAAAATGTTAAAGTCAGGTGCCAAATACATATGAACTGGACATTGGGAATGTATGCTAAGCCATATAACTCTTATAATCGTGGCCTATTTATTTCTGTTGTTTTGTATTGTATTTATAGTTATAAGAAAAAGAACCATTATTTGGACTGAAAGGGAGAGCTGTTGGGGGGAAAAATAAATACCTTAAACTAAAAAAAAAAAAAAAGAAGGGAAGAGGATGGTGGGGCTGAGGGGGAGGAGGGTGGAAGGGTGGGGCTGGAGGGGGGAGTAGGGAGGGGATTGTGATTGAGATGTAACTTGAAGAAATAAAAAATAAATTATTAAAAAAAAAAAAAGAAAAAGAAAGGTACTGACCTGCTCCTAGAGGCATTGCAGATGTGGCTGCTATGTCACATGTGCATCAGTAGGTGGCAGAGAGGAGAGAGACTGTATCTACATTCAGTGTTCTGACCTATGAACAGCTGAATGAATAGTAGCCTAACATTCCTGGAAAAAAAAACAAGCTGGATACCAACACAACGTTGGAGCCATGGGGTAGCCGGTGATGACTACCAGACCAGTACCAGGCAAGCAACAGGTGGGCTCCCAGGACAGGAAACAAGCCAGAAACTAGAAGAACTCTGCATGACCCTGGATGTGCAGGTTGTGGAGGTCCAGCCCTGGGGTGAGATCTGGCCCACATGGGGTCGCAAGAGCAAGGGAGCTGTCCCTGCCCCTCATATGCTGCAGCACTCAGGAGAGCAGGCCCTGCACCTTGCCTAGATAGCACACTACAGCTGGTCTGGTATATGGGGGTTGTGAGTGAGCCAGCCCTGAGGGAGTGAATGTGGGAGAGCCAGCCCTGCCTTTTGTCTTCTATGTGGTGGTGTTGGCTAGGGAGAGATTCCCTCCCCTCCCTTCTGCCCTCACCACCATTGGCCAACAGGAGATCTGGCCCAGATGAGGTCACAAGAGCAGGAGAGCTGTCCTTGCCCCTTACATACTGCAGCACTCGGGAGAGCAGGCCCTGCACCTCTCCATAGTAGAACTGTCCCTGCGGGGGATTCCAGGTCCAGAACCAGGGCTTTGGGTTGGCCCACCTCAAAATCTACCCCATGGATGAACTGCTGGAGTGCAAGAAGAGGCCAGTTCCACAACACAAAACTACAGGATCTCTATGACACAGGACAGTTATAGCATATCTGAGAGGAGTTCCAGTGATATTCCAGAATTGACAAAGTAGCCAAAACCAGAGACCTTGTACCAGACCAAGGAGTCACTTTAATGAACATTTGCAAGCAAAATATATGGACAGAAGGGAATATTGTGGGACACGCTGAGACACACTGCAGCTTCTACAATGAGATTTTATTTTTTATTCTGGGACAGATCGCAAGGGTGGAGGGTGGGTCTAAGGGGAGGTGGGAGATGAGAGGGGACACGGTGCATGATGTGGAATTCACATAATAAAAATTTTTCAATTAAAAAAAAGAAAGGTATGGAGTCTACCTTTATGAGTCAATATTCAATTACTTTAAATGGGTGAGTTAAGCCCATTCACTTAAACAATCTGACTAGAGTTGCAATTATGTTTTATAATTACATATTTTTCTTTTATGCTTGTTTTATTAAAAGCACACTATGTTCCTTACACTTTTGCTTTGGGATTTTTGAAGTATATTTTCAATTGCTTGAGAATTTCATGTGTGTGCAGTCTGTTTTCATCAAAAGCACCACCACTTCCTCATTTACAGTTCTTGCCATATCCTCCCAGATTTGCATCTTAACTTCATGTACTCTTTTTTGAAATCCATTAAGTCCATTTAGTACTATCAGTGCTTCATAGTTGTAAAGCAATTCACTGCAGCATTGGCAAGCTACCAGGGGCTGCACCTCTGAAGAAAATTGATTCTCATTTCCCTAGTAGACATCAACTGCCAATAGCTCCTCAGTTATGCTGATTTTTAATTCTCATTTTACTCCTACATTATAGAAGCATGCTAGGTAGTCTCTATAATAAAAGGAATGTGCTATCAGGGATAAATCAGCCAGTGACACAGAAAAGAACTCTGAAATAGAGACAGGTGTGTCTTTTTATTAGCATATATTAGTTGTACTAACTACTAGATTTCATTATGACATATGATATGTGTTTATAATAAATTTTGATCACTGAGACATTTCCCTATTGGTCTTTTATATTTCAACATATTTATTCTGACCCCAGCTTTAAACAATCTTCCATAGATGTTTATATAGCTGTGGAAGACAGAGATGGTATCTTCCTCCAAACCAGAGAGCAGATTTATTCCATAGTCAGTATAATAAAGACAATGTTTTACAGATTAATAAATGCATTTAACTATATTGACAGAGACTTGCACTTCTGGCAAGGTTTTAGATGTAAATTAGAAAATCATATTTCAAAGAAAGCAAGAAGTTTATAATGTTGGAAATAAATATTTCAACTAGTACATCTTGAATATTTATATTGATGGTGCTTTAAACAAAGGAGTTTCTTGTTTAGAGGATATTTGTTATTTTGATAAAATAGATTTGAAGTAAAGGGAGTTTACCTCTGAAAAACCTAGTATGGAATAATTATTACACAAGGAAGATGACTGTCTTCTGTACGATATATACATTGGCCATAGAGGATGCAGTGGTTGTTACCAGTGAGCAGTGCAGGTATTTGAAGGGCTTCATTTCCACATACAACTAGTAATGGCACAAATTAGCAGAAACCATGCCAAACATTTCTTAGAGTGAATATTAACAGTTTGAAGTGTTTGTTTTATTTTATAATTTGTAAACTTAAATTATAAAGACCTCTTAACAAGAAATGCCTTAGCAAGAAGCATCTCAGCCCAGTAGGTAATAGGATCCATAAATTGAGCCCCAAGATAGCTAGATGTGATAGAGTGTCCAGAAAAAGCAACACAGCAAAAGCAAGTTCCAAGTGCAGATAAAGTACACTATGATGCACTATTAGCAAAAACCAATGGTCAGAAAAATATTCTCATGATAATGTAATCAGGAAATACCTCATTTAATTATGGGTCTCCTAATGAAATTCTATGGAATTACTTAAAATTCAGTTTAATAATGAAAAATTATATGGAATAGGTTATTATACAAATATTTATTACAATACTCTTTTACCTGGAATCACAATATTACACAGTAATTGAAAAACAGCCACTCTCCCAGAGTATCATCCTTCCATTGCAATTTCTTCCCTATCTCTGAAGAAAATATACTTTTCACAATCAGTGAGAGACTTTGTTATGAATAAACTAGTTCCTGGCTATTTCATTGCTTAGAATTATTTTCTTTAAACTTCAAAAAATTATCTTTAATGCTTTTAGCTACGAACTTCTTATGTTACAGATTTTTTTTAAAAACCCTAATATGTAAGTGATTCTTTGAATGCCTTTCAAACAGTATGTGTGCTGATATATTAAAATCATCCTGGAGATGATGGTTAGTAAACAATGTTGTTTTGCACACTTGTGACATTTCCTAATCTGTGTGACTATGCATAGGGTGATTTACATCAGGTTACTCAGGGCAGTGCTGATTCTTCATACACACATCCTAATTTGAATGACAAACTTCTCTAACCTATACATACACTGACACAAGTCATTCTTTTGGAATATCATCTACCACTGTGTTAATGAGAAGTGATCACTGAGTGCAGACCAGCGATGGAATCTCCATTTTCCCTAATATCCAAAATTCTAACTTTTTCCAAAGACAATTTCACTCTGCACAATAGTAGACTGTTATAGTAGTTTACATGAAGGGCCTAGCACTCCCTGAGAAAGTGTTGAAATGCTGAATGCAAATAAAAAAGAACATAGATTCTTTTCCTCTGGAGCAAAAGCAGGAAGCAACAACTTTTGCCTAGGAGAGGCTAAAGAAAGATGCAAGTCAGTCATATAGCCTTTCAAGAAGGATAAATGCAAAATGACTTTTGGAAAACTTACGACTGAGTGACAAAACCTCTATGTTAACCCAGCAGATTATAGAATCCATAAAGTGAGCCCCCAAATAGCTAGAAGTGATGTGGAGTTCAGAAAAAGTACCACAGGGAAGGCAAGTTCCAAGTACAGACAAAGTACACAGTAATGACAGGGGACTTTGCCAGAAGAAAATCTGGTTGCATCCCAGGGGGACTCACAAAATAGTGTTCCTTACCACTGTGGGTTTGCTATGGCCTCCAAATTGGCATGCAGTTTTACATGCATCCTTCATACCGGATTTTGTCAGCATTGCAGTAATAAATCCACCTTAAATTACACAAGTTCCTGGGGTAGATAGATAAACAAGGCAGAACCTGACTTTAGTTAGGATTTGAAATAGTTGCTGTGGAGATGAACATACATGAAGCCCACATGAACAACACTCTATTTCTTGTGGACACACACTAAAAGAAGTGATAAGTAGAATGTTGTTTAAAAAGCATGGAGCCAAAACAATGACGTTAGCTGGACATGATGTCGCATGGCACCAGGTTCAGACAGCCAAGGGATTAAAAAGGGTGGCTTGCCAGCAGTCAGTCCACTTAACCTGGGCTAAAAGCTTGTCTCTGCCGAGCAGTGCTCAGAGGAAAACTGCCAAACTTTTCTGGATGACTTCTTTTTAAGAACCAAACAGGTTGCAGAAAATTGAGACATGTTTTTCTTTCAATATCCTAATGCTGTATAGCAAATAACACTCATGTTATACAACCAGTTAAGCCTTGTTTCCTGACTGTTTGCTAAATAGAAATGTTATCACTTGTACAGTAAAAAAGCAAAACAAAACAAAAAACCCCAACTCTTTCAGATCTTTCAAAAGTCCACAGGCATTCTCAGAAATCTACATACTTCTAACTATAGCTATACACATGCAAACATATAAGAAATACTCCACTGCTTTTTTATTTTTACTTTAAATTAAATTAAATCTTGCCTTCAGTTATCTGATGTTTTTATTGAAAATATTTTTCATACAATATACCTTGGTAATGTTTCTTCTGCCCCAGTTCCTCTTAGATCCTTCCCATCTACCCACATTCTAAGCTTTATTTTTCTCTTTTTCTTTAAAAAAGAAGAAACAAAACAAGAAAAAATTAATCCACAAAAATGAAAATCAAAATATATGAACAAAAGTCCAATAAGAAAAAAAAAACTAAAACAAAGCAAAGTGAAAGAAAAAGTCCCAGAAATAACATTAAGATAATTTTGTGTTGATCAACTAATCTTGGGAATGGAGCATGTCTGAAGTGGGTAATATATCCAGCAAGACTCCGTTGAAGACAACTGATTTTCTCTTTGCAAGGGGTTTTATGTTATCAATTGCAGATAGATTCTTGTTTAGAGTGGGATCCCATGTCTACGTCTCTTTCTCAGTGCAGGGACCCCTTCTGGTTTGAACCTACGCAGGTCTTGTGTGTTCTTTGTGAGTTCATATGTGCAACAGCCCTGTTTGTCTGGAAGACATAATATTCTTGGAGTTATTTATCACCTCTGACTTTTAGCATCTTTTCACCTCCTATTCCACATAGGTCCTTGAGTCTTGAGGAAAGGGGGTTCTGTTAAAGACACCCCATTTAGAACTGAGTGCTTCAAAGTCATTTATTCCCTGTACATTGTCCAGTTGTGGGCCTCTGTGTTCATTCCCAGATACTGCAATAAACTTCCCTGCCGTGGGCTACCAAGGTTCTTCCTGAACCACAGACTCAGTTTTTATTGCTCATCCTGGAGGGCTCACACACCATGTCCTTCCTCTCTCAGATTTGAGAAAGTTTGGAGGGGCATCGCGGCGTCCCCTGCCCCAGGTGCCAGTGGAACCACTCTGTCCTCTTTCTCCGGGGTCACATTTTCTACTGAATTGAAAGGAGCGTCAGGGCCAAAAGCAGAGCGAAGACACAGACGGCAGAGCAAGGAGGTAGGCGTGGTGGGTTTAAAGCATGCACATCATTTCCCTGTCAATCTGATCTAAGCGTACAGCAGTCATTAGGACTCATTGTATTGCTATTTTCACTTAGTAGAATAGTAGTGCTAGGCTTTCTCTTCAGCCCATACCTACTGAGTCTTAGGTTCTTGGTCACTTTAGTAGTGTCAAGTTCCATTGCATAGAGTGGGCTTTAAATCAAAAGAGGGTGTGTGTGCTGGTTATTCCCAAACATTTGTTTCATAATTGAGCCAGCATATCTTGCAGACAGATCACTCTAGTACGGTCACAGGTCTTATATATGGGTAATGCTGATGATTATCTTTTCCTTCAGCAGAGTACCTTCCAATACCATGAATGCTACTCAATAGGGATAGAACTTCTAGTTGAACAAGCTTGACTTCTCCATTTTGATGACATAAGTAAGTGTTGTCCTCAGAAATATGGATTTCTATCAGGAAAGAGCCTTGGAAATAACCTGTGATGTCTCAGGGTTTCCATGGCATCCCTTTGCCAGCAACTCAACAAGAAGTTAACTATTCCTAGCACTAGATCTTTTACTTGGTGACAAAAGATAGCCTAGTTGGGGCATTGTCTCTCCTATTATTTGGTGACTCCATTTAGAGTCCTTTTGGGTAGTTGTGTGTTTTAGAAAGTTTTCTACAGTAGTAGTTTTATATGTGGTTTTTCAAATGGCCTTTTGTGATGGTCTGTAACCATATTCCCTCCTTCATCCTTCTCTTCTTATTTAATCCTCCTATTGTAGTTTCACCTTTGACTCTCTTTAATACTATATTCTATTTCCCCTTCCTTGGAAGATTCTCTTCTCCTACCTATTCTCTTAGAAGGTAACTAACCTCTATGGCTATTCAGGTTGTAGCACACATATCAAAGGCTAATTTTAGCATCTACATATAAGAGAAAACACCTGTCTTTTGAGGTCTTGGTTACCTTACGCAGAATGATTGTTTCTAGTTCCATCATTTGCCTGAAAATTTTATCATTTCACTTTTCTTAATAGCTGAGTAGGATACGATGAAATCTCAAAGCAGTTTTTATTTTCATTTCCCTGATGGCTAAGGATATTGAACATTTCTTTAAGTGTGCTTCTCAGCCCTTTTGAGAACTCTCTTCTTAGTTCTGTATCCCATTTCTGAATTGTATTTTTTCTTAATATTTAGGGGTTTTAAGTTCTTTATTTGTTCTAGATACTAACCCTTTTCCAGATGTATAGTTGGTAAAGATTTTTCCCATTCTGTAAGCTTCCAATTTTCCCCAAATAATGGTGTTTATTGTCTTACAGAAGCTTTTCTGCATCATGAGATCTCATTTATTAATTGTTGGTCTTAGAGTTCAAGTACATTTTCTCTTTCTCTTCTATTATATTCAGGCTATCTCATCTTATACCAAGGTCTTTGATCCACTTGAATTGAGTTCTCTGCAGGGTGATAGATTTACTTATTTTTCTTCTTCTACACACATCCATCCTGTTTCTTCAGCACCATTTACTGAAGATGCTGTCTTTTCTCCAGTGTGTAATTTTGCTTCTTTGTAAAAAAAAAAAAAAAAAAAAATCAGGCATCTGTAGGTTTGTGGATGCACGTCTAGAACTTCTATTTGATTCCATTAATCACTCTGTCTATTTTAATGCTAATACCATGGTGTTTTTACTATTATAGCTCTGTAATACAACTTGAAATCTGGGATGGTGATACTTCCAGTAGTTCTTTTTTAATGCAGGATTATTTTAGCTATACTGGGGTGGTTTTTTTTTCTTCATTTTCATATGAAGTTGAAGGGTTTTTTTAATCTTTTAATTTCTGAAAAACAGTGTTGGAATTTTGATGGGGATTTCATTGAATCTATAATATGTCTTTTTGTAGGGTGATCATTTTCACAATATTAATCCTACCAATCCATCAGCATGGAAGAGTTTCCATCTTCTATTGTCTTCTTCAATTTTTTTTTAATCAGTGTCTTAAAAGTTTCATATATAAGTCTTTTACTTGCTTGGTTACCCAAGATTTTTTTTTTTTTTTTTTTTTTTTTTTGGTGAGGCTATTGTGAAATGTGTTGTTTCCCTGATTTATTTCTCAGTTTGTCATTTGTATATAAAAAAGCTACTGATTGTGTGTGTGTGTGTGTTAATTTTGTCATCTGCTACTTTGATGAAAGTGTTTATCAGCTGTATAAGTTTCCTTGTGGAGTTTTAAAAGGTCTTGATATTTAATAGTAATTAATTAATTTTACATGCATTGATGTTTTGTCTGCATGTTTGTTTGTGTGAGGGTGCCAGATCTTGGAGTTACAGACAGTTGTGAACTGCCATGTGGTTGCTGGGAATTGAACCAAGGTCCTTTGGAAGAGCAGACAGTGCTCTTAAGCACTGAGCTATCTCTCCAACCCCTAAGGGTTTTTTGTTGTTGTTTTTGTATAAAATCATATGACCTACAAATAAAATACTGTTTCTTCCTTTCCTATTTGTATCTCCTTGAGTTCCTTTAGTTGTCTTATTGATATAGCTAACTCTCAAGTATTACATTAAATAGGTATGGAGAGAGTGGACAGTCATGTTGCTGTTGATTTTTGTGGTAATGCTTTCAATTTCTCTCCATTTAGGTTGGTGTTGGCTGTGGGCTTGTGCTAAATCACTATTATTATGTTAAGGCATGCCCCTGTGTCCTTAGTCTCTGCAGGACTTTTATCAGGAAAGGATGGTGGATTTTGTTAAAGGCCTTTTCTGCATCCAATGATTTATTGATGTATGTTGAAGGATTCCTGGTTCTTTGGGATGAGGGCAATATAATCATGGTGGATAATCCTTTAATGTATTCTTAGATTTGGTTTGCAAGTATTTAATCCAGAATTTTTCTGTCTATATTCATAAATTATAATGGGTGTACAATTTTTCATTTTCATTGGACCTTTGTGTGGATTTAGTATCAGGGCAATAAAAAGTTCCCAAATAGAATTAGAAAATGTTTATTTGATTTTCATTTAGTGGAATAATTTGAGGAGAATTGGCATTAATTATTTTTTGAAAGTTTAGTAGAATTTTGTGCTTAATCCGTCTGGCCCTGGGCTTTTAGGTGAGGGTGATGGAGAGAATTCTAATTAATTCTTTTATTTCCTGGGTTACAGGGTATTCAATTTACATGTTTGATCTTGATTCCACTTTGATAGGTTGTATATATCATGAAATTCCTGCATTTCTTTTAGATTCCAATTTGATGGATTATGATTTTTAGAGAATATCCTATGATTCTCTTAATTTCCTTTTTAAAAATTTTCTTGATGTCCCCCTTTCATCTCTACTTTTATTAATGTGAAACTTCTATCTTTAGGTTAATTTGGCTAAAGTTTTGTCAATCTGGTGATTTTCTCAAAGAATTGACTCTTTTTTTCAGTGGTTCTTTGTAATTTTTTTTGGTTCTATTTAATTGATTTCAGCCCTGAGTTTGATTATTTCTTACTATCTACTATGTTGGGGTATTATTTCTTCTTGATGTTCTCAAGCTTTCACCTGTGTCAGTATGTTACTAATATGAAATATGTCCAATTTCGTTTTTTTTAACTTTAAGAATTTAGTGCAAACCAGGCGCGGTAGCAGATGCCTTTAATCCCAGCACTCAGGGATCAGAGGCAGGTGGATCTCTGTGAGTTCAAGGCCAGCCTAGTCTACAAAGTGAGTTCAGGACAGCCAGAGCTGTTACACAGAAAAACTCTGTCTCAAAAAACAAAAAACAAAAAACAAAAAACAAAAACAAAAAAAACCAACCAAACAAAAAATTTAGTGCTATGAACTTGCCACCCATATTTTGCATATGCTGTGTTTATGTTTTTATTCTGTTGCAGAAAGTTTTTAATTTCTTGCTTTTTGTCTTGACCTGTTTTTATTCAGTAGTGAGTTGTTCAGTTTCTGTGAGTCTGCATACTTTCTGTTGTTGATATCCAGCTTTAATTCATGGTGGTCACATAGGAGACAGGGTATGATTTCAATTTTCTTACCTCTGTTAAGACTTGCTTTCTGTCTCTGTATGGGGCTAATTTTGGAGAAAGTTCCATGAGCTGCTGAAAAGAATGTACTTTTTTTTAGTGAATAAGTGTAATGTTTGGTAGATGCCTGATAGTTCCATTGGATTTATGATATTATTAACTCCAACATTTCTCTGTTTTTTGTCTGGATGGCAAGACTCTTGGTAAAAGTAGGGTATTAAAATCACCCACTATCATTGTGTAAGCATTAATACATAATTTTAGCTATGATAATGTTTCTTTTATAGATTTGAGTGCTCTTGAATTTGGTGCATACATGTTTAGAATTGCAATATCCTCAGTAGGTTTTTTCCTTTGATTATTATATAGTGTTCTTCCCTATCTCTTCTGACGAGTTTTGGTTTCAGATCTATTTTTTTCAGATATTATGTTTCAGACCACATTTGTTTCCTTCTTAGGTCCATTTTCTTGAAATACCTTTTTTCATCCTTTTATCCTGGGGTGATTTCTATCTTGATGTTAAAGTATGCTTCTTGGACTCAGCAGAAGGATGGATCTTGTTTTCTTTTTTTTTTTAATAATTTATTTTTTATTTCTTCAAGTTACATCTCAATCACAATCCCCTCCCTAATCCCCCCTCCAGTCCCACCCTTCCACCCTCCTCCCCCTCAGCCTCACCATCCTCTTCCCTTCTTTTTTTTTTTTTTTAGTTTAAGGTATTTATTTTTCCCCCCAACAGC
>CAJQZJ010000308.1:25655-46623 GCA_907164525.1 Lophiomys imhausi | reverse complement strand
TGTGTGGTCATCCGAATTGGATGAGCTAGGGTGGTTCTGCTTTGTTGCAGTCATAATTCCTTGATTTCTATTTTTTTTTTTGACCTTTCACCATTGGATGCATTTAGCTGTCTGTTTTCTGTGCTTGGAACCACAGTGGATGATTTGGTGCAGGGGACGAGTTACTTGGCTATCTGTCGTTGCTTACAGGGGGATTTCAAGGTCCCTGTGATTTTAATGGCCAGAGGCACTGTGATCTGGTGCAGCGTATTCCCAGGTTGTGAGTAATGGACCAGGATTGTTTCACTGCTCCCAATTCAGACTTCTCTATGTTGCACTCTGAGTTATCAGCCTGTAATGGTTCTGATGATATGGGCCTGTTTGCCCAGGCACAAATTCTGTGGGCTTTGTTTGTCGTCCCGGAGGCTGACAGGGTCTGGCTCCACACCTGATATGTCTGGATTTTCCAGGATACAGCTATGGTCCCGATTTCTGGTTTCTCTCTAGTCTTCTCGCCACAGGGCTGGACCCTGTGCCTGATTTCCTTCCTGTCTGCGCCGCCACGGTCCCGTGGGTACCCCAAGCCCCAGATCCTCCGGCTGCCTGAGTGCACCTCTCGTCCCAGCAGCTCCGCCGTGGGTGCACGGACCCCTGGTCCCACCCACGCCTATCTCTCTCCCTAGATGACCTGCCGTGGACTGGCGGGAATTTGGCCCTGCCAGCAGTGCTCTCTCCCCAGCTGCGCTATCCTGAGTGCGGGAGATTTGGCCGCTCCCACCTGCTTTTGTGTTCCCTGCTTCCTGCGCTCTCTAGGAACCTCCCGCCCTCCGCTTCACAAGCGGCTGCTGCGGACCACCCGCTGAGCCCCCTGTTTGTTCCTTGCTAAAGCTTCCACTATCTCGCAACCTTTTCTAAGTGGGTATAAGTTCAACCTGATGTGTGGGGAGCCCAATAGGACAGCGATCTATGGCCAAGTGGACCCTGATTCTGCCTGCTGTAAGTTGGGAACGATCTTACCAGGCGCCTCTCCAAATGGGAGTTCCCGAGTCCCCGGTTTAGTGGCCTCCGTGTCTGTGAGAGATGGGGAGAGCCTTGCCCTGGGACTTTTAACAGTCCCTTGGGAGCTGTGAGCGTTCCTGAGGGGGGGTCTAGCCCCTCCGGTTTTTGCACAGTGCCCAGTAACTCTGTGTTTTTTATGGCTCTTTTTTCCCCGCGTTCAGAATGCGTCAGTGTAGGTCGCCGCCATCTTCGCTCCCTAAATGCTATTTTCTATCCTGAATTTTCTTCTTTCTTTCATTCATTCATTCTTTCTTTCTTTTTTCTTTCATTCATTCTTATGTTTTTGTTTTGTTTTGTTTTGTCTTAGTTTTTAGAAACAGGGTTTCTCTGCTGGCTGTCCTAAAATTTGTTCTGTAGACCAGGCCAGCCTCAACTCAGAAATTGGCCTGCCTCTGCCTCCCTAGTGCTGAAATTAAAGGCATGTGCCACCACTGACAGGTCATATCCTGTATTTTCTTAATCAAAGTTCAATAAATATACAAAGACTATTGTATATGTCATGCTAACAAAACATTCTTATCCCAGATCTCTAGACCACTTCATTCTTTCAAATCTCTATGTGTCTTTCTCATTCTGAGGACATCAGAGACCAACCATACAAACCCTGCTGAATAATATTACTTAATGAAGTGTATAAATTCTTTGCGCTCAGCCAGGTGTAGTGGCACATGCCTTTAATCCCAGCACTTGGGAGGCAGAAGCAAGAGGATCTCTGTGAGTTTGAGGCCAGCCGAGTCTAAAAAGTGAGTCCAGGACATCCAGAGCCACACAGAGAAACCCTGTCTCAAAAACAAACAAACAAACAAATAAATAAATAAATAAATAAATAAATGAATGAATGAATGAATAAAAATTGTTTGCTTACATGTAGCTTGCAATCTAGTAGAAAAGACAAACCACAAAATGAAATCTGTACTTCTGATAAGTGAAGGAGAAATAAAGAGCATATTGAATAATTATTTTCCTGGCCTGTTGTTTCAAGCTGTGTGGGCAGAAAGAGAACAGGAGAATCAAGGAAAGGAAACATTCAAGCTGAGATCTTAAAGGAAGCAGGAGTTAACCAACAAGACTGATGGGGGAAGTCTAGGCCCAGGGAAAGCCTTGTGTAAGTGGAGAGTATCTTCAGGATTACGAAGAGCAGATGTACAGGATCATTGCAATTTCCAAGACTGGAATTCAGAGATCAATTTAATGAAATCCTTAGCATGAAGTTTGGGAGTGTTTGTTTGTTTGTTTGACTAATAATTACAAGCCAAGGGAGACAGCCCATCATTGTATAAAGTGCTTACCTCAGAAGCATGTAGATAGGGGTTTAATTCCCAGAACCCATTTAAAGATACAGTGCGTAATGACCTGTCTTATTAATCTCTGGGGTTCATTGGACAGCCTGTCTAGCCTAATTATTGCTCCAGACTCTATCAAAGGAGGTGGATAGCATTCCTGAGGATGACACTGGAGGAAGTATCATCTAGCCTCACTCATCTGTACACACAGTTGCACCCACACATATATGTTCATGCACATACAAACATACATGTACATATGTATGCATATGTATGTATATATGGCACTAAAATCCTTATTCTACTAAAGATCAATTATTGTGATAGATATTAAAAATTCAAAGTGAACCAGATAATGCTAGTTCTCCAGTAGCTTGTGAATCAGAGAGAATGGAAATTGGCAGACATTACAGGAAGGGGGTAAAATCACCCGCAGAAGGCTATTAACTTCAAAGAAGGCCTCCTGCTGGAAGTAACATCTAATTGGAGATGAGCTCTGGGGTCTGAAGGACAATAGCAGACAAACAAAAAGCTATAGGAACAGTTGATGGGAAGGGATTATCCTGCCTACAGATGTTGAGGAATCTGGAAGGTGGCTATAACCCAGAAGAAGGGCCACAAAGGGGTCAGAGAATGAGGAAGATATTTCAAGGGAACAGGAGCATGTGATCAGTTAAACCTTAAAATTTTTTTAGTGGTTTTTCAAGACGATTTCTCTGTAGAACAGTATTGGCTGTCCTGGAACTTGCTTTGTAGACCAGGCTGGCCACGAATTCAGAGAGATCCACCTGCCTCTGCCTCCTGAGTGCTGGGATTAAAGGCTTGTGCCGACACGATTGGCCTGGCCACATTTTATAATAATCAAGTATTTCCAGGGGTCTATTACTTGGGGAGCATTTGCCTCACTCATAAATCCTCTTTATTCTGGTTTTCTTGTCTTACAGGAATAAGGCGTCACTGCAGTGAGGGGAGGAGAGTAAAGGGACTGTCCTTAGATGGGTGACGGTGTGTGGAACTGATTCTGAAATAAAGAAGAAATATAGAACCAAGGGAGTGGCTTACACAGTGTCTCTCTAATGTTAATTTAAAAAAAATGTCTGGCATTTATATCCTTGGTAGATTATGAAACTGCTACCATGGCTTTTTTTACAATTTGAATAAAATGTGCAGCAAAAATGCCTTAATGCTCATTGTGAAAACACATGATGAATTCTGGTTTATGCTTGAAGTTGATGTCCCAGAAATATTGTTTAGCAACAAAAACATGTCCCTGAAAACATGACATGAGAGTCTCAGAGGATACTGCTGCTTCAGTGTTCACACAGGGCTGGGTCTTCATCTTGCTTCACATTCTTCAATAGACTTTATTCTGAGTCTCGTAAGCAAGAGGTGATGGGACTCAGTACTGTATTCATGAAGATTTCAAAGATATGGGGGTTTCCACTGGTTGACCTATTTTGTCAGTCATGCATTATGTAATGCAGAAAGGCTCATGCATACAGCAGAGCCATTAATGCATAATATGTTTTTATGTATGTGCATTTATATGCTTATATATGTTTTTGATGCAAAGGCATATTTTTCCTAGAGGACAAGGCAAATGATTTGACTTTCATCAAGCATGCATTTTCATATAAGATTATAGTAAGATAGCATTAAGAAAATACTCTACAGATTGAAAATTCTTCATGGAAAGCACATCAGGTTTAAAATTAAGAAGGACTAGGGATGGAGGGCTCAGTTGGTAGAGTGCTTGCTTAGTGTGCATGAAGTACATGAAGAGCATTTGATCTCCAGTATCAAAACTGGATGTGGAGGCACACCTGTAATCCCAACACTTAGAAGGTAAAGGAAGGAGGAGCATAAATATCATCTTTAGCTACATAATGAGTTCAAAGCCAACCTGGCCTGTATGAGACCCATACTGAAAAAAAAAAAGAAGAAGAAAAGAACAAGAATAAGAATTATGAAGAATTAATTTGATAAAATATAACATGTTATATTATGTTACTGGTACCTTATCATGCCAATCACATATGAAGGACACTTTAGAAGCTTAGTTACTTCTTTCTGGTCACTAATACATGAATGCTGGTGCAATAAGCGAAAGCATTTAACTTGTAAATTGGAGAAGGTTATGAAGTGAGCAAACTTAACTCAATATAGTGTCAACACTCATATCTGTAAAGAATTATACAAGAATTCAAACTAGCCTGGGCTATATGAGACACTATCTCAAAAACCAACCAACCAACCAACCAACCAACCAACCAGACAAACAAACAGAAAGACACATATATGCTTTCCTGAGAAATTAAAGGCAGTAATAGGGGAATGGACTCTACCCATTAACTTTTATTTATTTATTTATTTTTAAATTTATTTTTCCACCCGTTATCTTAATCTTTATTTGACACATTTTTACTAAATACCTTTAGTGAGCTTGGCACATGTGAAATACTATGTAAACTAGAGGTGTCTTTCTTTTACAGCCCGTATTACAGTGAGTAAGATGAAATAGCAAACTGATGGGGTAGTGTTAAGCATTCTAAATGTTAATTGGTCCTGTTTGCTGTCTGTTACTTATATGACTCTGATTGGATAAATAAAATGCTCAGGCCTGAGATTGGTCAAAGACAGAGAAAGGTGGGACTTCCTGAGATTAGAACAGGAAGCCTGTGCTTTAGACAGAGGATTAATGCATTCCAGCCAGGAGCAGCAGGAAGGAGAATGCACAGGATGGGTTAGAAAAAAGAACCTCATTCCACATGGCCAGGAACATCGGCATAACGTGGAGAATAGCAGTCCAAGGGGATGTATGTATATATGGGGTCATATTTGGGTAATAGAATTAAGAGCTAGATTAGATGGGCCAAGATTGCTCAATTCAGGCCAAGGCTTGTTAAAATCCATCCTGTGTCTCTGTGTGCTCATTTATAATGGATGGTTAAGGATTAGCTGCCAAACCAATTAATAATAATCTAAATACTGTTAAATAATTTAACTAATTATTTCTCTACAAATGGAGCCCAACATAATTTAATTAATTTCTTTTCTACAGCAAACAGTTCCAGAGACAAATAAAAGATGATACTCCTGGAGAAGAGTGATAAATAGACAATGAAGTGGCCTGACTTTGGGAGAGGGTGTTGAGGATAACCTCAGGAAGTTGCTTTGGATCTTCGGTCTGAAAGGTAGAGTGATCCAGTTTAAGAAAGGCCTAGAGGAGTGGAGACTGTTCCAGGAGGTGGTTGGGGTTGGAGCAGTGGGCTCTGGTGTGAGCACTTGGTAGAAGTCAAGGGCAAAGTGAAGGGCAGGGCCTCAGTCTCAAACACTGTGGTGAGGAGTCTGAATTTCTGAGATTAAACAAAACAAAACAAATAACATTGGAGAGTTTGAATCACTTGGATTATTGTGTGTTAAAAAACAGAAACGATGTCTAGAAGACAGACTACAGTGGCTTGTACAAGAGTGATGGCAGGGCATAAAGAAAAAAAAAGCAGAGATCCCAGGTATTGGTTCCCTGAGAGTTGCAGGAGTGAGTGGGGATAACTGATAAGAGTCCAGAGTTCTGTGAAGCTGGTGAAACGCTTAGGTGGTTCTGGGGAACCATGCAGGACTACTTGCGGATCAGTTGATCAATGATCAGAGCATGAAAGAAAGCTGGTGAGTATGCAAAGACCTCTAGAGTGTCTTTATCAAAGCTCTGAAAGCTTGAAACAGTATTCCTACTAACCCCAACCACCTCTTCAGCATTACCTCTCAAATACTTTCTATTGGCTCCCCTCCCTACAAAGAGAAGTATGCTTGGGGTCAAGGAATTAAAGACACTTTGGAATTGCTTGTAATGTGCAACTACTAAAAGATAATTTCAACACAACATCCCCCTCATATGCATTGGTTTGACACTCTCAGCCAGTTGGGTTTTCCATCTAATCTATTTGAGTTTCTTTCCAGGGATGGCTATGCTAGGCAGAGCTGGCTATTCTTATACTGCTCACCCCACTCAACCTTCCAGGAGTACAGGCCATACATTTACAACAAACCTGGAGAATTTTGGGTGGGAAATGCACACCCCCTCCTGCTATCAGAACATAGCCAGCCTTAAAGACTGGTTATCTATTCGTCATTTGGTATTCTAAACTTATGGCTTTAGAATACCTGAGGGTGGCTGTCCTTAATTGTAACCAGCTTTGTTCCAAGTAGATTGTGGAAATGGCTGGAGGGATTAGACATTTTGGAAATTCAACCAGAAGCCTAGTACTTAGGCCAGGAGAATCACTATCTTGTAAAGTCGTGAAGGCCAGAGCTAACAGCTGTTAAGAATGCACCAATGAAGTGAAGTAAGTGCTTTAAGAACAACAAAACACAAACTCAGAAATGAACTTGACTCTTTAGAGTGCTTTATGGAAATGGTGTACTCTGAAGAAGTTTTATGCTCCTTTCACAAACTCCTTCAAGCCTGGCGGTTGTGGCATTCGCCCTTAATCCCACCATTTGTATTAAGGCCAGCCTGGCTGCATAGTAAGTTCCTGCCCAGTCAGGGCTGTTACACAGAGAAACTCTGTCTCTTTCTTTCCTTCCTTCCTTCCTTCCTTCCTTCCTTCCTTCCTTCCTTCCTTCCTTCCTCCTTTCTTTCTTCTTTCTTTCTTTCTTTCTTTCTTTCTTTCTTTCTTTCTTTCTTTCTTTTTTTCTTTCCTTCCTTCCTTCCTTCCTTCCTTCCTTCCTTCCTTCCTTCCTTCCTTTCTTTCTTTCTTTCTTTCTTTCTTTCTTTCTTTCTTTCTTTTTTTGGTTTTTCAAGACAGGGTTTCTCTGTGTATCTTGGCTGGTCTGGACTTACTTTATAGACCATGCTGGCCTTGAACTCTCAGAGATCCACCTGCCTCTGCCTCCCAAGTGCTGGGATTAAAGGCGTGTGCCACCACACCTGGCTAGAAACCCTGTCTCAAAAAAACCAACCAACCAACCAATCAACCAACCAACCAACCAACCAAACACACACAACAAAATCCTTCAGGAATAGCTCTGGTTGTACTTGGGCAGATCGCTTCTTTCATGGATGATCCCTTTGAAATTAATTGATCATAGCTGGGAGAATCATAGCTTTAGAAAATCAAAGACAGGGGACAACTTCAACCTGTGCTAAATTTTAAGTGTAAAACAAGAAAATTCTATTAGCCTCTATATCGCACATGTCCTGTATCCATAACTCTAGGAAATGATCATAGACATTTACCACAACTTATCTGTGAAGAATGAGCCCTTGTAGTATTAAAATGTGTAATTCTTTTTTTTTTTTTTTGAGATAGGGTTTTTCTGTCATCCTGTCTGTTCTGTCCTGGAACTCACTCTGTAAATCAGAGCCTGGTCTACAGACTGGAATCAAAATCAGAGATTTGCTTTTGCTTCCCGAGTGCTGGGATTAAAAGCATGCTCCACTCCGGTTATTTTTTTTTTTAATTTTTAAGTAGATGCTGTTTAATTATGTACAGGAATACCAAATAGTAAGAAAAGATTTCATAGAAGAACGTAGTGACATGGAAAAGTGGTTCAGATTTTAAAATTCAGTGAAAAATTATCAAGTTGTATACGCTGATTAATTTTGGTAGAAAATTATGTGTTGGTACTTACAGAAGAACTAGGCAGATAATTAAAGACTACACCTATGTGGTAAGAGATTAAAGGACTTAGTCTCTGTTCTTTTAGAGTTTTCCAAATGGCTTCAGTGAAAGTAATGATTTTCTAATAAAAAGGATCAAATGAGGATATCAATATAAACCTCAATATACTTCATACATATGTGTTAATTTTGTAATTATTAAGAAACTATTAGAGTGTAATATTAATTTTATAGATTTAAGATGAGAATCACACTAGATAAAGTGATTTATAGAAAATTCTTAATATGGTGTCTAGCATTTAATTATGTTTTCAATTATTTTTGCACAATTTAATCTTATCTAGGTTTTTAGGCCCCAAATGATTTTTTTTGCCTTAAAATAAACAAAACAAAACCCCAAAAATATTATTCTGCAAAGGGTGAAATTTTGTCACTACTTAGGATATTCAAAAGAATACCCTGCTGGCTGGGAAGGCAATTTTGAAAGAGATAAACATGGAATGTCTTCCGCATCAGGAGGAACACTGAGATAGTCATGTAAACCTAATGTAATTATTTTTCAGTATTTGTTCAGACCTACATGAACTGGTTTGCTGTTTAAAACCTGTCATTGCTACATATTTATATTTGGAACGTAGATAGATGGGATAATAGCTAACTCAAAGAGAGAAATTAGTCTGTCATGATAAATGGCCTGCTTCTTCAGAAAGGTACAAAAGTGTCTTGTCAGAGTCTCTGAGAAGAGAAGCCCAAGCCCTGCAGCTTTCTCTGTGCGGTACTGTTCAAGAGAAACTTGAGATATGGTGTGAAGGCACATCGTGTTACCCTTATCTCACATCCGGCTGTTTATCATTAGTGCTAGACCCTTATCCCTCAGCACATGTGGGCACACACACACACACACACACACACACACACACACACACACACACACTTCTACCCATCCCCATACTCCTCTGTAGATCACACCCGAATCCCTCCCACTTATCCTTTCTCCTCCATCTGAGTTAAGACTCCCTTCTTTCTTTACTCCCCTAGAATCTCTAGTATGGTATATCCCATAGGTTATCACCAGCTTTTTTTTTTTTTTAAATCTTGCTCCTGTAGTTTCTTGAGAACCCCCTGTCTTAGCCTCTCAGAACCTTCCTTTCTTCATCTTAGACTTTCACTACTGATGGGAACATAATGCCTCCTTTAGAAGTTTGTTGTGGGCATTCCACTGTGTATTGAAGGAGAGCTCCTGGCACATACCAGGCTCTTGATAATGGAAGCTATTATCACAATTAATTATATTATTTATTCTCTTCTGTACCTTTAGGGCCCGGCACGGTGCCTGATGTATGATGAGTACAAAATAAATTTCTAGTGAATTAGTGAATTAACTTAGACTCTTCCAGAATGTGACTTTGGGGTAAAAGATATATGCTGTTTTGTAATGTTTATAATGGGAAACTGGGGATTAAAAAGCCACTTTCTCCAAACAACCTGCTTGTGCCTATCTTGGGTCACTGCCTTCCCTTGGGTTAAATAACTGTTGCATATAGAAACACTCATTCCCATGTAGATATGGCTTAATGGGCTCAGGAGGAGTTTCCCTCTGACCATTATCTATTTAACATGCTCAGTGCACTGCCCACAGCCCACATTTCTTTAGCTTTGGTAACACTGATGCTCTGCCCTAATCCAGCAAGCAATTCATGATCCAGATGAAATTCAGCTGACTGTTATCCCATGTGATCTGTTCCCTCTCCCTCTCACTGTTCACCAAAACCTGCTAGCTGATTTGCATGCCACCTCCTATCTTTTCCCCTGCTTCCTTTTAAAAAGATGTTTGTGAATTATTTTAAGCCAGTTGAATCGCTCTGAGAGTTACATGCTATTTTTAAGTTTTTGAGGAACAGTTGAGAAGGAATGATTTAGGGATCTGAAGCAATTTCACAAAAACATCCCACAGATACTTCAACCTACCAAGTTTGTGGTATATTTTCACCTCAGAAAACTTGAGAGTAAATGGGTCACTTACTCTCAGATACCAAATTCTAAAGTGTTCAGCTGGAGGGTTCAGTGCTAAAGTGATGGTGGAGAGGACAGATGGGGCTCACAGGCAGCTGTGAGCTGGCTGAGAGGTTCCCTCCTTTTCCGACTTTGAAAAGTGCTCCTTTCTCTTGTTGTCTCTGCATGGGTGCAGAGGTTGGCCTATTTATATCAAGGCCACTCTTCCTAAGCCTTCATGGCTCTTATCTCAAAAAAAAAAAAAAACCAGAAAATGAAACAAAACAAAAGAAACAAACCAACCACTTAGTACTTGGTTAGAATGGAAGGGCCATGTGTAACCAAGAGTCAGTAAATACTTTCTGTTGTTGTTGATGATGAACTATTTTGGCATAGCCACAGACTGTACCTTCTACTTTCCAAGTCCTGCAAGTCATGGAAAAACGTTAGCTGGATGTTAATCAGTTGATGGTGTCTGGACTCATGTCTCATTAACAAACTGAAAGTTGGATGTGCTGTTTAAACACTTTTCCATAGACATCCAATCAGATACTTATGGATTAGGGGTAAAAAGAGGCCACAGTTTTTTCTTTTTTCTTCTGGGTTTATGGAGTCTGGATAAAGAAAAATATCCTATAATGTGAAGTCTGCTTCAGTTTTCACGGAATTTGCCACCCCACATATAACATCCATTGATTTTGTTTGCAGTGATGGTATATATATTACCTTCTCTGGTAATCCCTTTGATATGTAGAATACTGCGAAGAATTTAGCACTAGATTTTGGAGATGTCATAACCATAATGTCACAATGAAAAGGGACTATTGTCATTTTGTTATCATTTTGGGTAATATTTTGATAGCAGAGTCAATTTAGAGGTTTATATTTTGTCAGACTTATTAATATGGGAACGAAGAACCTCAAACTGAAATCTAGAAGGAAGCTGAGAAGGTCTTTCTGTGTTTAAGGAAGTAGATTCCTTAAGGTTACTTGTCTAAGATTAGGTGACTAAAGCAATGCAAATCCAGACCATCAACCTCCTGGGCTCAAGCCCTGTTGATGCTCCATTTATGGATTTTTGAGCTGGGATGGGGGAGATACCATTCTGAAGTTTTGCTTATCTATCCAGAGATTTTCATGGTGCTTCATTGATGTTTTTACATTTACAGACAAGTAAATGTGGGCAGAGTCAACATGTTCTACATCTATAGGGCACATACATAAAGCAGTAAGTCATTGGAATGAAAGCTTTTGTTCCAGATTGTTCTGAACCACTGATAATTTGGCCATTAGGCATTAGCAAGCAAAGAAAATTAAACGGGATGCTAGTAAATATTTGATGTGGGAAGAGGGGCAGCAGATTGGAGAAGGCTGGGGGAAAGAGCGGATCTTTACCTTCCTGCCTCAATGGGTTATGTGATCCAGTAGCTGAGCTCTGATCTTATTGTCAGAGAGCTTTCACTCCCTTCCTTCACTTTTTTATTTTCCCCTCTAAGCAGGTGCTGTGATACTTCCAATCACTAGGGCAATAGATATCAACAGCTCTTTCTTTTTTTTTTTTTCTTTTTTTTTTTTTTTACTTTATTTTTTATTTCTTCAAGTTACATCTCAATTGAAATCCCCTCCCTACCCCGCCTCCAGTCCCACCCTCCCACCCTCTTCCGCCTCAACCCACCCATCCCCTTCCTTTTTTTTAAGTTTAAGATATATCTTTTCCCCCCAACAGCTCCCCCTTTCAGTCCAACAAATGGCTCTAGCTCTTATAATAATAAATACAATACAAAACAACAGAGGTAATTAGGCCAAAATTATGAGAGTTATATGGCTTGGCATACACTCCCAATGTACAGTCTATATGTATTTGGCACCTGACTTCAACATTCTACTGTCGACCTATCTCCATGAGTTTAAAGTTCTATATCCAACTCAACTTTCATCACAATTTAAAAAGCATCTTCTTAGAACACCCTCTTGATTCCCAAACAACTCAAAATTTAACTATGAGACTCTAGCTATCTATTCTTCAACCACCTCAGAGACCTGAGAGGGACAAATATATCTGATTATATAGGAAGTGCAGGGCTGCAGCTTCCCAAACTAAGAAATGACATACCAGTGGCTGCCTGGACAGCTCCCATTTTCTCTCCATACATTACAGCATCAATCTTGAGTCATTTGGCCCCATTTCTCTGACAGACATTGATTGTAGAGCAGGGGATATGAAGGACTCGCCTACCCTGTCTTGGCAGAGCTAGGCTGTCGACTTACCTGCTTCCAAGTTTTGTCCTTTTTGGACAGCAGTCTGTCTACAGTTGAAGCAAGGGGTTTTTCCTACCCTGTCTTGGCAGAGTTAGGCTGTCGACTTCCCCGCTACCAAGTTTTGTCCTTTTTGGACAGCAGTCTGTCTGCAGTTGGTGCAAGGGGTTTTTTTCATGCCAAGAGAAAGGCTTGCCACCAATTCAACCATCTTACAGTGGAGGTTCTTCGATGCTTATCCTCTACTTGGAGTAGAATAGGGTTGCCGTCAGGCGCTGATATGTCTCGATATAAAAAATAATCTTGATTTAAGATAACATCTTTGAATGCCATATTCTTCAGATCTCAAGGGGTTTTTGAAGATGCCCTATCCATCTCTTGTATTTAGATAAGCAAATGTTGCTTGTCTCTTAGCAACTTGATTACTGGGTAGTTTAGAGAATATCTATGATAGACTGTCATAGTAGCCAACAAAGAGACATGTTTGCATGACTAGGAGTTTGTTTTAACTATCCTAGACCGTTTTAGACGGTTGGTATCAAGAGGTCAGAGCTTCACATTTTATTTTTAAGTATCTCTAGGTATGATACCATTGGGAAGCATTACCTTTAAATTTGTATCAATATACAAAGATCTATTCAATTGTGGTTAAATATACTCTTAATTATGTATCAATATACCAAGATCAATGCCTATGTAGCCCAATATAATCTTAATATTACGTCCATATGCAAGGGTCAATACCATTGTGGCCAACTATAATCTTAATTTTGTATCAATATACAAAGATCAATACCGATGTAATCCAATACAATCTTATTTTTGCACAATAAACAATGGTCAATACCACTTTAGCCAAATAAACTACTAATTTTGTATCAATATACAAAGGTATAAGGGCATATTCAATAATCTGCCCCTTCTTCTTGGACCTTCCTGTGCTATGTCTATATCTCATTTTTCTCAAGCCCATGCACTCCTACATAGGAGAGGAAGAAGGATACAGAAAAGGAAAAGTAGGAATTCCCTGGGGCTAACCTCCAAAACCCATTAAGACAGGACCATTTATCAGCTTGTAGTCTCTTCCCCTACATAACAGAGTTTTCAGTTATCCTTCAAATAACCAAAAAGATGGGCGGAGAAACACCCTCCCCACCCTCTGGGCATGGGACGTCGCTCTCTTAAAGTGACTTCCTGCTGATTTGGGTTGTAGTAGACCTGTTTGGGGCCCCAACCCAAATGGGAAAAATGATTAAAAATGTTAGTACAATCCTTTTATGTTCAGTCCTTCTGTTCTCAGCTGTTTAGATGGCCTAAGGGGTTTGTAGGCAGAAGCTGATCTTGCAGGCTTCACTGAGGTTCCGGCTGGGGCATTGTGTAGAGCTGAGCGGTCCCAGTGACATTGGATTGCTGTGGTGGTTGCAGGCCCCCGATGGAGACAGCTATTGAGGAAGTTTGCCAGGCAGAATCAACTGGGTCACTCATCCTCCTTGGTGCCTGATTCTGCTCTCTGCTGAGGATTCCACTGTCCGCCATCCCCGGGCTCCCCTAATGGACACTTCGATTCTCCTGGAATGATAAGAACAGAGCCCTGCCCCAATCCCAACCCTAGGACAATTGCCCTCTTTTTTTTTTTTTCCCCCCTGGGGAGGGATGGGGGGGGCTAGGTAGTACTTCTCCTGAAGCAAATTTGGCCTTCTGACAATATACAAAGCGTTATCTTTCAATCCGGGTTAAAGTAGAAATCATTCTGTCACCTTGGAGCTAAACCAGCTCTAGTGTATATATTTTGAGATCCCAAAGGACAATCTGCCTGCATCGAGAAGGCCTTTTGTAAGTAGCCTCCAAACCTAGGTCCCTCCAAATCCCATGTGTGTGTCTCTGAACTCTAATTATTGGGAACAGGGACCTGTGTTTCTCATCTGAAGGGATCAAAGATGGGTTCCACCACTCCTGGATCGAATTCTTTCTCTATTTAGAGTTTACCCTGCATCAGGCTGACCCTGAGCTCCGGGATCTGCCTCTTTCTGTCTCCAGTGTGCTGGGAGCTGGGACCAAGGGTGTACCCTTCTTGAATGGTGGGACCAAGAGTATGCACCCTCACCAGCCCGCTCCGTATGACTCCAGAGTACATAAGACCACCAACTCTAAGGTGCCCCCCCCCCCCCCCCGTCTCCGCTGAAGTCAAAGGCATGGGCCAATACCACAATTCTCTTGTATTTTACCTTAGCTCCACGTCTTCTCTACACCTGGAGGACTGCAAATCCAGGCCGAATGGCTGTATCCTCTGTTCCATTCACAGTGTTTCAGCCCTGCCCCCTGCCTTTTTTTTTCTTTTTTTTTTTTTTTAGTTAATAAATTTATTTGTTTGTTGCTTCAGGTTACATCCTTATCATATTGTCCTCTTTTCCCGCTTCCCAGCCCCACCCTCCCATGCTCTACCCCCTGACCCTTCCGTCTTGTTCCTCTGGGGTGGAGTGTCCCTGCCTAACAGTCTCTCACCACAGATCAGGAGTCATATGAGGGCCAAGAGCCTCTTCATTCACCGGGGGCCTACGAGGCAGTACTGCCAGTGACTGGTGTCTCATTGCTACTGGGGGAATACTAAAAAAAAGACCAACAAACACACAAACCCACAAAAACTAAGAATATCAACAAAAAAAGAGAGGAAAAGGAGAAGGGAAAAGGAAAGAGAAAAAAAGAAAAAAAGAAGGAAAAAGAAAAAGATAAAAAAAAATTATGTCCTTGTTCCTTTTGATGTGTTGGTTGTAGTACAGATATCCTGTACGATATAGTTAAAATCCTACTATAAGTGAATAGATGCCATGTGCATCCTTCTGAGACTGGGTTAGCTCACTCAGGATGAGCTCCTCTAGATCCATCCATTTGGTTGCAAATTGCATGATTTCATTGTTTCTGATAGCTGAGTAATATTCCATTGTATAGATGTACCACAATTTTTTAATCCATTCTTCAGTTGAGGGACATCTGTGTTGTTTCCAATTTCTAGCTATTACAAATAAGGCTGCTATGAACATAGATGAGGAGACTTCCCTATGTCTCCGTGAGAGGTCCTTTGGGTGTATACCCAGAAGTGGTATGGCTGGGTCTTGAGGCAAGGTTATTCCTAGATTTCTAAGATATCGCCAGACAGACCTCCATAGTGGTTGCACAAGCCTGCACTCCCACCAGCAATGGAGTAGGGTACCCCTTTCTCCACACCCTCGCCAGCATGCACTATCATTTGAGCTCTTTATTTTAGCCATTCTAACAGGTGTTAGGTGGAATCTCAGGGTAGTCTTGAGTTGCATTTCTCTGATGATTAAGGATGTGGAACATTTCTTCAAGTGTCTCTCAGCCCTTAGGGATTCCTCCTTTGTGAATTCTCTATTTAGCTCCATCTCCCATTTTTTGATTGTATTATTTGGTTTCTTGGCATTTAGTTTCTTGAGTTCTTTGTAGATTTTAGATAATAGCCCTCTATCAGATGTGGGGTTGGTGAAGATTTTCTCCCAGTCTGTTGGTTGCCGTTTTGTTCGAATGACAGTATCCTTTGCTTTACAGAAACTTTTCAGTTTCATGAGGTCCCATTTATTGATTGTTGATCTCAGGTCCTGAGCTGTTGGTGTTCTGTTCAGGAAGTTGTCACCTGTGCCAATGAGTTCGAGGGTTTCTCCTACTTTTTCTTCTAGTATCTTTAGTGTGGCTGGCCTTATGTTAAGGTCTTTGATCCACTTGGAATTAAGTTTTGTACAAGGTGATAGGTATGGGTCTAATTTCATTCTTTTGCAAGTGGACATCCAGTTGGACCAGCACCATTTGTTGAAGATGCTGTCCTTCTTCCATTGTGCGTTTTTGGCTTCTTTGTCAAAGATTAGTTGGCCATAGGTGTGTGGATCCATGTTTGGGTCTTCAATTCGATTCCATTGATCCACTGGTCTGTTTCTATACCAGTACCATGCTGTTTTTATTACTGTTGCTCTGTAGTACAGCTTGAAGTCTGGGATGGTGATACCTCCAGATGTTTTTTCATTGGACAGGATTCATTTAGCTATTCTGGGCTTTTTGTTGTTCCATATGAAGTTGAGACTAGCTTTTTCCAGGTCTATAAAGAATTGTGTTGGTATTTTGATAGGAATTGCATTAAATCTATATATTGCTTTTGGTAGGATAACCATTTTTATTATGTTGATCTTACCTATCCATGAGCATGGGAGATCTTTCCATCTTCTAAAGGCCTCTTCCATTTCTTTCTTCAGGGGCTTGAAGTTCTTGTTATATAGGTCCTTTACATGCTTGGTTAGAGTTACCCCCAGGTATTTTATGTTGTTTGTGGCTATTGTGAAGGGGGTTGTTTCCCTTATTTCTTTCTCGGTATATTTGTTTGTTGTATAAAGAAGGGCTTCTGATTTTTTTGAGTTAATTTTGTATCCAGCCACCTTGCTGAAGTTGTTTATCAGCTGTAAGAGTTCTTTGGTGGAGTTTTTGGGGTCGCTTATGTATACTAACATATCATCTGCGAATAGGGATAATTTGACTTCTTCATTTCCAATTTTTATCCCTTTGATCTCCTTTAGTTGTCTTATTGCTCTAGCAAGGACTTCAAGTACTATATTGAAGAGATATGGTGAAAGTGGACATCCTTGTCTTGTCCCTGAGTTTAGAGGAAATGCTTCAAGCTTCTCTCCATTTAATTTGATGTTGGCTACTGGCTTGCTGTATATTGCCTTTATTATTTCTAGGTATGGTCCTTGTATGCCCGTTCTCTCCAGAACTTTTAGCATGAAGGGGTGTTGGATTTTGTCAAATGCTTTTTCTGCATCTAGCGAGATTATCATGTGGTTTTTTTCTTTCATCTTGTTTATGTGGTGAATTACATTGATAGACTTTCGTATATTGAACCATCCCTGCATTCCAGGGATGAAGCCTACTTGATCATGGTGTATGATACTTTTGATGTGTTCTTGAATTCGGTTTGCTAGTATTTTATTAAGTATTTTTGCATCTATGTTCATGAGGGAGATTGGTCTGAAGTTCTCTTTCTTTGTTGGGTCTTTGTGTGGTTTAGGAATCAGAATGACAGTGGCCTCATAGAATGAGTTTGGCAGTGATCTTTCTGTTTCTATGTGGTGGAAGAGTTTGAAAAGTAATGGTGTTAGTTCCTCTTTGAAGGTCCGGTAGAATTCCGTGCTAAAGCCATCTGGCCCTGGGCTTTTTTTGGTTGGGAGATTATTAATGACTGTTTCTATTTCCTTAGGTGTTATTGGGCTGTTTAAGCTGTTAATCTGATTTTGATGTAGTTTTGGTAGGTGGAATTTATCGAGGAAATTGTCCATTTCGCTTAGGTTTTCAAATTTAGTGGAATATAGATTTTTAAAGTAATGTCCGAATATTTTCTGGATCTCCTCAATGTCTGTTGTTATTTCTCCCTTTTCATTTCTGATTTTGTTGATTTGTGTTCTTTCCCTTTGCCTTTTAGTTAATTTGGCTAGGGGTCTGTCTATTTTGTTGATTTTCTCAAAGAACCAACTCTTGGTTTCATTGATTCTTTGTATAGTTCTTTTTGATTCTAAGTTGTTGATTTCAGCTCTAAGTTTGATGATTTCCTGTCTTCTGCTCTTCTTGGGAGTGTTTGTTTCTTTTTTTTCCAATTCACCCAGCTTAGCTGTTAGTTCACTAATATGAGCTGTCACAATTTTCTTTTTGAAAGCACTTAGTGCTATGAACTTTCCTCGTAGCACAGCTTTCAATGTATCCCATAGGTTTGGGTATGTTGTGTCTTCATTGTCGTTGGATTTTAAGAAGTCTTTGATTTCCTTCCTTATTTCTTCCTTGACCCAGTGGTCATCCAGTGAGGAGCTGTTCAATTTCCATGTGTGTGTAGGCTTTCTGTTGATTCTTTTACTGTTGAAGATCAGCTTTATTCCGTGGTGGTCTGATAAGATACAAGGTGTTATTTCAATTTTCTTGTATCTACTGAGACTATCTTTGTGACCAATTATGTGGTCGATTTTGGAGAAGGTTCCGTGGGGTGCTGAGAAAAAGGTGTATTCCTTTGTGTTTGGTTGAAACGTTCTGTAGATATCTGTTAGGTCCATTTGTTTCATGATCTCTGTTAGACTCAATATTTCTCTGTTCGTCTTCTGTCTTGATGATCTGTCCTTTGCTGTGAGTGGGGTGTTGAAGTCTCCCACTACTAATGTGTTGTGATCGACGTGCGCTTTAAGTTTTAGAAGTGTTTCTTTTACGAAAGTAGGTGCCTTTGTATTTGGGGCACAGATGTTCAGTATTGAAATTTCCTCTTGATGAATATTCCCTTTAATGAGTATATAGTGCCCTTCTTTGTCTTTCTTCATTAACTTCAGTTGGAAGTCTGTTTTGTTTGATATTAGGATGGCTACTCCAGCTTGTTTCCTGGGTCCATTTGCTTGGAAAATCTTTTCCCAGCCCTTTGCTCTGAGGCAGTGTCTATCTTTTGTAGTTAGATGTGTCTCTTGTATACAGCATAAGGAAGGGTCTTGCTTGCGGATCCACTCTGTAAACCTATGTCTTTTTATTGGGGAGTTGAGTCCATTGATGTTGATGGATATTAGTGACCTGGGGTTGTTATTTCCCATTAGTTTGGTATAGGTGGTGGTCCTGTTCCTCTTTTGGTTTAGTTGCTGATGGGTTTTCTACTCCCTTTGTTTTCTTGGGTGGAGTTTTCTTCTCTGGGTTGGGATTTTCCTTCTAGGATTTTCTGTAGGGCTGGGTTTGTGGGTAGATATTGTTTAAATTTAATTTTGTCATGGAATATCTTGTTTTCTCCATCTATGTTGATAGAGAGTTTTGCTGGGTAAAGTAGTCTGGCTGGGCATCTATGATCTCTTAGGACTTGTAGTATATCTGACCAGGCCCTTCTAGCTTTTATTGTTTCTGGGGAGAAGTCAGGTGTAATTCTGATGGGTCTGCCATTGTATGTGACTTGACCTTTTTCTCTAACAGCTTTTAATATTCTTTCTTTGTTCTGTACATTTGGGGTTTCAATTATTATGTGGCAAGAGGAGTTTCTTTTCTGGTCTAATCTGTTTGGTGTTCTGTATGCCTCTTGGATTTTTATTGGCATCTCTTTTTTCAGGTTTGGGAAGTTTTCCTCTATGATTTTGTTGAAGATATTTCCTGGACCTTGGAGTCGGGAGTCCTCTCTTTCCTCTATACCTATAATTCTTAGGTTCCGTCTTTTCAATGAGTCCTTGATTTCTTGGATGTTGTGGGTGAGAGATTTTTTAGCCTTCTCATTTTCTTTGGATGTTGTACTGATTTCTTCCACTGAATCTTCCATGCCTGAGATCCTGTCTTCCATCTCTTGCATCCTATTGTTGATACTCACATCCGTAGTTCCTGTTCTCTTCCCTTTGTTCTCCACTTCCTCTTTTAACTCTGACTGTGTTTTCTTTATTGTTTCTATTTCTATTTTCATGTCTTGTATGGTTTTGTTCGTTTTGTACATTTCCTTCTCCAGATTGCTTGTTTTTGTATGAAAATCTTTCATGGCTTTTTCCTTTTCCTGTTCAAGCTCTGTCACCTTGGCTTGGAGCTCTTTAATGGTGTTGTTCCTTGTTTTGATTTGTAGAATTGTGGTTTCCTTGAATTCCTTCATAGATTTAAGTTCTTCTTGCAGGGACTCTATCACTTTCCATACTGCAGAATTGTCAATGTTTTCATGTGTTTCTGTTGGTGTGTGGTCATCCGAATTGGATGAGCTAGGGTGGTTCTGCTTTGTTGGAGTCATAATTCCTTGATTTCTATTTTTTTTTTTTGACCTTTCGCCATTGGATGCATTTAGCTGTCTGTTTTCTGTGCTTGGAACCACAGTGGATGATTTGGTGCAGGGGACGAGTTACTTGGCTATCTGTCATTGCTTACAGGGGGATTTCAAGGTCACTGTGGTTTTAATGGCCAGAGGCACTGTGATCTGGTGCAGCCTATTCCCAGGTTGTGAGTAATGGACCAGGATTGTTTCACTGCTCCCAATTCAGACTTCTCTATGTTGCACTCTGAGTTATCAGCCTGTAATGGTTCTGATGGTATGGGCCTGTTTGCCCAGGCACAGATTCTGTGGACTTTGTTTGTCGTCCCGGAGGCTGACAGGGTCTGGCTCCACACCTGATATGTCTGGATTTTCCAGGATACAGCTATGGTCCCGATTTCTGGTTTCTCTCTAGTCTTCTCGCCACAGGGCTGGACCCTGTGCCTAATTCCCGTCTTGTCTGCGCCGCCACGGGTCCCGTGGGTACCCCAAGCCCCGGATCCTCCCGCTGCCTGAGTGCACCTCTCGTCCCAGCAGCTCCGCCGTGGGTGCACGGACCCCTGGCCCCACCCACGCCTGTCTCTCTCCCCAGATGACCTGCTGTGGACTGGCGGGGATTTGGCCCTGCCAGCCGTGCTCTCTCCCCAGCTGCGCTAAAGTGAATGTGCGAGATTTGGCCCCTCCCGCCTGCTTTTGTGTTCCCAGCTTCCCGCGCTCTCGCTCTCTGGGAACCTCCCGCCCTCTGCTTCACGAGCGGCTGCGGACCACCCGCTGAGCCCCCTGTTTGTTCCTTGCTAAGCCTTCCACTATCTCGCAACCTTTTCTAAGTGGGTATAAGTTCAACCTGATGTGTGGGGAGCCCAATAGGACAGTGATCTATGGCCAAATGGACCCTGATTCTGCCTGCTGTAAGTTGGGATCGATCTTACCAGGCGCCTCACCAAATGGGAGTTCCCGAATCCCGCGTTTAGTGGCCTCTGTGTCTGTGAG
>CAJQZJ010000308.1:14340-25555 GCA_907164525.1 Lophiomys imhausi | reverse complement strand
TTTTTTTTTTTTTTTTTTTTTTTGGTTTTTCGAGACAAGGTTTCTCTGTGTAGCCCTGGCTGTCCTGGACTCACTTTGTAGACCAGGCTGGCCTTGAACTCGCAAAGATCCGCCTGCCTCTGCCTCCCAAGTGCTGGGATTAAAGGCGTGCGCCACCACCGCCCGGCATACTCTGTGTTTTTTATGGCTCTTTTTTCCCCGCGTTCAGAATGGGTCAGTGTAGGTCGCTGCCATCTTCGCTCCCTCAACAGCTCTTTCTGATGGAGAAATTTAAGAGGAGAAAAAGAGAAAAACTATGGGTTACCTTTTTTCTTTTTTCATCTGGTTTGCTCTTTCTTACAGGGAAGTGAGGTACATTATTGTTTTCTTGAGCATTAATAGACTGAGGAAGGATGTGGGAAAAATGCATAAAGAGGGAAAACGGAAAAACTAAGAAATATGAGGGAGATGGTATGGTTGACAACCTTATAGTTCAGTGCACATGTACACACACACACACACACACACACACACACACTCATACATTAAGCCTCTCATATCCTTTACCCTCTCTCCTTTGATAGAACCATGGTAGGTCTGGGGCACAATCCTCAGGCACACTATGTTTCACTGAGCTTTTCTTTGAACCTCTATAAAATGCTGAAGGGACATGAAGGGATGCTGATCCTTATTCCCTGCTCACTGGAATCATTAGAGATTTAATTTTTTTTCTCTTGATCATGTTCTCATGTCAGTTTCTTAATCTGAAGCATAGGTCTTTCCTTCTCCAGGGACCTTTAAGATTACATCTGCTTTTAAGACTATAGAACATCTTAATTTGTAATAAAATTTCATGAATGAGTTGTGGTAAGCTTTTTGGCAGGGTCTAGAAAATAATGATTTCATTGAAACATGAATCACTGCAATGCTGCCTCCTTAACACAATTAAGTCACGGCAGTACTTACTGTTGGAATTAAGAGATTTCCACCACAAATCTCTCTCTGCCTTATGTAGGCTCCAGGACAGGGCCAGGCCATCGAGAGCACAGCCAGTGGATTTAACAAATCATCTTCTTCTTTCTAAAGCATAGAAATAAAATGTGCTTTCTCACAGTCTTCCCATGGAGATCATCCTGGGTTTCCAGAGCAGTAACAGACTGATGAAGGTATATAAAAATCAATACACCAAGAAGAAAAACAAGGAAAAGTTGAGAAATATCATCTTTCCTGCAGGAGGGCTGAGGACCAGGAAGCTGTTAGTGTGATGAGCACCATGGTCAGGAGCTTTGCCTATAATATGCTTTAAGATCACCTTGCTGTAAATAGACCTGGAGTGGAACGACACCCCAGATAACAGCATTGCTGGGCCTGGAAGACACACTGACAGTGCAAGGGTTTAATGGAATTTGACTGACACAGCTTTGCTTTGCTGTGACATGAACTGCTGTACAGTATTGCCTTTGAGTCACAACAATGAAAAAACAACATCGTCATACTATGCTTGCTTTTAAGCATAAGTGGATTTGATAATACCTAAGATGCTGTGAACTTTAACTAAGAACTTAAAGTCTAGCAGACAACTGGATGGGCAACATGAATGGCAACTTAGACTTTCAGTTTTCTAAACAAAGAATTTTACCTTTGCAACACTGGTCTCTGACACCATCTGTTCCAAGTTAGTACTTGATGAGGAGAGAAGACAAAGAGGTGTATGATTGTGTTTCCATTGTGGAGGAAATAATTTTATGGCTGAAGGTCACCACAACATGAGGAACTATATTAAAGGGTATTAAACTGTATTAAAGAATTTGGAAGGTTGAGAACCACTGGGTAAGAGGAAATAGAACTGATCCGGGAAGAGGGATGGAAAATTTCCTATGTATCCTTTTCTGTTAGGGTATGGTGAACCAGTTTCAAAGTATAAATGTCCCCCTTTTCCTATGGTTTCACATTCGGAAGCTTTAGTTCCTTGTGGTCAGGAACCATGTGAAAATATTAGGTAGGAAATTCCAGAAATAAACAATTTGTAAGTCTTAAATTACATGGCATTTTGTGTAACAGGATGACATTTTGTACTGTTTTTCTCTGTTTAGTCCAGGATGTGAATCATCCCTTTGTCAAGTGTATCCAGGCTCTCTATGCTACCTGCCCAGGAGTTGCCCAGTAGCCATCTAGACTGCCAGATGACTGTCTTGTTATCTCAGTGCTTCTGTCATAGTAACACTCATGTCGTAGTCCAATGCCATGTGAGATGCTTCTGTCATTCATCTATTTGTGTAGCGTTTTGTCAAGAAGGAGAGGGGTAAGTCCAGAACAATGAGATATTTGAGACAAAGGCACATTCTTAAATTTCATTATGGTATATTGTTTAGATTGTTCTATTTTGATACTGTTATTAATCTATTACTATGGCTAATTAATAGATTAAATGTTTGATATATATGTATAGAAAAATGCACACACACACACACACACACACACACACACACACACACACAGACACACATGACATGGCATATCTTCACTTTCCAGTACTCACAGTGGGTCTCAGAACTTGTACCTTTCAGGTAAGGGGCTTTATTAGGTTTAATATGGTAATATACTCTATGTTTCTTATAAAGAAAAAATATGAACTGGGTATGGTGGTGTCCACTTATAATCTCAGTTACTTAAATGACTGAGGCAGGAACATTTTAAGTTGGGACTGTCTCAAGATAAAAGTTGAAAAAGACCCAGAGATAGTAGCTCATGGGACAGCATTTACCTAAACATGAAAGAGATCCTGAGTTCAAACAGTAGTGCCTCTCAGTCAAAGAAACTGCTGGACATGACTGCTTCTTTCAGTATGGTCATCTACTGCTCACACAGGATGTAGGACAGCTTTCACACTGAACAACACCCACAGAACTGAGTAAACCCCTCACTATGTTCCCTGTGATAAAGATGAACAAACAAAGCAGGATGGATTTTGAGGGCTAGTTTAGAAAGTTCCATTTCACTTAACTTGACTAGGATAGATATATATGTGGGTCACAATTCCATAAACTACACAGAGCGTGATCAGGTTCCTTTTCACTCTCTTCCCACAGCCACATGCTTTTTCTCCCCAAAGACAATCATCCTTATCATTTCACTTCGTTGTTCCAGGGATTGGACATTAGAAGCTTTTAAAAACGTTTTCTCTCCCATAACAGGTCATGAAGATCAAACCTGGGAGTCACAGTTCTCTCTTTAGCAAGGAGATAGAAGCTGAGCTCATGTAGATGTGATTATGCATCACAACAACGTAGAAAGGCAGGCAGAGCCAGCTTTATTTTTCTAGGTAAGGAAAATGATAATTACAGGAGACATCTTTATTTGCCCAAAAAATAGGCCATGATTGATGGAGCCAATGCCCTCATCAGAGACCAGAGTTTCTATCTAACTTTGTAGATCACATAGAGATATGCAACCAACCCATTGGACTTCTCTGGTACCAACTAGAAGTGGAGTGTGGCTGCAAATTGGTTTTCTGCTCTGAAATCATGTTCTAAACTACTTGATAAAGGGACAAATAATTTTAATATTGCACTAGCAATATTGGCCATTCCAACATGAATACAGATATACACCTATGGGCGCCTAAGCCTATATAACCTCTTTGCATCCTCTTGCCTAAATCTAGAGCTCGTCTAATGGTTACTACAATTCACAAATGCATGCACTCAAGAGGAAAGGCTGGATTTGTTTCTTCTACTCAACCATAATGAAAAATAATGAGAAAGGTGGTGACTCAAGGTAAACTTTCTGGAAGAGTCTGGTAATTGCTCATCACTCTTAGTAGTTTATATCTGAAAACATTTTGACAGTCTTATCCCAAGTCTTAAATGTAGTCCATTTCATTACTGAGTACCTCTGACTGCCTCAAGAGGGAAGCACCTGAGGTTATGATCTGTCAGTTCCTGGTTGCATTGTTCTTCTTTGAGCCTATTTGTACACATCTTGATAGGATCCCAACATCGATTCTTTTTATTTTTTCTTTTTCTTTTTTGCGATAGGGTCTCTTCATTTTATATTCCTGGCTGTCCTTGAACTTGATGTGTAGACCAGGCTGATCTCTTGAACTCATAGAGATCCACCTGCCTCTGCTTCCTGAGTGCTGAGATTAAAAGTGTGTGCCCTGTATGCTACCTCAGTGAAGGACACAGAATATATAAAACAGAATGCTGAGCCCTAATGTGAACTCTGGATATGGCAATAATGATACCCAGTAGGTTTATTGAGTATTTTAAAAACTTTACTAATCTGGAAGGATATGTTGATAGTGACAGGGTGATGTTTGCAGTAGTGTTGAGGCATATCAGAAATCTGTGGGTTTTCTCTCAACCACCCTGTGAAATTAAAGTTGGCTATTAAAAGTTAAGAAAAAAGTTTAGGACTGCTTTGATATTTTTTCTCAGTGTATCTTTTTCATCTCTCTCCCTATTTTTTGTTTTGATACTATCCAAATTCATGTTATTGCTGTGTCTTAAACTAATCAGTCACAAGACAATGGAGTTAGCAAAGGGGGCTGTTAAGAGATCTAAGTGACCAGCACTTGGGAGGCAGAAGCAGGTGAATCTCTGTGAATTCGAGGCCAGCCTGTCTACAAAGTGAGTCCAGAACAGCCAGAGCTGTAACAGAAAAAAAACCTGTCTCGAAAAACAAAAACAAACAAACAAGAAATACCTAAGTGAACTTGTGGAGAGCACTGGAGAACTGTGTGGCTAGATCTGTAATCTCACATCAGTGGAATGTATGCCAAGAACTCAGAGTCAGAATCAAGAGTCAATTCTGGACAGATCTAGGATATTTTGAATCTGACTATCCCATTTAGGGTCACTGAACACGATGTAGAGATGAGAGAAAGGTTTCCTTATTAGACAATTACTAGTCTCAAATAAAACCCTTATAATATGATGCAAATTTGCTAGCAGATAGAAGAGAACTGGGGTAAAATACATGCAGATTTCCAATTTGTAGTTGATAATTCAGTTTTCTGTGGAGTATCCAGGGAAATTTCTCATCAGGAAAGGAGACTCACTACTTAGAAACAGGAATGAAAAGTAGGGAAGAGATGATTTCTCTGTGCAGCAACAAAAGGAACAACATTCAAGTCCTGGGTTTAAGCAAACTCTCTATAAACGACTTTTGGCCTATGAGGAAATGTGTATTCCTCAACTTTTGATTGCCACACAACTTTCTCTGAGTGAGAGACATGCCAACAAGATAAACACAGGAAATTCATACATTTGTATAAGTGGGGCCGAGTGGCAACTAGGATGTTTAAGAGGTTTTAGGTGATAGCAAAAACTAATATCCATTGAGAAGATGCCACCTACCTTCTGTTTTAAGTATTTGGCTCCTTAGATCAGGTCTTGTGGGAAGTGCTTTAAATTCTATCACTCAGGAGGCAAAGGGGGTGGATTTCTGAGTTTGAGGACAGGTTGGTCTACACAGTAAGTTTCAGAACAGACAAGGTATACTCATGAGACTATGTCTCAAAGCAACAACAGCACAACAACACAACACCACAATGCCACTACCACAACAACACAACACAATAACAACACAACACCACAATGCCACTACCACAACAACACAACACAATAACAACACAACAACAACAAAAATAACTCTTAACACTTTGCATCCATTTTGCCTGGTAACCACCATATGAAATTGGAGCCCTTTCAATCCTCCTTTTGTGAATGATGAAACTGAGACCACAAGAAGTTAACTTAGTCAAGTATTAACAACAGAGTCTGATTTAAACCTAGGGAGCCTGACTCAGAACTTGTGTCTTCCTACTCCCCATGGAGGTTTGTCAAACCCAGAGAAGATGAAGGGAATGAAAACCAAGAAAGAAACTAAAAATCAAGAACATGACTTAGTAAGGGAACATGAGTTAATGAGGAAATTCTTCTAGGAAGAACTAAAACACAGCAAAACAAAATTGAATACCAGGAAGAGTGTAGGAAAAAATGTAAACATTGTCTTGTTGGGCTACAATTAGAATACATTTTACATTTATTTACATTTATAGGTAGCTCAGGTCAAATTAGTTTACAAAGAACCTAGAGAAAGTATTGAATAGCCCAAATGGCAGAATAGATGAAAATGGAGGTTTGGGAGAATGTCTTAAAGAGTGAAGGTTGGGAGTTAATACCCATGAAATCAAAACAGTGTAACTAAAGTGGATATAAAAGTTATTCATTATTCGTGAAAAATGCCAACAATTTAAAATGCAAAAAAGAGATAATATTGACCTCACTTTGTAATGAACTCATGGTCCCGCTACCCCAAGAGACACTGTGGAAAGAATTTATATTTGCGTTTATCAAATTCTTAGGAATGAGTTTAAGTAACTCCTAAACACAGAGATGCACTAACCAAGTCCCAGTGAAGGTAGTCATAGCTTTACCCAGACAAGTGTGTTTATAGAGAAAGAATGCACAAGTAATCTCATCTGGTTTTGAAGTCAGACTCAGGTCCAAGTTCCAACTCTACGGTTCATAGAATAGTTACTTCATCCACTTGAGCTGCAGTTTTGTCAACTGCCAACCTCAGGTAACCATACTTCACTAGGCAATTTGGCCTGGCACATAATTGGCACTGGAAAAAAAATGTTGACTGTTATTATAATGAAGACGACCCAATGTATGTCTGCCAGGGGAGCTCAAAAAAGCTGAAGGATGTTGAAGGTTTCAATTTGCTTTTGCTATGAACTGCTCTTCTCAGACTTCACTCTGACCTTGTGTTTATATCTCCGTGTACACAATGAGAGAGGAATGTGACCTCTCTTTGTCTTCAGAAAACACATACTTTGCAGTAGCTTGCATTTTATTTCTGGGTTACCTTTTTAAATGGCTTACAATTAAATAGTGATCTCCTGTGTATTTGGTTTGTTTTTTGTTTTTGTTTTGTTTTTTGGTTGCTTGGTTTGTTTATGATGAACCCTCTGTGGCTATGATTGAATGTCTGCCTTTCTGCTGAGAGTAGGTTTCTTTGGACACAGTTGAGTACCCGTGTGTACAAGGCCCAATCGAACTTTAAGTAACAACAGCTATACAATGATTCCCAGACAGACTTTCTGCAAAGGAAATAACAAGTTGAATAAAAGCCAAGATGGGATGTGCTTGTTATGACTCATATGGTGCCTAGAATTTGAGCCCCTGTCCATTTTGTTTTACCCAAACATGTCGGGTGATCCGGTTATAAGGGCTGGGTGTGACACCGGTATGTATTTTGGTGTAGTAAGACCAACAGCTAGAGCTGGAGAGCTCACACTGGTGAACGTAGCTCTTAGATACACTCTGGTGAGCTCAGCTGTCATAGTTGCCTAGAAAAATCACTGCTCCAGAAATTCTCTCTCTCTCTCTCTTTTTTTTTTGTGTGTGTGTGTTTTGAGACAGAATCTCTCTACTTAGACCTGTCTATCCTGGAACTTACTATGTATACCAGGCTGGACTTGGTATACATAAATCACAGAGATCTGCTTGTGTCGGTCTATCAGATGCTGGGTTTAAAGGCATTCTCTGGAGAAGGTTTTGGAAAGAAACACAGAGAACAAGCAGTTGATTGGCATCTGAGATTTTGAACATCACTCTTACTTTTATAAAACCTTAAAAGAGGAATATTTAACATGGAAGACAACCCACCAACAAAGCATTGTCTCCCTATCCTATCTGCTTCTTTCTTTTTCTCTTTTTATCCTTTGGTTCAGTTTTTTTGGCTACAGTTGCAAAAAAAAAAAAAAAAAGAATAAAAAAGGTTATTCTCATTTAATCGTTAAAAGTTAGCAAGGTGGACCTTAGATAGCATTTGAGCAGCGCATGGGCCCTGACACATGAATTTCTCTGAGTTGTGGCTTCTGCAGGTGTCCTCACAACGCTTGCTGAGGTAGGATCTACTCAACATGTAATCAACGCCCACCTTAGCTTTAAATTTAAAAATAAAATAAAAGCATAGTTTTAATCATGCAAGTGAATTTTAGTTACAAAGAAAAGTGTTCTTTGAGAGGGACACATGACAGGGACAGAAAGATCTATATTGCAGTCAGGAGCCTTTATGTGACCTCCTTCATGTCAGATCCTCTCTGCATTATATAGTACTTACATATGTTGATTTATTTTTCTTTATTCTTCCCAATTGGTGAAATTGCAAAGGTTATCCCCTTGGCATTCTTTCTCTTGAATCTAGCCATGCCTAGTTAAAGTTAGTTAGGAAGCATTTTTGGTGCGTGTGTGTGTGTGTGTGTGTGTGTGTGTGTGTGAGAGAGGAAATGTGTGTTAAGGGAAGAAAGGGTTTTCCATTCAGAAGTAAGTCTAAACTCCCCTGGATTGTTCATTACAGGGGAAACCTTTGTAAACTGGGGCAATTGTACAATTTACAAATGATTAAGCATTTGTGTTTAAAAGTTTTACATTTATTTACAAAATTGGCTTTGAATTTGGAGAAGGCAAAATTGGTAATAGATTCTCAGCAGTGAAGAAAGTTTGCAGAATAGTGGCTAGCTAACTGCTTCTATCAAGAGTGCATTGGTTTAGGATGGTATGCTGGTTCCTGCAACTTCGGTTCAAAGTCCCTTTTCTTTACTCAACTTGAACAACACACAGGCTTGGCTGCTAAGGCTATTTTCCTTTTTGTTTTGTTTTGCTTTTAACCATCTAATTAAGAATTCTGGATATAGATTAACTCTCTCCCACTCCTTCCCTTCCTCAGCTGTTTTAAATGACAGGGAGTAAGCACCTCAGTCCTTTGAAGGACTTCCTATTTTGATGGTAAAAAATCCTTGTTTATCTTACAAAAAACCATTTTCTCTGTATCTCTCAAGGCTCTAATCTTGCCCTGCTGACTCCCAAGCCCTTCATGCTTTTCTTCTACGGTTCAGGAAGGAACAATTAAGCAATCCAGCCTTGGTTCTTCTGAAAGTAGGTGGGGGTGGGGGAGAGACTTCAAGAGCGCTTGTGCTGAGTCATTATCAACATAGACACTGTTTCTCCACTGTGCCGGACAGTTAAAGCAGAAAGCCTTTGTCTAAGACCAGATAAGTGAATGTGGGAGTGGAAAAAAGGCTGAAGGGAAGCCTGTTTTTGAGCAGAAATTTATGGGCTTTAAACTTATGGACTACTTGACATGAATTTAGGATTAGGTCACAAAGCAAATTGTGAGATTAAACTCGTTTTGTAAGCCCCTTTAAACCTGTCACATGTATTGAACAGTTCTGTTCCTTCCAGACTCACTCTTTTTATGATATCGTTGTTGACTGCTTTCCAACCCCTCCTGCCCTCACCCCACCTTCAGACTCGTGGGCAGCTGTGGGGGTTATGCATTTCCTGATTCTGTGTCCCTAGGTATACTGGGATGGGCAGACTGGTGTGTCCACGGAAAGCTGCGTTCCAGTGAGCACCAGGTCACACCCAGACTGAGTCTTCCCAACTGAGTGAAGCCAGAGCGAGGCAGGGATAGGTACAACAAATCCAAAGTAAAAGTTCTGTCTTCACTGGCATCGTTTTCCAGAGATGGGCAGTTGAAGATCTACCATTTTTTTTTCCTCTGATGAAAGAAGCTGGATCTGCTTGCTCTCCCCTCCTTCATGACTCACACAGCGGGGATGGGAGAAGTTTCTTTACACAGCTTCCTATGTAACTCTGACTTCCCAACTCCCTTCCAGGATGGCTACCTTTTTGTTCTTCTCTTCTGTAGCCCCCAATACTCTCTGGTACGGTACCCCATCTGCATCAGTGCCAGACCCCGGGAGTCTTGCAGCGCTCTCCAACTCCATGTTTAGTGTTTACGGATACACAACTGTGCAGTGAACAAGGCAAAACCTCTTACTTCTGATTACTGTGGAATGACACATTTACGCTGCTGTTAATCGGCCAGGCCCAACACCTCTTAATATAGGAGGGCTGAGAGGCGGGGGATGGGAGGAAAATGACACTTGAAGCCTTGTCTGGTAAACAGAGGTCAGAGCCTGTGAAAGATTAAAGGCCAGCCTGGAATCTGTTTTGCTGCACCGTGGAGTAGTACTCTTAACCCCCTTATCAGTCACACATCCAGTTGTGTCGGTTTTTGCATGGAGTTTTTACTCTTCTACCTCTGTGGTATACTTGAAGCCATCGAAATACTAGTGTTTTTTTTTGTTTGTTTGTTTTGTTTTGTTTAGTGGTGGTTGTTTTGTATGTGTTGCTGGGGGAGTCAATCTCAGGGCTTTACACATGCTATGAAAAGTCCTTAGTTTTCCATTCTTGGCAGAAAAAAAATTACCTATATCTGCATACAACTAATGAAAAAAGAGGTTGTGAATGTGAAGGGGTATGCGGGAAAGTTCTGAAAAAGCAAAGGGAAGGGAGAAATGTAATTGAGTTATAATTTGAAAAAAAATTTTTTAAGTTACCTACTCCCCTCTCTTTCTGGCATAGTTGTCAATCACATGCATGTGCTACTCTCATAATGCATCATGTACATTATAAAGCAAGACATATATAAATAAAAGGATAATGTAGATTATTAATGGAAATTCAAGTATTTTCTCCCCTGCTTGAGTGGGAGAAAATTCTTGCTGTGTGAGGTGTGGCAACACATTGCAGTTTGGTGTCTCCTGCTACAGGCCTAGTTTCTCTTCCAGACTTAAGAATTTAAGGGAGATCATAGCTTGCCTCCCTGAATTCTTGTTGGGGGCAGGAGTTGGGAGATGCAGAATGATGAACATTTTACTGTTTCTTCCTGATTGGGTCTACCTTTCCGATAATAAATTTTTTCCAGGAATTTCTATTATATCATTAAATCATTTTGATTCTCACATTAAGTGGACGTGACTTGTTACCTTTGAATTATGGAGTTTGGATGTAGGAGGGGACCTCTAGTCTAGTTCTTGCCCTGTGACAGGAGGCAACTGAGTCATGAAGAAGATAGTAGATTTCTTGATGTGGAAGATAATGCTTGTTTTCTACAAAACTGACCTCTCACCTCCTCTAACTTGTTTACCCTCCTTGGAGTGCCCACATGCTTAAAGGCAGCCCCTGGAGCCATGTCCTGCTGAGTTATCCAGAGTCCACCCACAGGCCTTGTGAAGTGACAGGGTTCATGCTTTGGATTGTCACGTATTTGAAGAAGGTCTTTAGAAAACTGACATTCCACTCCCCTGCCCCCACCTCCCCCTCTTGTCTTTCTTTCTTTCTTTCTTTCTTTCTTTCTTTCTTTCTTTCTTTCT
>CAJQZJ010000308.1:0-14330 GCA_907164525.1 Lophiomys imhausi | reverse complement strand
TCTTTCTTTCTTTCTTTCTTTCTTTCTTTCTTTCTTTCTTTCTTTCTTTCTTTCTTTCTTCCTTCCTTCCTTCCTTCCTTCCTTCCTTCCTTCCTTCCTTCCTTCCTTCCTTTCTTTCTTTCTCCTTCTCAGGTACAGATGTTGGATACCCTCTTTCTTGTTCTGGACTATATCATATCCGTGTACCACAGATACTATAGTAGCCAGCTGAGAGCCATGGAAGAAGCCAGCCTACAAGATCTGACAAAGGACAAAAATGGTCAGAAGTCAAAGAGAGATGATTTTTAACCACAGTGGAACTTCTGAAGTGGCTTCAAGCTGCACATAATGGAACATGCTCTCATTGTTCCAGCCAGTTTTAGATGTATTTTCTGTTATTTTTAGCTAAACACATACTACCCAATGTACTGATCTAAAGGTGGTGGGAATGGTAGAAACGGAGCAAGAATCTTGAACCTTAAAATAACAGATATTCTATGACAGTGGTTCTCAATTAAAATAACAGATATTCTATGGCAGTGGTTCTCAACCTTCCTAATGCTGCAATCCTTTAATACAGTTCCTCATGTTGTGGTGACCCCCAGCCATAAAATTATTTCATTGCTACTTCATAACTGCAATTTTACTACTGTTATCAGTCGCAATGTAAATATCTGTGATTTCCTATGCTTTTAGGTGACTCTTGAGAAAGGGTTGGAACACTCCAAATGGGTCATGACCCATAGTTTGAGAACCTTTGTTCTATGGATTGGTTTTTAGTTGCAAATAATGGCTTCAAAGACTCTATCCTGACTGGGCATGGTGGGTGGTACATGCCTTTAATCCCAGTACTCAGGAGGCAGAGGCAGGAAGATGTCTGTGAGTTCAAGGCTAGTCTCGTCTACAAAGTTAGCCCAGGACAACCAGAGATACACAAGGAAACTGTCTCAAAAAACAAAACAAACAAACAAAAACAAAAAAACTCCACTCTGCTCAGTAGAGGCAGCTTGCTGCTGCTAGCAACTTTAGCCCCTATACCTTTAGAAGGCTCCAAAGGCATAAAAATATTTGATTGTAAGAATCTTTACCTTCCCTACTTCTTCCAAGTCTTTAGCTGTATTTCTGTCTCCGTGGGTTTCTCTTCAGAGAACATGTATTTACTTCTTTATATGAAGTGCCTCAAACACATGTATCCAGTCATGTTCTATGCAGTCCATTTTCATCCTTTGGCATGTATTATCTGCCTACACAGGCCTGAGTCAACTCTTGTGAATTAGTGACAAAGGTGACAAAGGACCTGTGTATTGAAATCAGGGGGGATCGTGTGTTCAAGCCTAGGTTCTGTCTACTGCTAGTCTAGGTTGCCTTTGCTGTTTCCCCTGAGCTGGGACACTGAGCAATAACCTAAGCGTGTATAAAGGCAAGAACGAGTGGTTTCACTCATAGACACCCATAGTAGATGGAAATGCTTTTGTCAACATCTTTAATGGTTTCAGCTGGTGAATTATTAACAGACTATATGTGAAGTCCTCAGCATTTCAAACATGTTTGTTTTCTGAGCAAGAACATTGAAGAAAAATATCTCGTGCCAATTCCCAAGCTTTAGATAGTTCCTTACCCCACCCCCTTTCTTCTCTTCCTTTCTTTTCCTCCCCTCCCCTTCTCCCTCTCTTCTAGGGCTGTACTAAGAGTCTCCTACTCATGAAGAACTTCTTTCCACGTGGCTGAAGGTTCCTGGTGTCTTATGTAGGCACTGCTGTGTAAATGGTTTGATTCCTAGTATGAAGAAAAAATTTGAACAAAATAAAGAAAAATCTTGATTCTGGTAAATCCTGAAGCACTAACTAACTTATTAACCTTGTGTAAATTACTGAGCTTCTCTCAGTCAGATGTTCGTACTCTTTGTGTCATATGTATCTGAGAGACCGTGTGAGAATCAAGTGACAAAAGCCTTGTGGCTGACCTGTGATGTCTCTACCTCTCACCACTGGATGTTGTTTGCATTGACATTTCTCCTTTCTAGAAGACTGATCCACATCCACTCACATGTTCCAGTTCTGACTGACTCAGAAGGCCAGAAGAACAAATCCACATGCCAATGAGTGGAGTGACCTGCAGGAAACATAGAGTGGTCTTGTTTACATGTGAACACTGGAAGGGAGAGCCTGTCATTATTTCTGATATCTGTGTATCATGAATATGTTGGAAACAGTCAATATTTAAGGGAGAAAGGACAGAGTTTAGAAAGACTAAAGAGACTAGGGAGCCAGGCTCTTTGAAAAGAACAGAGACTACTTTATTGTTAGGATTACATCTGTAGCATTACACTGTTCCGAGTTAGAGACAATGAAGTATCTGGCCTAGTGTCCTCACAAACTCAACAACCTTTGGAAAAATACGTTCCATACTCAAATTTTCTTCATTGGTTTGATCGAGTGAGGTGGGTACTTACTGCAGAGGGTGACTGTGATTTTTAAATAACACCCAAAGTAACCAAAGCATGGTAGATGGTGTGTATGCATGTTTGTGTACATGTGTGCTTATGTGTGTGTCTGTGTGTGAATAGGCAGGTGACTAAGTGTGTGTTTTACTACTACACTGTTTCTGCTGCTTTCAGGGCAATGTATTTCACTTATCACCCACCAAATACCTGAAAAACACAATACCATGCTGCAAAGCAATGTCTTCTCAACTTACTCAGAGAGCAGACAAAAGGACAGAAGACAATGCACAGAATACAAAGTTTACTGTCGCAAGGTAAGTCAATGGAGATGCCAGGGACTAACCAATATTAACAGTAGGTGCTGAGGAGACCCTAGATCACTGAGGCCATCAGGATTTGCAGAAGTTGTGTTTTACAGGCTGTACCCTGAAAAATGATTTCTTTTAAATCAGGGAAAAAATTTCAAGTATAGAATCAACAAGAACAGTGTCATGCTGAGAAAGGAGGCAGAAACTCAGACTGGTTCCAACTGGCCAGCCAATGGGAACTGGCTTGATAGTAAGGTAGGGCCAGACATCCTTCTTGCGAATGCTGCCCTGGCTCCAGATAGAGTCTATCAGTCATTCCTCAGGAATTCTTGCTACTTAAGGGAGCAGCTGTGATGAGCTTGCCTGGGGATACTCCATTAACTCCTGATAAACAGTGTGACTTGTTTTTCCTCTACCTGAAGAATTACCCCTTGATCAACAGCATTTACTGAAATGTTTAGATGTGCTAGGCTTCAAGAAAGATTATGAGGGGGTGGGGACAGGAGTGTGGGGAGATGGCTCAGTCAATAAAATGTTTGTCTCACAAGCACAAGGATGTGAATCCAATCCTCAGCACCCATGTAAAAGCAAGGCATGGCTGTACACACGTGTAAAGACAGGTGGATCCCTGGGGTTTGCTGGCCACCCACTGAGGTCAAATCAGCAAGCTACAGCTCAGAGATCTCATTTCAAGAAACAAAGTGCATGACTCCTGGGTCCTAGAATGATTCCTCTTGCCTCTAATGTGCATGTGCACACAGATGCATATATATTTGCACATGTACACACACACAAATAAAAACGAAGATTATAAGGAACACAGAGACCATGGAAGATACCAGATCAGAAGATCATTCTAGCTATGGAAAAAAGATAATATATGTATATATATATATATATATATATATATAAAGATAGCAAATCTTTAGAGAAAAGGATGGCTGCACATGTAAAGAAAATGAAAAATCAGTACAGTGTAAATAGGAAATGTACATGCTCTGTCATTGACAAAGGTTGGGTTGCTATGATGTGGGCAGAGTAACATTTGGACAATCTGAAATCACGATTTGACTATGCTTTGCCTGATATACCAGAGGCCCTGTTAGCTGTGGAGAGCACTCAGCATGCCACAGTGTTTCCTGTTTGCCTGCCATGGTACCAAGCACATGTTGTTCTTGCTCCGACCAGTGATGTGTTTGGTTCACCCTCCCCTTTTTCCTCTTTTTTTTTTTTCCTTTTTCTGACCTCTTGCCATCAACACTAGACTTAATTTTAAAAAAAATAGTTAAAATTTAAACTATTTTTTTCATTTGTATTGTATATGCAAATTATAACATTAACACATAAGCACCTAAATTCATACCTATTCAGTTTCCAGATAAAATGTACATAATTTCTCATAGAAGAAAATATTACATTGAAAGATTATGTTGTCAGTTTCTCATAAAATATCCCTGTCTCAACCCCATCTTTAAGAAAAGAAAATGTTTGTCTTAACAGCCTGAGTAATAAATGGGTGGGGAGTACAGATGTCTTTGGCAACAAAAAGGTTTTATTTTGTGTCATTCATTTATCATTTTCCCTTTCTCTTTTTTAATAACCAAAGAACAGAACTGAACAAAACATAACCTCCTAAACCAACCAAACAAAACAAAACAAAAAAAATCACAAAGCTACAGCTACTGCAATAGCAACAAAAACAATATAAGCCTGAAGACTTGGGTGAGTAGAAGAAAGCAATGAGAACTGCAAGTGAGATTTTGGTATGTGGTGTGACTTGTTTAATAAGGAAGAACTGTATTATGTATTGCTATGAAGACAGTGGGCATCAGAAGAGAGAGAGAAAAGGTGATGAGTTGCTGTGGGTCATAAGCAGGGTTTCTCAGCAGGGCCCGTTAGTGCACGTGGGGCAAGGTGGTTAAGCACATTCTATAAATACAGTAAAGGATTCTGATAGTGTTCTAAATATGGGTCGAGCTCCTTTTAATTAATTGTACATTATATTTCCTTTTCTAAAATTCTTAAAATTTTTTTTTGACTTTTTCAAAAAGAGAATGTCTTCCTGTTACAATTTATAAATGTCTCAGAGTGTGGGTGTCTGGCAAACCACTCAAAATTTACCCTCAAAGAAGCACTCTTTACTTTGGAACTGCTCTGGCTTTCCGTTTGACTTTTGCATTAGCTCCTTCTCCTTTGTTGGCTTTAAACTCACTCTCTCAGGTGAGCTAATTAATTCTTGCAGCTCTGCTTGCTGTTGGCCTAGTTTCTACACCCATCACTGACATTCAACAACTCTTGGCCTTGTGAGTTATGCAAGACCAGGGAATCTGCATTTAGGCCTGAGAAAAATAGGATAAAAATTAAACTCACCCAAATTTCTGTTGCAATACCAGTGGCACCATCATTTATTGAGTTTCTTAATTTTATATATATTTGAGTGGCTATTTATTCCTTCCTATGCTGTTATATCTGGTGATATGATGGTGATCATTTAAAATGTGTTTAATTGAATTATTTATATGCTATATGTAATTTACAATACTTAACATAAACACTCAAAATTCATGAGATTTTTTTGTAATGTAGGATTAGAATGATATAGTAAAATAGTCACATAACTACATAAAGACTAATAGAGAGAATGACCATGACTAAAACCTCAGATTTGTTTAATTGTCTGATATAAAACATTGCTTATTCAGTCTGATTACTTAAAGTTGATATATACTTTTTCTTTTTTAATACTGGGGACTGAACCCAGGACCACATGCATTAGGCAAGTATTCTACCCCTGAGATACATCATCAGCACTCATTTCCTTTAACTTTCATATCCACTAAGTCTCTAAGACTTAATGAGTAGCTGTACCTCATGTTGTAGCTTTGGTGGGAGGGGCTGCCACTTCTGAGTTGGTTCCTCTGGGTTCCAGGCCCATCAGTACATGGCTGTTGCATTGGTATTCTCAAGTGTTCAGTTTTATCTAATCATTGCCCTACTGAAAGATGTTTAGTGGTTCCCAATGCTGAGTGAACCAACTTCAGCCAGGTTACTTTGTGTACATGGTCTCATTGTGCTAATTGAAAATCTAGCACTCAGCCCCTTATTTGGGTTTACACATGCGGCTCTCCATGCTAGAGTACTGCTGGCCTTCCTTTTTGCACCCCACACCTTCTTCGTATAAGCGGCTTTCAAACTGCAAACGCTTGGATAGTACTGGATAATAATGGAACGGCAGAGGAAATAGAAAAATGAGAGGGTGCTCTACTTCCTTTTCTCACTGAACTCAGCATTGGATTTCCATATGACATGTCACTCAAGCAAAGGGGCTGAAAACAAACAACTGCAGCAACAGCAACAAAGCCCTTGAAGACCTTGCATCTTTGGAGCTCCTGATTAGAGTCTCCCTCCCCTCCACATTGACTGCTCTCTTACCTGTTCGACTCTTGGGCATGCATTCTACTTTCAGTGCATTTGCCTCCTTGAGCCTTTGTTGTTTTCCTTCTAATTTCTTTTGCATTCCCTAAAGTGCTTTGCCTTTGCATAAATGAATGGATAAGTTGATGAACACATGAATTTCCTGTGTGGTGGAAAATTCCTGCTCATAAAATTATGTTTCAAACCTATCCTCCATTTTCTGCAATGAATAACTAGAAATAATCAGCATGTCCCTGTGATTGACCTTTTTTTCTGGTCTGCCCTCTTCTTTTCTTCCAAGGTTTGCATTTGCTTATCTGGGACACAGAGGTTCAAACTTTGTAGCTCACATCTCTTAGCACAGAATGGAAACCTCTTTTAGAAGCAAGGCCTATCTACTTTTTCTAAGTTGTCATAATATGAGTTTAATTGGATCACAAATATTGTTAACACTTATTATTCAAGTCTGTTCCTGAATTGTAACAGGACATTGTTTTATCCCAAATACCCAACAGGGAACAAAGAACAAAGAGAACAAGTCCCTGCAGTGGTTTCTCCACAGAGCCCAAAAAACCACATCTGATAAGCTATGTAATTTGCTATAGCAATTTGTGCCAAAAATAAAGGCACACTTCTGCAGAGTCGCACATTTCTAAGAAAAACCAAGCCACGCCCCATGCTAATCTAGCTCCTTTTCTTTCCTTTTTGAATGTGATGTTTATGGACAGAAAACACCAGGCTGCATATTAGGTCCCGTATCATTGCTGTCTCTTGGCCAAATAGCTGTACCCATCACCCTTTGTTTCCCCCTCAAGCCTCTCTACTGGCACACTCAAGCCCACAGGGTAAGCACAGACAACAGCAGTGGTCTATTTTACAATGCCCCAATAACAAGATGTCTTTAACAGCACAGTAGATTCTTGGCGGAGGGCCCTGTTTAAAGGAAGAATCTTCGAAGTCATCAATTTTAATGAGCACCGCGAGAATTCCAGTAAACTGGATCCCTTTATTTCTGTTTGCTTGTCAAAGAAACTTGATACATCCAAGACATTTATTCTTTTTTAGTTCAGCACCAGGACAGGAACTCGCTTTTTCACCAACAATATTAGGCCCCCAATGGTGATAAAAATTCCTGTGTAGTCTTTTGGCACCAAATAGAAAAGGAGGCTCCAAAGGGGAAAACACCAGCACTACTGCAACAAAACCTCAACTGAACAAGCACAAACTCTTGAAAAAGTCAGGCTAGTTGCTGTTATTATTTTTTTTTCCCTCGGTTAGAGGAAATTGGTAGAAGTCTTTTTCTCAGCTGGCTTTAGCAAGTCATCACACAGACTTGGGTTGCTTCCACAGAGCGATCAGATATAATAAATAATAATTGTGAACTTGTCCCTCTTGCTCAAAACGTGAGGGACACTCAGTTTTGTGTGGGAGACGGGGAGAGAGAGAGAGAGAGAGAGAGAGAAAGAGAGAGAGAGAGAAGAGAGAAAAATGATGAACATTGAATTATTTTCTAACAATGAAATCTGGGGGAGGACTGCTTCTGAACACTCAGAAGGCCACATTAGAGGTTACTCAGTGACGGGCGTTTAACTCCTGTGAGATAAACAAAAAAGATGAGGTGCTTGGAATAGTTTGTGTAACAGACCAAAACAACCCTGACTTTGTTTTTAATCTGTTCCATCTCCCTGCTACCTCAGTGAGCTCTGATGGCAGAAGACAAGAGGCAGGAATTTGTTTTTAATTTCTTAAGTGGGACAAAGAGCTACAAATCCATTGGTTCTCAACGCATGGGTCGCGACCCCCTTGGCAGCGACCTATCAGATTTCCTGTATATCAGATATTTACATTACGTTTCATAACATTAGCAAAACTACAGTTATGAAATAGCAACAAAAATAATTTTATGGTTGAGGATCACCACAACATGAAGTATATTAAAGGATCGCAACATTAGGAAGGTTGAGAATGGCATGCACTACATCACCTCCCTTACTGGAAGGGTCTCCTAAACTGTCTTTTCTTATGAATATCTTAATCAATAGAAATGCCTATTTTGTTTTGATTAATTTTTTTAATGGAAAGGAAAACAAAATAAGTCATCCTCTACCTCTTAAACAACAGCAACAACAATCAACCCAGGGGGTGAAATTATGCCAATGGTAAGAAAGTGACTGATTTCTATCAAAGAGGTCCCTGGAAATGCCAAACTTTTAAGTGGCATAAAAGTATCACGGTTTAATGATTATTGACTGGTTTCCAGAGGCAAGTTATTTCTAGGCTGCTAAGGTAGAGCTGAGTAAAAGCAGGGGGTGCTAAAATGGCTTTGGGGGCCCCTCGATTTGACTTTTCATTTGTTTTTAAGTAAGCCACAGACAAATGAATGCGTTTCATTTTGAATTAGCGTAGCCTGTGCCGGGGAGGCGCTTCCATCTTTTCCTGTCAGTACTCAATTTATCTTCATCAAGTCCCCAGCAGAAGAGCCAGATCTTAGGAGTCTTTATTGTTTTTTCTTTACAGTTTTTATCGTTTACAGGAAATTCAGGCACAGAAAAATAGTGAGGAATTTACCCAAGGTTTTAGTAGAGCTACCCAAAAGAAGAATGCCCTCCTGTATTTGGGGCCAAAGGGGCAGAAAGCCCCAGAGCATGGTGTCTCTGTGTAGGGCAGAGTTGGGACTATAATGCAATATCCCTTCAGACCATTTTTTGTTGGTCACTTTTTTTCATATCCCTGTAAAATATTAGTTCATTACCCTTGTAAATCTCAGACCTCGCACCTGATGTTACAGACCTGGATAGGGAAAAAAAAAATCTAATGATTGAGAAAAAGCATACCAGGATTTGCAATAACTGAATTAGATTTCTGGATGGTCCCCTGTCACTCCGCAGGTCTTCTAGTTCACTCTGTTTTTAGTCACTGTAAAGACTGGGGAAAATGACAAGCTTGGTTTCCTTCAAGTCTGGCTCAAGTGTGCTTGAGTAAAAACATCACGGACGTGGTACACAGACATGTGTGAGGCTTATTGCCGAAGTCAGAGGCCTTCTTTGTAGACACAGAGGTAGCAAACCACCAGCACCCACACAGCCTGTTATTTCCTCAGCAGTGATCTCCATTTTGCTCCCTCAAACTCTTAACTCTCTGCCTTTTGCTTTCCACAGCCTGTGTGGACACATGCTCCCTGAAACATCACAGACATATTATAAAAACATGTGTGATTTGCTGGATCTTGGACTGCTTGGGGATAATTTTATTTTCCAACAGTGGGCCAGAGTGGGAAAAGGAAGTGTTAAGGAACTTCATGGAGGAGGAAGCTTTCTGTTTGTTGGTTTGTGCCTTTATTTCAAAAGGGAGACTAGCCAATCTTAGTGGAAACATTTTGTCTAAGTTAAATCGTGCCATTCTTTCTAATCACCCTTGTTCTTTCTGAATCTGTGTTTTCAAGGAGGGTAGATAATCTCCAGAGTTGCCCCTTTCTGTTCAGCTCAGCTTCTTTTCCCTGGTGTCATGCTAACTGTATAAACTTTTAGCTCCTCAGTCTAATGCTGGCTCCAGGAAAGCAAAAAGCAAATTGAACAATTAAATTCAAGCTGTAGCTTCTATCATGACTCAAGAACAGAAAAATGTTTTAATAGCTATCGGTACATAGAGTACCCTTAAACAACCAGAATTTATGATTTCCCCTTGGAGACCCCAAATAACCTCATTTTGCCCAGCTCTGTTATGATGTTGGGTTGGAAAAGCTTTTCAAAAGTAACCATTTGATAGACTCTTCACCTAGGGCTGAGCAGTTTGAGAAATTGTTTTATAAAACTGAAAGAAGCTTGAACCCTCTTTCTTTTTTCTTCTCTGCTCCTTGCCCACCCCTTGCCTCTTTTCCTTGGCTTAGCTGTCCTGCTGCTGTGTCAGCATGCTGAGATCTGTGGAACACTCCCTCCTCAGGAATTTGAAGCCTTGTGCTGAGTCCTTTTACTTCTTTGAGTTCAAGCTATCGATTTTTTTTTTTAATTCAGAAAGACTTAGAGGCTTGTACTATACCCCCAGATTTTTATTTGTGGGGCTGTATGGATAAATTAGGCCATTTTGGGAAAGTCCCTTGAAGTTTCATTACCAGGGACACTTGACTCAAATATCCCTGAAACATTAAGTAGTATTTGAGTGTTCTCAAAATACACAGAGAAGATTCTCCCCTCCCCATGTTTCTAACGGAGTAAGTAGTTGAAAGCCAGTTGAAAATTCATTTGTTGGAAATTCTAAGATGAATAAAATAATTGATTTGAGGATTCCAAGTAAATATTTATCAGAGAAAACTCACATTTTTAATATCCTATGAAGAGGGTTCCTTTTCCTTTCTACCTAGAAATCATTTTCAAAAATCTATATGCAGTCAAGGCTTCAAAATCACTGCCTGGTCTGGGGGATGTAAATTCCAGAGCTAGCTGTACTAGAGTTTAGCTTAAATAGTTAGAATGTAAGTAAGAAATATAATATATACTTATATATTTATTTATATTTCTTTTTCTGTGTTGGGATTAATGACTTTAGTTAATTCAAATGCTCCATTTGAATAGTAAACTACCATGGAGACTGCATTTGCTGTAAACTGTTCCTATATAGTGTATCCATAGCCCCACAGTGTGAACAGCATTGTCCCCATTACACAGGTGAAGAAACAGAGTCTTAGAGAGATAGATGATCTGGAAAAAGTGAAGAAATGCAGTTGTAGCAGCAATAGTTTAGGAAGGTAGGTGTGACTCTGAGTCTACCCTCTCTTCTGTCCTAACCTGCTGCTTCTGTAGGCTGATAGGTAAGTAGGCTCGTTTGAGATCCACCCTACTGCATAATTCCATTCCACATAGAGAAGTGTCTCCTCTAGTGGTCTACCAACAAGAACTGTGGACAGCCAATGCCCTTGACTCAAGCATCTCATCAGGAATTCTGATGATGAGCTTCTCCCTGCTGTCTAAAGGATAAAGGGAGGCTTGGAGAGGCCACTTCAACATTTCAGCCAATAGCAAAGAATCCGAGTTGAGAGGAAGACCACGTACATCCTGGCATTGTTGTAGCAGGCGTGGTGAATCAGGCAGAAACACCCTGAGCTTTCCTGTGACTTTCAGTTTGTGGTTATTCCACAGACTGCTGAGAGTTAAAAAACAAAACAAAACAAAACAAAAAAACTTCAGTTGGTTACTTCAGAACAAGTTCAAGATGGCTCACGAGAAGTTCTAGACTTCTCTGCAGTTATAAAATAAAAAGGCTCATTTTCTGGGATTCATTCTTTCCCTTCAGAGCTCTTGGGTCTGATATGGGACTTATTTGCCCCTCAGGCATTGTGGATCCTCATTCTCTCTCACTGAAGTTCCCTCTGGTGAGCTATTGCTAAGAAAGAATTTAATCAATTATTTCATCATTTACAGCAGTGACGTTACTTATGGAATCTCAGGAATCAAGCAAGGCTAGCATGTGTGAATGTGGGGTCTCAGAGGCAATGGAGGTTTCTTTGCACCTCTTGATGTATATAGGACCAAGGGAGTAACTATTCACAGACTGATGGGGAAGGCTACTTCTAGGTGCTCAATCAGAGTGTATCTCCAGGAAAAAATAGAACAAACACAAAACCAGATGTTGCTTGATTGGCACCTATCAAATCACACAACTGTAGCTGTACATTTCTATGAAAATTGATGGTGTGTGTGTTGAGGGGGTTGCTACCAGTAGGAATATTTTCTTTCCTATGTCTCGGTTCTCAGCCCCTTAGTGCTAGACCATTATACTTTTAACTATTGCCTCTTGGTCAAAGGTATTTTCCAAAGAAGAACAATCATTAAAACCAGTATTTTAAATGCTGTTATCCTAGGGAGTGTAACCTCCAAAGATGACATCTTTTTGAAGTCTACTTATTGGCAGTAATGCTAATAGACTCTGATGAAAGTTTTACGATTCTTTTCTGTGTCCATTGTTTTTCAGATGCTTTTTTGAAGGGTCAAACTGCACAGCTCAGTTCGGAAGTTTCTTTCAATGTGTGCAGTCTAGTTATCCCTTTATGTACAGTGGACATCACTGGCGCACTCGTCTTGGGATGGCATCTCTGGTCTGGAAGAACATTTTGTAGAAAGGATGTTTCTTTCACAGATGACTCAGAAACATTGCTGATTATCTAGAGACTCATAAAACACTGAACATTGCATTATATGATTGGGTAAATGGTGTGTTTCTCTTCCTCATCCTTCTTCTTCTTCCTTTTCCTGCCCCGCCATTCTCCTCCCACCCCCTCTACCCTGTTTAAGAAATGGCCAAGAATATTTGTGGCTGTTGTAACTAGTTTCTCTACATTTTTCTTCAAAGGACAGGGGGAAAGGACTTGAGAACTACTTCTGTACACTAGGCTGTGTACTACCCAAGATACCTATGTCTAGGTTTTTGTGTCCCTAGAATCAAGTGTGAAACTTGCTAAATGCCAATACTTGATGGTTGAATGAAAAATTATTTCCATACTATGAATTTTTGATTTTCAAAAATCACTTCACTGGAAATAAGATACTACTCTGAGTCATCTCAGATAATTTTAGGTGCAGTGGAGCCAATAATATGATATGAGTAAAACTCGATTATCAACTAGGGTTAGATACAAATCTTTCTTATTGCAACTTCATTGATCCAACATACAAATATGGTAAAAGAAAATACTAGAAAGTTAGAGACTATTAGAAGAAAGGCAAATGTCTTAGCAGGGTTAGCTTTCTGGGAAGGCATGCCAGAGTACTAACATTGACTGTTGTGCTTAAGAGGCCTGGATTTGGGTAAATGCAATACTGTTGCTACTTTGAAATTCATGGTGTTTTCTTTGAACAAAAGATCTGTGTTTTCATTTGACCCTGGTCTTATGAGTGAAGTGGCTGGTCCTGAGAGATCATAAGACAGTGGGAGCCACAAGGGCCACTGTCAGAGAAACTGTACATACTATCCATGCACAGATCAGTAGAGACAGCCTTGTCTGTCAGTGAAGCTCTTCTGGCCTGGCTGGACTGTGCTACCGTCACCACACAGGGTAGCTCCTTGAGCATGGAGAATGAGAGGGTTGTGGTCTGGGATGTGCAGACCTTTTGGAGAAGAGTTTTTAGGGAGCAAATAAAGCCAGATTTCTTCCCTCTGAGGCCATAGGAAAGAAGAAGAGACTGACTTTCAGAGCTATAAGATTGGAGCAGTCTTGGGAAAGGTGAGGGCATACGTTCCAGAATAACCTGAAGGGCAGGAAAGGAGTCTTTAGGTATTTCTAATCTCAACCCTAATTAGGGCCTCCATAAGACAGCCAGAAGCATTCTTATGAAGGCTTACACAGGGAACAAATATTTTAACCAAGATTGGAGTATACATTAAAGATAGACAAAACCTCACCTTGTTTCCGAAGAAAACTACCAGATAAGCACATTGCTGGTACACTCCCAGCACTCAGGAGGCAGAGACAGATGGGTTTCTGTGAGTCTGAGGCCAGCCTGGTCTACTTAGTAAGTTTCAGGGCAGCTAGGGCTGCATAATGAGATTCTGTCTAAAGAAAGAAAAGAAAAAAAGGAAAGAGAGAGAAGAATATTTGTGACACATTAGCAAACTACATATGGGAACACAGAATGAGTGATAACAAGGAATTCAAACAAAAAGTAAATAGAATATTATGGAAAGCATTAATGAGATATAACTCAGTCTGAAAAAAAATCAAGAGAAAGCTTTCTTTAAGTAGAAAAATATATCTGCTAGGAGCGAAAAGAGTAGAGTAGTGTCTAACTACAATGTACATCTAGGTGGAAACAAAGGCAAGGGAGTGAAGGTGAAAAGACATTAGGTATTGCTGCAATGGTGTATGTCACACTATTGTAGGAGGGAGGTGATAGGATATTGTGTTCTTGGAGTTAATTTGGGAGTGAAGTAACACTTTGCAGGCACAGAAAAATGAGTGCCTTTTGGAAAATGAATTATGCTAAAATTGTAGTATTTGACAAATATAACTTTTTTTTCTTTTTAATAATTTATTTATTGTTTCTTCAAGTTACATCTCAATAACAATCCCCTCCCTACTCCCCCCTCCAGTCCCACCCTTCCACCCTCCTCCCCCTCAACCCCCCCATCCTCTTCCCTTCTTTTTTTCCCCCCCCAACAGCTCTCCCTTTCAGCCCCAAAAATGGTTCTTTTTCTTA
>CAJQZJ010000307.1:810930-869668 GCA_907164525.1 Lophiomys imhausi | reverse complement strand
GCTCTCCTCAACTGCTTGTGACCCAATTGGACCAATATAGAGGGGATTGGAGTGGGGAGAGGGCTAGCCTCTGAGGACCTGGGAGCTGACAGGTCTCCTCAGAAAGGCAGGTAGAGCTGTGGTTGGGTCTGTGTTCTCCTCTCACTGACCCAGTCGTTCTGGCTCCCCAGCTAGGCTGACTATGCAGGCAGGGAGCTCTACCCACAACAGATGCTGGCCTCAGTGTGCCTGTTGCTGACTGCCTCAGATGCTTGGGTGCTAGGGTGAGTGACCCACCCGCCCCAGTATTTGTGGAGAACACACTGTCGCGGGCTCTGTTTGCAGGCAGTCTTGGCTCCTAATTGATTTGCTGTGACTGGGTTAGGTCTCTGCCTCTCCGCTACAGTGCACACTGTGCCACCATGTTGGAAACTCCGGAAAAAAATAATCTCACTTACCTTTGCTCTTGTGGTGCGGCTCGAGTCTTGATCAGTAAAATTCTATTGCTAGCAGCAAAGACACATTTTACAAAAGTACCAGTAGTTTCTGTCAATGGTATAATAATTCAGTTCAAATAGTTTACAGTATATATATATATATATCCTTTACTATTACTTCTGACAGATGCTACAGTGACTAGTTGACAAAAACAAAAAAAAAAGACCAGACTCAGATGCACTGGTGTACTTGTTTAAGCATCCCTCCCAGCTCAATCACTTTAAGTGATATGAATACATACACAAATTAGGTGCAGAGTTAGACTGAAGAGGACAGCTCAAATCCTTCATCCCCAAATCTAGTCACTATTCTCACTTATTTTTCTTTTTTTTCCCTGTCAGCACAGCTGTCAGACTGTAAAATATTGATTTATATATCCACATTTACTGAGCATCTACTACTGTATATGAGGTTAGTAGGTAATTAGCAGAAAGGAAAGACAAACACAAGCTTTTCCTTAAACATGACATGACTCAGGGCACTAGTGACTTTTCATCTCTGTAACAGAATGCCTGGCCATAAACAACTGAAGGAAGGAAAGGTTGTTTGGGACCTACAGTATCAGAAATGTCAATCTAGCTTGGTGAGAAGAGTGCGGCAGGAAAGAGCAGTTCACCAGGAAGCAGGGAAATGAGAATTCCAGAAGAGGCCAAGCATTCTCCAGTGACACACTCCTGGAAAGAGGCTTTGGCTACCTCCCCACAATGTTATTACCACTGCATCAAGGGGTTGGTTCATCCGTGCATGAGGTTGGACATCTGATCTAATCGTCTCTGGAAATGCATCAAAGACCTGAGCAAAGATTTGCTTTGCTAAGGTCTAGCCATGTCAATCCAGCCACATTAGCAAAGGAACACTGCCCATCACAGGTAGAATAATACGGATCCAGAAAACACTCCAAGAGGAGGGCGGAGCTAAACCGCAAGATACCCACGGGGCTTCTCAAAGTGATTTCTTACAGACACCAATTACAGCATTCAAAAATGTAGGTAAGGATGTTAGCAGTTTCCCTAGATTTTTATCTTGTAAGTGGACAGGCTATATCTCCTGACTGCACAAAGGGCCGTTCCTTGTCCTTATAAAAGTTCAGACCTTTAGTGAGAACTATTAAACGCCGAATGCTTCTCTTGTACCCACAGCTTCTTTACAAGGACAGAATTTCCATGACCTTCCCAGCTGACTGAAGAGACAGAAGCTCCTTGAGGCTGAAGTTGTAAAGGACTGTACAAGTGTTTAGCCTCTTTTGTTGGGTCCTCACAGTAGACGGAACACTGTTTGAGAATCAAGATTATTTTATCCATCTCAACATAGAACTCATGTGACTCTCTACAGTTTTAACTTTTTATGGTAACATTTCTGTTATGAATACCAAGACCTCAAGAATGGTGATATTTCCTGTTATTTTGATTAGGAAAATGAAAGCACATCTGTTCCTCAGTGTGCAGATAGATGCAAGTACTCAAGAGCACGATCTATGCATGGTCACATGAGCATGATCCATGCATAATCGGGTGAGCACGCTCCATGCATAATCAGACAAGCATGCTCCATAAATAGACAAGCATGTGCCATGCATAGTCAGATGACCATGCTCCATGGATAATCAGATGACCATTCTCCATACATAGTCAGATGAGCATGCTCACTGTATAGTCAGATGAATATGCAGCATGCATAGTCAGATGAGCATGCTCCATGTATAGTAGGACAAGCATGCTCCATGCATAGTCAGACGAGCATGCTCCATGCCTAGTCAGATAAGCATGCTCCATGCATAGTCAGATGAGCATCCTCCATGCATAGTCAGTTGAGAATGCTCCACACATAGTCAGAGAAGCAATGGATTTATGTTGGGCCTAAGAAATACCATGGAGCAAGAAAGTATTTGAAGTACATGTACAATGTATAAAGACTGAGTCTTGCAGTCTTGTCATCTATGTTAGTGAAGACGTAAGTTTTCGTGATTTTAAATGCAGAGTGAGTCGCTGTGGTGGACATTCAGATTCTTTCCCAACAGCCTCCCTCTTCTATTCTTCAGACTCAGAAGCTTCATGGTGTTCAGATTCAGGGAGCAACAAACCTAGAAATGGTGGCTGCCTCCGTTCTGACAGATAACTGAAATTGGTCAGGTCATGATTCCAATGGGCACCTCCTCTGTTGCAGGATACACCGCTGGATGTATGAAACTGTGTGTTTTCATATGCATCCCTAGAACAGCATTTAGTTGTTAATTGGGTGCAGCAGAAGGGGCCGGAGACAGCTCAGTAGTCTACAGAGTTAGTGCTCTTATAGAGGACATGAACTTGGTCTGGGCACCCACATCTTGCAGCTCACAACTGCCTGTCACTCCAGCTCCAGGGAATGTGGAGACCAGAGACATGCAGAAACACACACCTACACATAATTAAAAAATAAAAATAATTCCCCAAAACATTAACAATAACAAAATAGAACAATTATAACAATATGCTTTAATACGACTCATTAAAAACCTCTAAATTATTTATTTCTGGAAATTTTCAGAAAGTTTTGGGGCTGCAGTTGGTTGACCATGAATAACTGAGACAATAAAATGCAAAGCCACAGGTAAAGGAAATGCCTGCATGCCTTTCCTCTTCTGCACAAGAGTCTCCTGTGTCTTCAACCCTTCCTTTCTGTTGACCTTTCTCCTCACCTCTAAATATACCCTAGTGAAGCCATTAATATTTTTCTCTATTTCCTATTGCATGGGTTTTATGTCTCTATATTTCTAAAACCGCTACTGAGAAGGAACTTAAACTTGCTGAATGCCTTCCTTTATACTACGGGGTAACGGATTGCCCCATCTCCACAATACACTGCTCAGATCAAAACCATCTATGAAATGATGCGAGCAAGTTATCCAGACATTTTCCACTTTTTTACCTTGCTGGACATCTGTGGTATTTCTGGCCCTTCTGGAACCTCTTTCTAGAAGTTCTCTGCTCCCTTGACTCCTCTGGCCATCTCCTTATAGAGTCTCCCCTAAGGTTTTCATCTTCTACCTCCACTGTCTGAAAGCATATCATTACAGTGCTCCACTGTCTTCCAGTCCATGCCACCTTGAGTGTCCAGCTTAAAAACCCAGTTCTCTTCTCTAGTCATGTCTGTCATTTCACAAGCTACAGGGCTTGGATTGTAGTTTTGACATAATGGTGCACCTCTGATCTCTCTCTCTCTCTCTCTCTCTCTCTCTCTCTCTCTCTTCCCATCACACTGTCTTATCTCCCTGGTAGCTCCACTTCAGAATGCTTCTTCCTCTGATCATAGGACAAGAAAAAAGCCTTACAAATCTTAAAAATATGTTCCTTGATGGTCCTGTGTGGACATGGAATATGGTCAGAGACGTGTAGAATTTCATCATCTTTTCTTTCACAGATCTAGGACAGAACCTGCTGCAGGGCTGGTCAGTAAGCCCTTGATGACATAGCTAGGAGAAAATACTATTAGGAAGGCTTTCCTAACTCCTACACTTTTTCCTGGATAATCCACTCCCTGATTCTCTGCATTCTTGTTACATTATTGATTGTATCTAGAAATAAATGGGACTTGGGTTTAAAAAAAGGGAGGGGGACCCAGACACAAGTTATACTTAATTATATGACAACAGCTTCTATGTCTTCCATACAGATGTCTTCCCAGTGCTAGACTCTGTGTTCCTTGGGGTTCTACTTTTCACTTTCTTTAAGACTTTCACAGTATTCTTCTGGAAATATGGGCTGGTCAACTTCTGATGAGTTAGTTAGGCAATGACTCAAAAGTGACATGAGTGTAAGCTGCCTCCATTGGTTGGTAAAAGCAGCCATGTTTTCCAGTTCTCTTTGGCTTCCTCGGTGCTGTTTTCCTAGATATCCTGTGCTTCTCACTGAATCAAATCACCTCTCATTTATGTTGCATGTGACCTGCTGGCCATGGCACTTTCTCTAGAAGTTGGTACTTGAGTCAAACCCATGCTCCTGAAGCCAGTAATAACAATATCAAGCCCTACCTGAACCTTCCATAGTGTACAAGGCTCAGGCTGAGGACTCTGTTCACTGTTTTATTCATCCAGTAAACATGCCACATTTTCAGAAAAAGAAATAGAGTGGAGAGGGATTTACTGACTTCCCAAAGAACCCACAAAGCAAGACTGAAAAGCAAAATTCAAGCCCAAGCTATTTGGATCTAGGATCTAAACTTTGGCCAGTGACTTTCCTGAAAAACGAGGGCATCATCTGAACTTCTAATTCTGTCAATCTGTAAAGGAATGTTCTGGCATTCCTTATTAGTCATCAAGTTAGAATTGAGCTCTCTTGACTGGGCATAACTCATAAAAATTAGAAGACTTTAAATATCTAAATTCTGTAGACTAAGGAAGTATGACACCATGCCCTTAAAAAGCTGGAATATAGATTTGTTGATGATGTTGCTAAAATTATTAAAAATTATATACACAATAGACATTGCAATGTATGTGCAATTCTCACCAACCTGTGAGATAAGAAAGTTGTGATTCTTTAAGTTTAAATGGCATACTGTGGTTGCAGGAAATGCAACTTAAAACAACTGTGAGATTCCATCTCACACCTGTCAGAATGGCTAAGATCAAAAACTCAAATGATAGCACATGCTGACAAGGATGTGGAGAAAGAGGAACACTCCCCCATTGCTGGTGGGACTGCAAACTTGTACAACCACTTTGGAAATCAATCTGGAGATATCTTAGAAAATTGGGAATAATTCTACCTCAAGACCCAGCCAGACCACTCTTGGGTATATATTCAAAAGATTCGAAATGAAACCACAAGGACATTGCCTCAACAATGCTCATAGCAGCTTTATTTGTAATAGCCAGAAACTGGAAACAACCCAGATGTCCTTCAACTGAAGAATGGTTAAAAAAAACTGTGGTACATTTACACAATGGAATACTACACAGCTATCAGAAATGAGGAAATCATGCAATTTGAAACCAAATGGATGGAGCTAGAAAAGCTCATCCTAAGTGAGTTGACTCAGTCCCAGAAAGATAAACATGGTATGTGTTCCCTTATAAATGGATATTAACCATACATCACAGGATAACTATCCTACAACCCACACACCCAAATAGATAGGAACCTAGCATATCTCTATCCTAGGAAAAATTTTACCCACCCGTGAGCCATGGAATCTGCTGCAGGTTAGTGGAACACCATAGATGGTGTGCCTTATCAAGCTCCAGTACAGGTGGAAGCTCTTGGCCCTCACATGATGCAAGATCTGAGGGAGTATGATATGTGAGGGCCCACCTCATCTGAGGAGAAGGAGAGTACCAAGTAGAGGAACAAGGAGGGAGGGAGGGAAAGAGAGAGGAAGGGAGGGGCCAGGAGGGGAGGAGGGAGGAAACTATGTTCTAGAAGTAAATAATATATATATATATTTTTTTTTGGTTTTTCGAGACAGGGTTTCTCTGAATATCTCTGGCTGTCCTGGACTCGCTTTGTAGGCCAGGCTGGCCTCGAACTCACAAAGATCCACCTGCCTCTGCCTCCCAAGTGCTGGGATTAAAGGCGTGCGCCACCACCGCCCGGCGTAAATAATATTTTTTAAGAAAAGAGTTAATAAGCTTAAAAAATATAATAAAAATACAATATAAAATTTTCAAACTATAATTTACCAAACGTATACTTGCCTTACTGGCACGAAAGGAAAATGGCCTTAATTTCAGATTAGAATGTTAGACTGCAAGTGGCCACATAGATTACACAAACTTGGTTGCAACAGCTCTCAGTAGCTAAGTTAGGAACTAAATGGCCCCAAAGTGCCACATCACACATAAACATCACTATGTGTCATTAATCCAGCAGCAGGAACCTGGACTGTAAGCCATCCAGAATGACTGCAAAGTTCAAAATCCTCAGAATTCCAACATGCATGAACATCAGACATTACCCCAGACTCTAAAATAATAAACAAATGAGGAGTGCATAAGGCACCACAAACTCCACAGTGCTTGCTTCCGTTGACACAGATGAATTCACTGATGGAGGAATATTCACCTCAAACACTCTTCATGTCTCTTCCTACTGAAATAATATTGCTGAGATTAGCCTGGACAGTAGTGAGTTCTCACCTTCTCAATGATGAAAAGGCAGATATGTTCTAAGGCTGCTTTTCTTCTCCTTTGTTTTGGCCACTGTGCTGGCTAGTTCTAACTGTCAATTTGAGACAACATAGAACCACCTGGGAAGAGAGTCTTAATTAGGAATTGTTTAGATCATGTTGGACTATAGGCTTGTTTTGGGGGAGATTATCTTGATTATGTTTTTTGTCTCAGCACCTGGCAACTATCCTATTGCTGGTACCAATTTCTGTTCTAGTTTCATTTCTATTACTGCCATAACATATCCTGACATAAGGCAACTTAGGGGAAAAGGGATTGTGGTGGTTCGAATGAAAATGGCCTCCATAGACTTAGTAGGAAGACCCAGCCTACTGTGGGTAGCATCATTCCCTAGGCTGGGCCTTTAACTAAATAAAAGAGAAGATAACAACCAAGCAAGGATCCATTCATATATGCTCTCTCTACTCTTGACTGTGGATATTTTCAACCATCTATCTCAAGTTCCTGCCTCTATGATTTTCTTGAAATGATGAACCATTACCTGAAATTGTAAACCAAATAAACCGTGTCTTTGTCAATATGCTATTGCTATGAGGAGAAACCATGACTCAAACAACTCTTGTAAAATAAAACATACAATTAGGGGCTTTCTTACAGTTTTAGTGGGTTAGTCCATATCATCATGGCAGGAAGAAGACAGGCATGGTGCTGGGGCAGCAGCTGAGAGCTAAACATCCTGATCTGCAGGCAAACAGAGACACTGGGCTTTAAAACCTCAAAACCCTCTCCAAGTGACACACCTCCTCCAAAAAGGCAACACCTCCCAATCCTTTCCAAACAATTCAAGTCCCTGGTGCCTGAGAATTCAAGCATATGAGCCTATTGGGGTCATTCTCATTCAAACCATCACAATCCCTTCTTCCCTAAGTTGCTTTTTCTCAGAATATGTTATGAGAGTAATATAAATAAAACTAGAACAGAAATTGATACCTCGAGTAGTATACTTGCTGGGTGTTGGTATGAAAAATACACATGCACACGTATGAGGGCACGTTCATATGCACACACACACACACACACACACACACACACTCTCTCTCTCTCTCTCTCTCTCTCTCTCTCCAACAAATACAGGAAGGTAATAGTGATGTGTTTTCATGTCAAGTTAAGGGGTAGATTGTGCTGATTAGTTTGAACTGTCAACTCGACACAACCAAGAATCACCTGGAAACAGGGTCATAATGAAGAGTTGTCTAGATTCAGCCTGTGGCCATATTTGTAGGGATTATCTTGGTTGCTAATTGAGGGAAGATTAAAGTAGCAGAGTTTTGCACTTGAGAAAGACTCTGTTGAGTTACAGAGAGTACACTTGCCATTGCCAGTACAAAGTGGGAAAGGGGTCTCCCTCATGCTGGTGCTGTTCCCTCATGACCTCTTTGCCAAGATGCTGCAGCAGACCTCAGAAACAGCTGTACTTGGACAAGAGTTGTATATCACGACCATTTAGGAAACTTTTTATCTTAAAGCCAAGAGCACAACTCAAAACAGTTCAACCAGAACCTCAGAGCTCAGCTGATTTTTAAATTTCCCAGATGATTCAAATATAGCCAAAGCTTAGAGCCACTGTTGCACTGAACTCGGATATAGAGGATTCTTTGGTCAAACCATCAATTGATTGATTTAATTTAAAAAACTTTCAATATAAAACTATCTTCAAAAAAGGTTTATGATGCAAAGCAGTAAGATTTAAATAATTTAATTAAGAATCTGAGCAGAGACCATGAACTTTTGTTATCAAAGAAAATAATCTTGTCACCTCTGAGGGAAAATGGGATGATCATGGTCTAGGCTTCTTTCTGAAGAAGTCAGAGAAAAAACTTCTCCCTTTTGCCCATCCCACAGGATTGCCTTCTCATGGGCACTCTTGAGACACAGTCAAAAGGATACACCATTTCTCTCCATCCCCCCTCTATATTTTTAGGTCAGCAGAAAATTAGCCACTTGGATTGCACCATTTTTTCACCTCCAGAAAGGTGCTTGGCTGAATTAAGATTAATTGTATTAGAATTTTTGTTTGTTGGATTGTTGTATTTTTGAGACAGTGTTTCTCTGTGTAATAGCCCTGGCTGTCCTGGAACTCACTCTGTAGACCAAGCTGGTCCTGAACTAAGAGATTCACTTGTCTCTGCCTCCCGAGTGCTGGGATTAAGGGTATGTACCACCACTGCCAGGCAAGTTAGTGATTTCTAATGCATAATTTCACATGTATTATTTCACATAAGTCACTTCAACACTGTAGAGTGATATGCATCGCTAACCTAGTGGAAAGGTCAGGTGACATGGTCAGAGTCACCTGGCTAGTCAGTGCTATATCCGATGTATAGGAACTGTGACTCTTTGGGATTACAAAGACCTCCTTTTAGCAGCTACTTAAAGCATTTGACAGCCATGGTAAATAATTACAGACTAAAAGGAAGAGACTTAGGAGCTTCCAAACTGCTTGTCTCCTGCATAAAGAAAGAGATGGTCTATTACAAGGGGAAATTATGAATGATAAGTAGGCACTCGGGATCTGTAGCACCATTACTTTTGACCTGGATTGTGTGGTTTTTGAAATGGTTACTTAATTAAGAAAATCTGGTGTGCCATAATCAGTACCTAGGCTTCCATTTTGAAGACTAATTTACACAGAACAGCCTATTTATGCCTTTTGTTTTTTTAGGCCTGACTATTTAATAACTCGTGTAAATAGAGTAGGTTTCTTCTTTAGAGGGTCTGAAAAAATGGATGTGACAAAGTGTTGTGGGTCATTTAAAAGGAATGACAGAAAAGCTTTAGAACTCATGGAATGCAGCCATCAGTTAATGTAACCACGAAAGGTGGGCCTCAGAGAGCCCTGAAGACTGACTGTCCTGAGCACTTCATGCTGTTGTGGAGTTTTGCTCTGCTTGCTGCCCTCACATCACATCCCTTATGATCTGAGTTGTGTGAAAACTCTCAGGGGCTTCCAGCCCCTCACTGGGCAATGTCATTGGCATTTATAATAGTACTTCATCTTTTTCACTGCTGCTGGAACAGATTAATGATTAAACCACCACTCTTAGAAAGAACACACACACACACACACACACACACACACACACACACACACACATAGCAATGACTACAACCTATAGAAAGAATTTGGAGATGTAGATTGTTAGTGAAGTTAGGTGAAAATGTTTTTGTTAGTGGCTGTCAAGGAACAATTTAAAGTTCATCGAGGCACTTATTTTTTTTTTTTTTCCAGACAGGGTTTCTCTGTGTAGCCCTGGCTGGCCTTGAACTCACAGAGATCTGCCTGCCTTTGTCTCCTGAGTGCTTGGATTAAAGGTATGTGCCATCATGCCCAGGCATTACAGACAGTTTTAAACTGCCATGTGGATGCTGAGATTTGAACCTAGGTCCTTTGGAAGAGCAGCCAGTGCTCTTAACTGCCTAGCCATCTCTCCAGCCCCTCAAAAGCACACTCTTAGTTTATCTAGGGACTCATATTACTTCTGTTTACATCTCCATCACACTATACTCTTTCCACCCTCCCAGTCCCACACTCTACCCCCTATCCCTTCCATCCCACTCCTCTGGAGTGGAATGTCCCTACATATCTGTCTCCCACCCCAGTTCAGCAGTCATATGAGAGCCAAGAGTCTCCTCATACATTGGGGGCCTACAAGGAAGCACCACTAGGGCAAAGTGTCTCATGGACAGGTAACAAAGTCTATGTTCCTGTTCCCTTTGGTGCATTGGTTGTAGTATAGTTATCCTGTACTATATGGCTAAAATCCCATTATAAGTGAATAGATGCCAGGTGCATCCTTCTGAGTCTGGGTTAGCTCACTCAGGATGAGCTTCTCTAGTCCATCCATTTGGCTGCAAATTGCATGATTTCCTTGTTTCTAATGACTGAGTAGTATTCCATTGTGTATATGTACCAGTTTTTTTTTTTTTATCCATTCCTTGGTTGAGGGACATCTGGGTTGTTTCCAGTTTCTAATCCCATCTACAGCATGGCCCAACAACAACAACTCATTTGTGAAGAGATTTCTAAAAAGAAAACATGAATTGGGTATATTTTGATAGCATGTTTCTGTTTTAAAACATTAGTTTTGTATTTATGCACAACAATACTCATTTGATGCACAGATCTCTGCACTTGATAGATGTTCAGAGATGTGTAGGCAGTACCACAATCAAGGGACACAGCTAGCTGTTCCATCCCTAACTCATTCATTAGGGCTTCCACTTTCCTCATACCCTGCCATCCGACTCTGTTCTCCAACCCTCCAGCAGTGTTTCTTTCCCAGGACATCCTATAAATGGGAACACATGGTCTTTGGCATCTGGCTTCTTTCACTTAGCACAATGCCTTTGGCCTTCATAAACAGAGTTGCAAATATGAATGCCTCATTTTACTTTATTGTGGCCAAGTGTTGCACTGCAAGAGTGTGTCACAGCTATCTGTTCACCAGTTGAAGGAAATGAGATGCTTCCAGATGGAAATGGCTGTGAATAAATCAGCTATAAATATCTGTGTGTGATTTTTGTATGAAAATAAATGTCTCCCTTTTCTTAAAAGTGGAATTACTGGGTCATTTACTAAGGGTAATTTAACTTATTAATAAAACTTGCCAAAACCCCAAATGGCTGTTCCCTTTGCAGCCTCCAGTAATGTGCAAATGATCTGTTCTTGGTGCACTTACTCCAGTATTGGGTGTGTTCAGTACTTTATCCTCCTGTCATGACTATTGGTCTAGAACAGTATTACATTGTGGTTTTAACTTATATTGTTCTAATCGTAATAATTAATCATTAATTGATTTTGAGACAATATGATTATTTGGTACATTTACATTCAGATGTTTAAAATAGTGATTATTTTGTGTTAAAGATGAAACATGCTTGTTATTAAAAATAAAAAGACAATTTATTGCTAAGACTGGTGACACATGCCTTTAACACCAGCACTCAGGAAGCTGAGGCCCAAGAATTAAGAGTTTGAGTCCAGTATGGGCTACACAGTGAGTTCCATGCTGGCTCATGAGACACACTGTCTTCAATAAACAAATAAAAACAGACCATAGTGGCACACACCTTTAATCCCAGAACTATAAAGGCAGAGGAAGCCGTATCTTTGTGCCTGGTCTACAGAGCTAGTTCCAGGACAGCTGGAAAGAAACCTGTCTCAAAAACAAACAACAGACCAATCAGCCAAATACTCAAACAAAAGCCAAGACAATAACACAATGATAACATGGTACAGAGACATTTAATAGAAAATATAAATCTCCCATAACCATTTCAGTTTCTGTTCATAATTACTATTAACAGATTCTCCTGTGTTTTATATGCTGGCTAGCATATACTTTCAAAAATATTTTTATTTACTTTTCTGTGGATGATCGTTTCGCTTGTATGTATGTATGTATACCACATGTGTGCCTGGAGATCAGAAGAGGAAGTTGGATTCTTTGAAACTGGAGGTACAGACAGTTGTGAGCTGCCATGTGGGTGGTGGGAATTGAACTCAGGTCCTGTGGCAGAGCAGTCAGGGCCCTTCACCACTGAACCATCAGTCATCACTCCTGCCGCAGTAGCATATACTTCTTATAAAAGTTTTTTTTTTTTCATTTGTTTTTACAAAGGGTTTCTCTGTGTATGTCCCTGGCTGTCCTGTAACTCACTCTATAGAACATGCTGGTCACAAACTCAGAGATCCACGTGCCTCTGCCTCCTGAGTGCTGGAATTAAAGGCGTGTACCTCCAGGCCTGACTAAAAGTATTTTTATGATGTCACTTTACATATACTACTTGAGAACATTTAAAATCATTTCATAATAATCTTATATAACTTTTTAGATTAGAGCATAGAGATCCAGTCTATTTTTTCTCTTGTAAGTTTGTGATAATCCCATGTTTTATTCAATTGTCTATTGTATTATATTTTCTAAAGAAGAGACATTTACTACTTTTTTAAGTTGAAAAGTCACATTTTGATAATTCCACGTTTAAAATAATAACAATTGTACTTCTAGTATAAACTAGTAAAATTTGGGGTAAAACTTACTAGTATATTCTAGTAATCTTAATTTTAGATCTCTGTGTTGCCTAATTTGAAAGAATAAAGGGAAAATCTGGTCATGCTTAAAAAAGTTCCTTTTATCCATAGATAAACACGGTCAATTGTACATTTATTGTAGTACTAAATGATGAAATTGTACACTTTGTGCTCTGAGCACGTATCAGTTATGTTAGTGACATGTGATCAGTTGAATTCTGCAGAAACATGAAACAAGTTCCTTTGATTTCATGTTGATGTCTCAAGAAACTCAGAGTCCGGGTGGCTGCAATGCCTTGAGAGTGAACAGACGACCAAGAAATCCATGGTGCATCTTATTGATTCCTTGTGCTTTCCACGTTAAGGAAGCTGATTCCAATAAGGACTCACAATAATCTCATCTAAAGACAATTCTTCCTGCATGAGTCACTCCCATTAGCTTGTATACTGTTCTCAGGGGAGCTGAGGTCTCACCAGTGTCCTCTTTTTGATTTATGTCTAGTGACTTAACCTCAGATCCCTGAGTTTCCTGGACAGAAATAAAGGGAAAATCCAGTCATGCTTAAAAGGGTCCTTTCAGCCACAGACAGGCACAGTTAATCCTAGAATGGCTACACAGATGTAGAAAGAAGGTGGACATATCAGAGAGACTTGGCAGGTGCATTCTCTCTCTCTCTCCTTTAACTCTCTCTGCTTCTCTCTCTCATATCCCTTTCTGTTTCTCTCTCATCTCTCTCTGTTTCTCTCTCTAATCTCTCTCTGTTTCTCTCTCTCCTTTAACTCTGTTTCTCTCTCTAATCTCTCTCTGTTTCTCTCTCTCATCTCCCTCTCTGTTTCTCTCTCTCATCTCTCTCTCTCTCTCCTCTCTCTCTCTCTCTCTCTCTCTCTCTCTCTCTCTCTCTCTCTCTCTGTTTCTCTCCCACCCCCATCCCTGACTCCTGTCTCAAGAGTATTTAATGTTTTGGTTGTCTAAGCAAATATCTTGCAGCTGCAGCTGTTCAGTTTTTTGTTTGTGCCAAGGAAACTTTTTTATAGTAAATGCACCCAAGGAATTCTTCTTACACAAGTTGTACTACTTAAGCTCTTTTGCAAGTCCCAGACTTTATCACAGCCACAAGGGAAGCAGAACCAGGCTCTTCTTTCTCAACATTCTTTCTGGTCAAATCAGAATGAGGAGGATTTGATCTCTTGCATAGCAGTTCTTAACCTAAGTGTGCTGTGTTTTCCATGTAGCTAAAATGGAGAGAAAAAAAAAAAAACTTTCCTAGGCCTCTTTCTGGGTGCCAACAATTCCATGGTACATGAGGACTCCCCAAAAGGGGCCAGAGCAATACTTGGTTCATATGTTGAAACCTCAAAAATCAACAAAAATTAAAAAGCTCAAGAAATAGGAGAAACAACTCCATCAAGCTCTGCAGAGGATCAGCTGTGCAAGGTCCATCTGCAGCTCAGGCCTCTCAGTGCCATGGGAACAACTAGTTGAGACATTTCCTTCTCCTCCTTTTCCCCCTTGGTTGTTTAAACAAACAAACAAAAAAATAAACCAGGTCTTGCTATATAGTCTAGGCTAGCCTCAAACTCTTTATATTCCTTATTTGGCCTCCCAAGTTCAGAATGCACAACCACACCAGTATTTCAGATTGTAGGTTCTTTCCTTGTCTGTTCCTCGTGTGTGTGTGTGTGTGTGTGTGTGTGTGTGTGTGTTTGTGTGATGAGTGTATGTCTGTCTTTCTCTCTCTATCTCTCTTTCTTTTTATTGGTTGGGGGAGGGTGTATAAACTATCTCTCCATCCCATCAACATGTTACTCACACCTATGAATCTTGTTTTAAAATTAGTTATAGGGGTTGGAGAGTTGGCTCACCAATTAAGAACATTTGTTTCTCTTGCAGAGGACTTGGATCAGTTCCCACCACCCACATGGTGGTTTATAACCATCCCTAACTCCAGTTTCAGCTGATCAGACTCCCCCTTCTGGACTTACACAGGCACCAGACAAACACATGGTACACATGTATACATATTTGTAAAATGTTCATACACATAAGATAAACAAATTTAAAATATTTTTAAAAATCATTTATCACAATCTGGATATGTTAGTGCACAATTTTAAGCCCAGCACTCGGGAGACAGAGCCAGCATTTTTTCACTTGATGGTATTTGTTCAATAAGAATTTGTAAATTACTTTTTACCCCTAAAGTAAAATGAGGTATCTTTAATTCTTGTAGTCAAAAGACTAGTGGAAAGTTGACCAAATCACTAAGGATTTACAGAGAATGACCACTAACCAAGAAGGAAAAACATCATCCATGGCTATGTAGGCAAGAGTTAATGACATCAAGGGGATGAAATATCTGCTGACATAGAAATACAAACATTCATCAAGACAGAAATCCTGCCCTCTGTATGCTAGACACTGCCCAGTTAAAGAATCACAGACATTCATGAGCCTAAGGAGCACTGGTCCCCATGAAACATGATAAAAAAACAGGTATCTCATGGCCTTGGAAGTTTTGATAATCTCTTTAATTAATCCAAGGACACCCAGGGTGAGGTTCATGGAGCCTATCTCTGTAAAGTGAAAACTCTTCAGAGTCATCTGGGTGTCTGGCTCACCACTGCTCTTTGCACCGAATGCACCCATTGCAGAATCCAGCTTCATCTGTGCCCTAGAAGAAAAGGCACAGAAGTCGATATGACACAACAAAGAAAAGGCTAGCAAAATGCTGGACAGATTTCTGCTTACTGCTTCTTAAAAGAAAATATATAGATTCTCTTGGTTTTAACTTGGAAACAGCAGTAATGCTCCAGGCGGTGGTTGTGCCAGAGGAAGAGGCTAAGACAAGCTAGGATCAAAGGCAACAGGAGAGTGAGGTGTTCAAGGCAGCTATGAATTTAGTGTGGCTAGAATCTGTGTGGTCAGCATGTGTGTCCTTGGTGATGTCCACTTCATAAGTAAATTCAAAGTGGTCTGCTCTTCCTGTGCAATGAAGCTGGTCAGAGGGATGAAATATGCTGTATATAATGCGAGTTTACTTACAGGCAAAAAAACATTCAGGAAATTCCTCTGCAAGTTCTTTCATGGTTAGCAGCATCCAGCCTGGGGTTCTACAGAGACTCTAGATGGAAGGCCCAGATTGACTCAATGGCAGGTACTGATTCTGGGGCTGTGTGCTTGTTAGTTCTTATTATCAGCCTGATCTCACCTAGATTAATGGGGTAAGACAGACTCTCAATGAGGAATTGTCTAGATCACCTTGACTTTTGGCAAGTCTGTAGAGATATTTCAGAGACTATAATTTGACACTGAAAGACTTACCCTAAAAGTGGGCAGAATCATTTCATTCGTTGTGCTCTGAACTGTGCAACATGAACCCAAAAAGGACTGAAATCCAGGTACAGGGTCCCACCAGGTTTTAACTCATCCTCCCAGCCTGGACTAATGCTGGACTAACAACTAAATTAAGACTATGCACACAAGCTGTTTCAAGAGAGACCCACAACTCTGCTATCCAAGTGTAGAACAGCATGCTCTGCTTGGTCACACTATGTTCAGGTGTTTGGAGAAAATTTTCTCTTGAAGCCACAAATACAACCTACAATCCAGTCCTGTCCAAAACCCTTCCCACATATGTGGTCATCCATTTACGTCTAGACTGTGAGCTCCAGGAGAGAAGAGCTCTACAGCAACACTCACGGAAAACAGGGCTGACAAGCTGCTACTCTTGCCTGTGTCAATGTGAACCAAGAGCTGGGCAAGGTGAAGAGAGCACAATTGAGGGAGAAAAGCTACATGTCCCCCAAAACAGGACCTTTGTCATCTGCTAGATGATATCCTTCTTGCAAACTGTTTTAGCTCATGCTCCCTCATGAATCTCACACAAAGGAATTGACTGAAATTACAAACTCAAAGCACTGTGCTACTCCCAAAGTGGCTTCCCACATAGCACCCCTCCTACCATAATGGCATGTACGTGTGTGATGTGTGAACAAACAGTCTCCATCGATGGACTGCAACTTCTAGCAGAGCAGGAGGGCTTGCTTGTCAATCATCCAGTTTCTCACAAGAGGTTAAGTCCCCAGAAATACTTATGATCCCAGAAATGAACACTTGAAAGGAATGAAGGTTAGAGGTTGGATAAGTGGGTGACTGCTTACATGGGTGTGTATGGTTATGGTTAGACTGGTGCTCATCCTGCCCCTGCTGCCTCAGCCTACCTGCTGCTGTGTGAACCAGAGGTCACAGCCCTTTCCATGGGCCTCCTCACAGAGCCACTTTGTCTCCTCATTGGACTCTAGCAGTACAATCTGTTCTGCCCTCAGCTCTCTGTTCTCCTTCCTCAGTGTGTTCACTTGATCCTTCAGTTGAGTCCACTCACTCAGGAGCTGGTTGTGGAGGATGCTGAACCACAAGCAAAAACTGATGAATCCCAGGCAGCCTTTATCTGCCTCCCCACCTCCAAGTACCATCATCACTGCAAGGTCCCTGGTCCTCAGAGATCCCTGAACTGGAGCCCACGGTAGTCATGCCAGCCTCACCAAGAGGCACGCCACATCCTGAGAACATCCAATTCCAGGGAGACTTAAAGTCCATCTGAAAACCTTGACACCAAAAGAGATCCATGTACCTCCCAGAACAGGAAGTGGCCCCACCTGTGCTTATCTGTTTAAGGTATTAGGAAAACATCAGCAGGTAGAGGGCAAATACCCTCTGAGAGAGGACAGGAGACCCAATAGGAGCAATCCATGTGTCCCTTGAAACCAACCCTGTAAGCCCCCTGCCAGAGTCCCTGAGTCTCAGATCTGATTGACATCCCCCTCATGGCACAAAACTTTTTTTCTCTCTAGAGGCCGAGATTGGCAGGACAATGTTGGGAAGAGCACACAGTCTCTTCACACTTAGGAACACTGAGTCCAACAGGAATGGTGCTAAGAGCCACAAGGCAGGTTGCTTGCTAAGAGGTAGACAGTCTAGAATCAGAGTCATCATTTTGATTCAAAAACAAGAAGGGGCAGAACAGCATTCCCTGCCAAGTTTTGGGGTCCCAGCCAAGTCAGTCGCTCACCAGTAGGAGGCAGTTTCCTCAGTAGTCTCCTTGCACTTCGCCAAGGCCTCATTCACCTCCTTGGGCACATTCTGCCTGTCTGACATCACCTTCTCATACTCCAAATTCAGTATCTCCAGGTCAAAATTCAGCCTGTTGTAAAACGTGACACCAGGAACAAACAACTCCATGAACTGATGCATCAGGATCATAGGAATTCAAGCTGTGTTCTAGACTAGAGCAAAGCAGTGGGTGTCACATTCTGGCACCTACACAAAAGGGGGCATCCTGGTGCTTATTAACCTTATTCTTTCCCCAGGCCAGCAGAGGCAGGAGTTACAAGTGACAGAGTATAGTTTCATGGAGTGCCTTCTTTTGGCTGGAGAAATAGACCAGCCCTCTAAGAAGGTTCCAGGATTCTGTGTGACTTGTCTGTCTCCCAAGTAGCCTGCTCAGTCTTGCCCACATGTCTGCTCTTGATACCTATAGGCACTGAACGAATGCCCTATGAGCAGTTGGTATTGCCACAACACTGATGACATCACAGAGAATGGCAGATGTCTCCAGGATAGAATCGAATGTGCAGAGAATGGACTGTTAGGATCCCCTCCTGCAGTCCACACCTGCCTGATGACTAGCTCTTTCCCAAATCACCAGAATCCAAGATGCCCTCTCTCCAGGAGCATTCCCTGAGACCCAAGGGAAGACTTTCAACCCATCTCCCTTCCAAAGACATAGATCTCTCTCTCTCTCTCTCTCTCTCTCTCTCTCTTTCATTAGAATATATTCACTATATGAGTAGTTGAAGACTCTCTTTTCAAACAAGACTCAGGAATGGCTCTCCCCCTCCTTAAGTCCTCTAATCAATTACATGAGAAATAAAATTTGCTATGAAAATAGTTTAGGATGATGGGGATGTATATCAGTCTCCTGAAGTGAAGAAGCACATTGGGTAAATCCACAGGGCTGTGTGGAGGTGGTGAGGGTATGTGGGGGAGGGGTGTTCTGTCAGACCAAAGATAAGTCTCATACATACTGAGAAAATTTTCCTGAAATTCTTCAGCAGAATACATTCCACCCTTTATGAGGTTAGCAAGGGTGTCATCAACTCTGGACAGAACAGCCTGGAGACACTAAGGACTGAGGCTCCAATGTCAGCCCTCAGTCACTAAGAACAAACACTCACTGAAAGAGTGATGGACCGTTACTGAGCACAAGTTTGAGGAAAGATGACTGGCTAATGAGATGCCAGACAAGGCTGTGTAAAGTCATTCTCAGTGGGAAAATCAAACATGTCACACTAATGGGGAGAGTGTGTGGTGTGTCATATCATAGATGCTTCACCAAGAGCTACACAGAAGTCTAATTCCAATGTACATGCTCTTAGGATAGGTGACACATTCTGCTTCAAGTACAATATTACTGGATCATGAGAAGAACAGGCAAAGCACAAGAAAACTGATTATTAAGGTGCCTTTTCCCTAGAGTTTCACCAGAGCCCCACTCCACCCTTTTAAGCCTATTGACAGCTTTTGAAATGCAGAGCTGACACCAGGTACAGCCTGGATTGCAAATTCTCCAGAATTCTGGACTTATGGTGAAGACATATACTTGGTGGTTCTAAGAATAAATGAGTGATGTGGTGTGAACTGTGTCCTTTCAGGTGTTGTATCACATGAACAAGATATGCTACCCTAGGTTAGCTCTCAGGGGAATACCCAATTTCAGAGACCAAGAGACAATGCCTGCTTTACACACTACTTCATCTCAGCCCAAATCTGACACACTGATGGATGTTCAGGAAGTAAACTGACAGGTGAGACATTGCCAAGCTGGTTCTGAAAGCCAAGACTTGAGTCTCCCTCTATGTGGATGTCAATTTCCCATCTGTTTTGTGGGAGGTGGGCATTTGAGAAAGAAGTTAGTTCCTTCTGTCTCCCTGCACAATGTGACCCAGGGGACAGCTCCCTGGAGACCATTTGATGAATAAGCCAACATGGGCAGAACATGCTCACCAGGATCACAACACTGTCCTCAGTGACAACCCAGTACAACCATAGCTAGCAGGAAGGGGACAGTGTCTTTCTGAGTTCAGTGCCTCTAATTACCCTCAGTCTGCCCTGGTGATGGGTGCACACTGCCCGCCCTTCCAGCTGGGAACTCAAAAACCTTAGGGTCACTGGAAGACAGCAGCACTTGGTGGTTCCTGGCTTGCTAGTGGCTGTGATGTAAAGTGTGAGAACCTTAGTGTTTACCACGGCACTTTCCTCACCCTGCTATTAATGGCACACAACCTAAAGGAATCTGGTGAGGGTGAAGAGAAATGATTCTTCTGAAACCTTATTAGTGCTCTGTGCCTCCACTCAGACTGAGAGCAGAGGGTTGCCAGCACAACAGCTGCAGCCTTTTCAATGTCTTCCAAGTTAACCTTCAGAAATCCTTGACTCTGGTCTGCTCTAGGAAACCAGAGCAGCAGGAGGGGCCCATAATTTCCTAGATGCATCCAGATTCAGAGCTCTTCTCCTGAAGGCTTCAGCTCATCACATCCATAAAGCTCCTCATCTCCTTCCCAGAATTTACTGTGCCTTCCCCAGGATCATTTATTTCTTGCTGTTTTACCCTGAGACTAAACGGCAGCTTCCTTCTGCCTCAGTACATTATCTTTCCAAAGTAGGCTGCTCAGTCTTACCGACATGTCAATGTCTGAACTCTGCAGGCAATAGATGAATACTGCAAGAGCAGTTGGTTTTAGTACAAAACGGGTGACAACCTAAAGGATGCCAGCACTCTCTTAGGGACAATAGATTGCTGAGGGAAGGGACTGCTAATGTCATATGGAACAGCTGTGAGCTGCTAACTAACCCTCCTGCCAATTCACAAGAACCCAAGATTTCTTTTCCAGGAACTTCTTCAAGATCACAAGGAAAGCCCTGCTGTACTTCCTCCTTCCAAAATCAGAAATATAACTCTCTGTTTTCTTAGAACATTTCTATCTTTTGGGAGTTGAAAACACACATCCAAACACTGTCCAGTAATGGCTCTTCCCTTCATTAAGATTTATACTCAATAAGATGAGAAATAAAGGAGTCTGTGAAATTAGATCAGAGTGATGGGAGGAAGAAAGATGAATCCCCTGAAGTGAACAAGTTCTTTGGGAAGATCCTTGGACTGTTACAATATGGGGATGGATATCAAAACAAAGACAAGTAACACATGCAGTCATGAAAATTTCCCCCAGAGTCTCAGCATAGTTTCTCCAGCCATGAGGGTGTTAAGGCAGATGTGACCACATGTTCACTGGTCTGGCTGGAGACATCTCAGCTCTAGGTCAGGGAAGGTGGGCTCTAAGACAGAGAAGCAAACACTCCCAAAGAGAATGGTGACCTAAACCTGGAATCAGGAGGCTGATCAAGGAGTAGTGGCAAGTAAGAAATCAGACTTTACTATGGAGTGATATCAAGAGTAGGAAACACACACACACACACACACACACACACACACACACACACACAAAACCAGCACTCAGTCAGGGGTAGAATACATTGTTTGTCACTGCTATGGTCCTTCAACCAGAGACCAAAGAAATTTGGAAGCCTCATGTGACAATTGACATGCTCTTGAAGAGGTGTCTCTGCTACCTTGAGGACAACATGAACAAGGAGAACACAAGGGCAGGGATTGGCAGGGAAGGGGAGAAATTCAGAGTTCTTTCACTGCACAGCTTTGTTAAAGCTCCACATCACATTTCTCCTTATCCTGATAGTCTCTGGAGGAGCCAGCCCATGGTCAGCCAGGCAATTATGTCCTACAGATCTCTGAACTTTTCCTCTGAAGCATGTTCCTTGGATCCTAGGCTTGATGAGGGTTGCTGAGTGATTTGTTTTCTGACATAGTGAAATCCTAATCAAACAAACTTAGATGTCATCTCTATTTCTAAATAGGGTTTAGTAGAGAGAATCAAGTTGAGGCCACACTGGTGTTTAGGAGCAAGTATTGTGCCTAAACCAGTATTAAAAGTGTCTTCATGCACATTGATCATAGTTTAGGGAGAGGGAGACACAGGAAGACATAATTAATTATCGAGAACATTCCTTGTGTACATGAAATCATAGTTGAGGCCATGGATTTAACATGCAAGCTATGAAAGATTGCCTGCAATTCCAGCAACTAAGAGACCTGGAGCCTCTTGTGTTCTTTGAACTTCAGACAACTTGGCCTTTCTAACAACTAATTGTAAGACATGACACTTCCATGAGAAAAGCCCAGCCTGAGAGACAAAATTACTGCCACCAAGGCAAACACCACAAATCCTCCCCTCTATCTGCCTGCCTCTTATCACACTGGTCTGTCCTACCAGAAGAGTCTTAATGGCCTTCCAAACACCCTGAGATCTAGCTGAGAATGGGACATCCAAATGCTTCTGATTTCCCAGTTCTGGGAATAGAAATGTGTTTGTTTGTTTTGCTCTCCTTTTTGTTTGTTTGTTTGTTTTAGACAAATCTTACTCTGTAGACCTGACTATCCAGAAATGTGCTGTGTAGAATAGACTGCCTATGAATGCAGAGATATCAGCTTGCCGGTGCCTCTCAAGTGTTGGAATATTAGGCAGGAGCCACCACGCCTGGCAGAACTTTCTAAGTGTTTTTGATAGATAGATGAGAAGCTACATTCATAGGCATAAATTTTAGTCCTATGGACATAGTCTAATTAATCCTTTTTATTTTCACATGTACTTCAAGGAAGTTCCCATTACCCAATTCAAATCTCAGAGTCCAGAAAATCCATCCCTCATTTGGATGAGCATCCCAGTATTCTTGCAAATTAACCTGAGTTCATATTTGTTTTTATATCTTACCAGTTGCAAAAGAAGTATTCTGTAATCTTCTGTTCTGACTGGGTTCTGTACTGTTGGGCAGGCTGTGCAGAATGCTGAGGAAGCAATGATGGCCAGGAGGAGGTCGCTTCTCATAGATACACGTTTGTGTTGAATCAGTGAACACGGCTGCTGCTGGACAGCTGCAATAGCTCCAATGCAGCAACTGTGGAGCCTCAACACACTCATTTAAGATGGAAGTGAATCCAAAAACCTGCTGAGGAGAAAAACCTCAGTCTTGGATGCTTTACTGTCATTATGATGGTGCAACGAAAAGCCCATGGGCTTCCTTGTTCATTGGTAGAGACGTGAACTCAACAATAATACGAACTTGCCTCTGTGAGACAGCTAGAAATTGATTAAAAGGTCACAGCATGCCAGACCATGCATCCAAAGCTCCTGACACTCTGGAAAGTACTCTAGGATTAGTAGGAAATGTCCTGTCTGAACAAACTGTGAACTCTCCAAACTCTTCTGTGTGGAGGAAAGAAGTGGTTACAATGTGGGTTTGCTGTAGATGAAATTCTGCCTCAAAAACCACAAGCATCTGGGTAGAGAGAAGTGGCATCCTTTAGATGAACAGTGAAGCAACAATCAAACTTCACAAAGTGAGGTTGTGAGTTCTTCCAGCATCAAAGGCATTGCTGTATTGACAACAGACATAAGTCGGGCTGGGCTGACGCTACAGGCTGCAGAGAATCACATAAACAAAACTCAAGTGAAAAAAATCTCACACAAGCCAAAGATGGCATGAGGGGCACCTGCCCTGCACCCTACTTCACCACATTCTACCTAGCACACTGAAGGCTTACAGAATGACAAAACCCCTAGAAGTCCTCCTCCTTCTCCTGACAGTCCCTGAAAATGAAAAGGTTGCCCAAGATCAGCCTGGAATGCAAATATCCAGAGCTCTCCTCTCCTCTCCTCTAAGGGTACCTCCCATGTTCTTCCAGTACCCTACACTCCAGGAGGGCTGTTTGGACAGTGTCTCTCAGATGTTTCAGTCCTGATCCATTAAAGAGAAATGCGAACCTGACTTGGAAATGCACAGCATGACAGTTACTTCATGTCCTTGATTAAAGTACACTCACTAATGATAGTATGTGCAATTCTTTCTAAAAGGCCTCCTTGTGGGAAGAACATTCTGACTCTGTTCTATCCATAGTTCCCAGCTACCTTACATCGGCTCTCACAGGATATTAGTAGCAAGGTGTCCCTAAACTGCTATTAACCCTGAATCAGCAGGTGTGTGTGGCAGTCAGCTCTCTCATGCACCAAAGAACTGACTGTTTCAGCCTGTTGACTAGCACAAAGACTGGCTCTTACCTGCCAGATCTTGGGGTTCTGGGCTGTGAGTGGGTTGACTTCACATGTCTATCGACCATGTGAACACACACACACACATGTGCATGCACACCTACACACACACACACACACACACACACACACACACATTCACACATGAATATGCACACACAAACAAAAATACAAGGAGGGTATGCATGATGAAGAAAGGATAGAACAGTGGATCTAGAAGTCAAGGTATGGAGGATTGCCTGCAAATCTCACACCTAGGAGGGAGGTTGGGAAACTATTGTGTACAGAGTGTTTAGACAGCTTGGGTAGGTGAACAACAAAGTGTCAAAGTCTAAAACCACTCAGGTACTATTGAGATGCCCAGATTCCCTGCTAGGTCAAAACATCACAGGGTTGTAGATAGAGAAGCCATGTTTGGGTAGAACATGGTCACTAGACTCATGAAGTCACCCTACTCACAGCCCAGGTCACCCAGAACTGGCAGGTAAGAGACAGTCTTTGTGCTGTTTCACTGGCTAGAAGAGTTCTTTGCTGCACTAGTGAGCTGTGTGACACCCACACCTGCTAACTCAGAAACCTCAGGTGGTCAGAGAAGTTCTTCTGTAAAGAGGAGACCATAGGTCTTGGCCAGAAGCACTTTTCTTTCCCTCTTACGAGTGTCAGACAGCCAGTGCACCTATAGGAACCCACTTCATTAGCCTTTCCCTTCTTCCTCATGGCTTCTTGTCCCTGTGAGTAGGAGGAAAAGCCAGGAGCTCTTATCAGGAGACTGTGCTCTTCCCAGCTCTTGGCTTTTGGGACAAAAGATGAACTCATGTTCTGAAAATATGCCTTTCAGGAACTATGACAAGCAGGGAAGTCCAGTTGCTTCCCAGAGGATCCCAGCTCCTGATCCCCATATCTAGAAAACCTAGGTCAAGGACACCTCCTCCAGGAAGCTGCCATTCCTTGCCTAAGACTCATTATGCTTTCCCCAGGATCATTTATTTCTTGCTGTTTTATAGTGAGACCAAAGGCAAGCATCCTTCTGCTCCTTGCTGATCTCTCTATGCTCTCCATTCTCTCTCTCTCAAGTATCTGTGCAGTTTTGCATACTTGTCTATTGGTAAACCCAATGGCTACTGAATAATGCACCAAGAACAGTTTGTACCACCACAACACTGGTGACATCACAGAGTTGGCTGGGTTCTACTGGATACAACAGAATCACTAGGGAACAAACTGCTGATGTCACAGGAAACTGCCCTGACTCCCTGTTAACTAACTCTATCCAAAGTGACCAAAAGCTGGGATGAATGCACCTTCCAGGATCCACTCCTGGTAATAGCCATGACTTCACCATGTGACAAGGAGATTGTTGGAAGGGAATAAAGCAACTCCCAGATGTTGCAAGTCAAGCAACAGATATCCTAACACCTGAAATAATATAACCTTCCAAGCAGCTATTCATGGAACTACTAAAGACAGGTGGTTATCAGTGCAGCCCCATAAACAATGCATAGTGGGGATAATAAGGGCATGGAGCCTTTCACTTGTACCAAGATACTGTGCCACAAAAATTAGGGACCTGAATTTTCAAAAGGAGAGTATTTCTCCTTTATATTCTCAAGAAGGGAATACTAGAAACAATTTAGATAATTCCATCCAGGGAAGCATTATTTCAAACATACACAAGACCTACACAATATCAGTCCTGTCTTAAATAATCGTATCATGTGAGGGAGGGAATCATAATGCCTCACCTCTTCAGGAACATTTATAGTCAGTTAATGGTGGTTTGTGGCAGGGACAGACATATTCTTCAATGGTGTAAACTCAGGTAAGGTACCCATGCTACTATAAACAACCTCTCCCTCAAACCTGATCTTGGAAGCAGCCCTTATGACCAGTTTTACTGTAAGGCATGATTCAGGATATGGTCAAAAGCTGTGTTCCAGATTTTCTCCTCCAATAACTGGCTGTGTTGCAATCCTCACACTGAGAATTTACCAGAACACTTGGCCCCATCACCACACTTAGACTTCTGTGTGGTGACAGCTTTCATTCCCTCCAGGTCAATCCCCACAGCAGTGTGCTTCACATGTTTTGAAAGTCCTGGCTCTGTGTGCCTGACAGTGACCTTCAAGACCTCTTGCAACCTCATGGGAATCTTGTAGGTCTTCATCACATGCCTCTTCTCAATGCTCATGCCATTGTTGACCACAGTGTATTGAATCTCATTGATGATGGTTGTCTGAGCAGCCTCAATGCCCACAGTTTTCTCTACCTGGGAGAGCTGGTGGTGAGCAGAGTCAGCCCCTCCAGGTGCTGCCCCTCTGCTATTTCTTCCTCTGTGTCACAAATACAAAGCAAGTCTCATATTCTGTTTCTCAGAAAAGATTACCATGTAATAGTTGGGGAAGGAAAGCGAAAACACCAGACTCAGGACACTTTGTTGGGTATTGACTGAGCATCCTAAATGGTTGGTACCTCATATATAATACAGGAAGTGGTCCAGTGCCTTTCACACCATTTGACATGATTACTCATATGATGTCATCTTGTACTCAAAGCTTGTACTTCTCCTTCCTGTTGTGTTCATTGACATACATGACAGCTTGGGACACCTCTGGGATGCCATGCAGCACCCAACACCCCCTGTGCTCACAGGAAGGCATGCATCACATCAGCCTCTTGGTTCCACCTCAGAGTCCCAGAAACAGGGCAAAGGAATGAGCTGATAGCCTTGTTTTTTGTTCATAAATAGTTCATGCCATTCTCAGCCACCATCCCCAGAAATGTGTGCAATTCAGTAGTGCCTATATAATGTATGCATTGTGGGAAACATGGTTCAGGGGAATGTGCTTCAATCTCCAGTCAGTTTGAAGAGAGATCACAAAGATAAATAATGGACAGAGCTGTAGTCTCAGAACTAAGTTTAAAAGTTGGATTAGGGTTTAGCATATAAAGAAGCATGCTACCAAGACTAGCAATCCCAGTTTGATACATGAGGCACACAGGGTAGAGAGAAAGAAGGAACTCCTTCAAGCTGTATGTTGATCTCTATGAGCACAACATGAACCTCAACATCCATAAATAATCAATTAAAAATTAATTCATTAAAAAAGAACCAGATTGATCCCTTGGGAATATGGCCATGAAGTACTAGAGTGCCATCTTAGCTCTCTGTAGTGACCTGGACCTCAGCCCCACTCCTGAATGCTGCTCATATTCGTTTTCTGCTACCTCTTCTTCCCCCACATTTATTTATATTCCTGTGTATGTGTGTTCCTCTGGTGAGTGTATGTCAGCTGTGTGTGGGTACACATGAAGACTGGAGAGAAGGTTGGATCCCCTGGAGTAGGAGTTACAGGAGGTTGTGAGTTGTTCTATGTGGGTGCTGGGATAGAATTTGTGTCCCCTCTAGAGCAATAAGTGCTCTGAACTGATGTGCCATCTTTCCAGCCCCACTAAAAATTTTATAAACTATATATTATGATGTTCATATCTGTATTTTGTTCATAAATAGTAGATTCTTTCCCTTGGAAAAAGTATGACAATAGGCCACATTTAAACTACATGCTCAAGTGATGGTAACAAGCATAGCCCAAGAAGAAAGTTCTGGATTGTCTACAAGATGGAGGCCAGGAGGATGAAGTGATTGTTGCTGGTGTGCTGTACTCCCTGATGTAACTGGGGTCCTCATTTCCTTGACCACCCTTCTTTTATGGTTCTGGACTAAAACCCACAGCATTGTAGATGCTGAGCAATTATCCTACTAGGAAGATACACCCTAGGTCTGTAAGTCAATTCTGTCACCAGAGTCACCAATACAGAAAGGTGATTTTTTATACTGTTTTTACTATATGATGTAAAACATTAGCCTTCTTATTAGACAAAAGGAGGGAATTCATGGGGTGATGTTATGCATTACCCTGCTCCCAGAAGCTCACTTGCTCTACTTGTCTCTGATTGGTTAAATAAATGCTGAGGCTTGAGACTGGGCAAAGACAGAGGTAGACAGGACTAAGATGCTCACACTTCTGAAGCAGAGAAATTTATGGGTAGGAGAAACCTCTAAGAGAAGAAGCTATGAGCAGGAAGGAGGATACACACCATGGGTTAGAGAAAAGAATGTCATTCCATGTGGCCTTGGAATATCAGCATAGTGTGATAGGAGAATAATAGCTAAGGGGTCATATGGATATATGGAGTCATATTTGGGAAATAGAATTATGAGCTAGCTTAGATGGGCTAAGATTTCACAATCCAGACCAAGGCTTGTTAAAATCTACCAGGTGTCTGTATGCTCATTTTTAATGGTGGGTTAAAGATTAGCAACTGAGAACCAATTAAAGATAATATAAATATTGGTAAATAATTAGCATTTTCTACAAGGTACACATCAAGACACACTTGGCTGTCATATGGGAGCCACAAGAATGTGGCACTTGACAGTGGCTTTTAGGGTTTTTCATGGCTAAGATAGGCTCAACTAGCTAAGGGAAAGTGGGAGGTGTTCATGATCATGTGCCATCCCTACACAACCTGAGCTGATCACCAGAGAAGTTGTTATCATTAACTGTTGTCCACCTCGACCATTCGAAAACATTACCAAGTCAGCCAAGGGCTGTACTGAGATGAGTGAGCACAGCTGGCACAGGCTCCTCCCACAGGGTGTGAAGATAGACAAAGAGATCAGATAACCCAATACCCTGTGATGATAAACTGCCAGATATAGATCACAATGGGTCACCACTGCATATCTTGTGCACCTACCTATGGCTATGTATTGTCTGCATTGGAGTCTGCTCAGAAGGAGGTGACAGATCAACACGTGGCCAACATCAAAGATGAGACAAAACCTCTAGCTCTTTCTGTGGCTGCTGAGCTTCACAGACCCCTGGTCTGTCAGCACCTGTCTCAGGACCCATGGTATGATGTCTTCAACACATACACTGTTGGACTCACCTCCTGTCTCAGAGTGGGATCCATTCCACATAGAGCTTGACAAGAACAAAGCAGTCATCAGGAAGGCAGTCTTCCTCAATATGCACTAATATCTTCCATGCCAAAAGAGCAGATCATTACACTCCACTCTCATGTCCCCTTCTCATCTCAGGACTGCACATGCACACTGTCCACCAAGGCACAAGTACTCTCATGGAGGCTACATCCACAAGAGCTGCTCTGCTGCTTCCTCAACACTGCCGAGTGGAACCTCCATCTTGTGTTTGCCAAGGGATTCAGTACCTCTTTCAGGAGGGTTTTCTCAATTCTGTCTTCCAGGGGGCAACACGATCACATCTTGTTTTGTCTAGCTGTGCTAGGAGAACTTGGTGCTGCAAAGCAAAAGGATCAAGTCACAAGGAAGGAACCAGGAACGTGTGCAGTGCAATGCTTCATTAATTCTGAATGCTACCTGCAGCCATGAGTTCTTCACTAGAACTGACTTCAGGGTGGGCTGCGACAAAGACTTCACAGACTCTTTCCTGAATTACTAGTGTCAAGAGACCTCATGTGCCTGTTACATCCAGGACAAAAATTAACAAAATCTTCCTGAACAGGGAGCCCTATTTTTTGCTCTGGAACCAAAAAGCAGTTCTTGACTTTCTGCTACCCATGGATTAACTCATGTGAATTTCACCTACTCCTGCCCCTCTCCAGAAATACCCCTGCTCCTCTGACCACCACTAGGATCTTGTGTCCTTACAGGGTACTACATACCTCATCACTGGCCCTTGGGGCTGAATTGATCAGCCTGGATAGGGCAGACAGACCTCCAGTAACCTGGAAGTTCAGAGTTGCTGATCTCCAAACAGGAGCAGCATTTTTTCACTTGATGTTATTTGTTCCACAAGAATTGGTAAATTAATTTATACATCTAAAGTAAAATGATGCATCTGTACTTCTTTTAGTCAAAAGACTCGTGAAAAGTTGACCAAATCACTAAGGTTTTATAGAGAAAGACCACCAACCAAGAAGGAAAAACATCATTCATGGCTATGTAGGCAAAAGTTAATGAAACCAAGGGGATGAAATATCTGCTGACACAGAAATCCAAACATTCACCAAGAGAGAAGCCCTGCCCTCTGTACACCAGACACTGCCCACTTAAGAAATCACAGGTGTTCACAAGCCCAAGGAGCACTGGTCCCTGAAACTTGATGAAGAATAGGTAGCTCACGGCCTTGGAAGCTTTGATGATCTCCTTCATTAATCCAAGGTCACAGAGGGTGATGTTCTCAGAGCCTACTTCTGCAGGGTGGAAAGTCTTCGGGGTCATCTGGGTGTCTGGCTCACCACTGCTCTTTGCACCGAGTGCACCCATTGCAGAACCAAACTCCCTCTGTGCCCTAGAAGAAAAGGCACAGAAGTCGATATGACACAGCAAAGAAAAGGCCAGCACTTTGCTGGACAGGCTTCTGAAAACTGCCCCTTAAAGAAAATATATAGATTCTCTTGGGGTTAACATGGAAACAACAATGGCCCAGGCAGTGATTGTGGCAGAAAACAGGCTGGCATAGGCAAGGAACAAAAGCAACTGGGAGTGAGGAAACTGTGAAACCCCCTGAGCCTAAGTTTTGCAAAACAGAAGGGAACATGGCATAGTACCAGACTAGGGCTTAGTCTAAGATAGCGGCTCTTCTAGCTGCATTAGGATGGAAACATTGTCTAGTTTCAGGTGGCATGTAGCAAAGATTTTGTACAGATGATTTCAGTTTCATGTGTGAAGAGTTACAGACTTGGGACTGAAAGACAGATTTCCATTTAGCCTGTGTTTAGGTGGTAAGTGTGGGAGTGGGGACATTCCACCATGTTCTCAGTAATCTCCCACTACCACTGACCTTTAAATTGTGTAACAAAAGTCATGTACAAGTCAAGCAGAATCATGGAACAGGTGTCTGTGCTGTGTGGTACCTGTTATGTGCCAGTGGATTTTTTTTTTTTTACTTAATTAGAACTTATGAGAAATTCTGTGATCAAAAGTACTTAAAATTGGGGCTTTGTTCTTGTTGATAAAGCTTAGTGGTTAAATATGGACTTGGTGTATAAGAGTCTCTAGCTTTGATCCTTTCCACCTTGAAGAAATAACAATGACAATAAAAAAAACTAATAATTAAGAACACTACAAGGAATGCAGAGAAGGAAGCTATCACAAGAGTGAGCAGAGATGTGGGGAGCTGGAGCCATCCAAAACTTTCTCAGAGACCCTAAGCAAAGGAAAAATACAGCTTTAGTTTGTGTCCTTCTTCAGTAATCGTATATAGGGAAAGCCACTCCAGGACTAGAGCCAGCGCCTCAGAAGAATCAAGGTTGTGGTTTCTGGGGACCTTACATTTCCTATGGGTTGTGATTAACAGGACTTGAATACATTGCTACAGGAGACAACTTCCTGAACAGAACACCAACATCTCAGGCACTGAGATCAACAATTAGTAACTGGGACCTAATGAAACTGAAAATCTATTGTAAGGCAAAGGACACCATCAATAGGACAAAACCGGCAGCCTACAGATTGTTAAAAGATCTTCAACAACCCTACATCTGAGACAGGGTTAGTATCAAAAATATATAAAGAACTCAAGATATTAAACACCAACTAACCAAATAAATCAGTTAAATGGGATACAGAGCAAATCAGAGAATTCTCAACTGAAGAAACTCTAATTAGCCAGAATCACTTAATCTTTAGTCTTCAGGGAAATTCAAATCAAAATGACTCTGAGATTCCATCTCACACTCTTCAGAATGGGTAAGCTCAAAAACTACAGTGACAGCACATGCTGGCGAGGTTGAGGAGAAAGGAGAACACTCTGGTGTGACTGGTGAGAGTGAAACTTGTACAACCTCTTTAGATATCAATGTGGTGATTTCCCATAAAATTGGGACTAATCCTACCTCAAGACCCTTCACTTCTGGGCAAATAACCAAAATATGCTCCACCACACCACAAGGACACTTGGTTCAACTATATTCATAGCAGCTTTATTCATAATACCAAGAAACTAGAAGCAACCTAGATGATCCTCAACTGAAGAATGGATAAAGAAAATGTGACACATTTACACAGTAGAATACTACTTGACTATTAAAAACAATGAATTCATGGAATTTTCGGGCAAATAGATAGCACTAGAAAATATTATCTGGAGTGAGGTAACCCAGACCCAAAAAAAGACACTTATATACTCACTTATAAGTGGATATTAGTTAGAAAGTACAAGATATTCATGATATAATCTACAGACCCAAAGAAGTTAACTAACAGGAGGGCCAAAGAGAAGATAAAATAATCATCTGAAGCAAATGGAGGGAGGTACTGGGGCAAGAGGGGGTGCAGAGGGATTTAATGACTTGATCAGGTGTTGGAAGTAGTGTGGTTGGGGAGTCCTGAGAGAGATCTGAAATCAGTGGGGGCATCTATGGGACTGGGAGGCTCCCAGGAGTCTATAGTGGTGACTCTGGTTAAGACTCCAGCAGCAAGGGAAATGTAGCCTGAAGTCACCACCTCCTGTAGCCAGTTGGGATTTTCAGTGCAGGTAGGGAGACACCAACCCACTCATAAAATCTTTGACCCAAAATTTATCCTGCCTATAAGAAGTGTAGCCATAAAGATGTAGAAGAGTTTGAGGGAATGGCCAATCAATGACTGGTCCAACCTGAGACCCACCCCATGGGAGAGAGTCAACCCCTGACACTACTAATGATACTTCAATATGCTTGCAGACAGGAGCCTAGCCTAACTGTCTTCTGAGAGACTCCATCAATAAGATGATGAAAACAGATGCAGATACCACAGCCAAACCCTTAGACAGAGCTTGGGGAGTCCTGTGGAAGGGTTGGAGGAAGAATTGAGGGAACCAGAGAGGTCAAGGCCACCACAGGAAGACCTACAGAAGAAACTAACCTAGGCTTATGGGGGCTCACAGGGAATGAACTACCAACCAAAGAACAGTTATGGGCTGGACCTAGTCCTCCTACATATATGTAGCATATGTGCAGCTTGTTCTTCATGTGAATCCCCTTATAAATGGAGTAGGATATGTCTCTCTGTTGCCTGTCTTGTATCACTTTCCTCTTGCTGGGCTGCCTTGTCTGTCCTCAGTGGGAAATAAAGTGTTTAGTCTTGTTGTGAATTCATGGGGCAGGGTCAGTTGTTTTACAAGGAAGCCACCTCTTTTCAGAGGAGGAGAGATGTAATGAGGGGAGGAGGATGTGAGGGTCGGACTGGGAGGAAAGGAGGGAGGCTTCTGCCATCAAGCAGTGAAGTGATTAAATAAATAAATTACTAGAAAAACTACAAGGAATGCAGAGAAGGCAGTTACCACAAGAGGGAGCAGAGATATAGGGATCTAGATCTCTCCTATACTTTCTCAGAGGCTCTAAGGAAACTACAAAGAGAATCTTAGTTCTGTGTCCTTCTCTGGTAATGGTCTTAGGAAAGACACTCCAGGTCTTGAGCCAACGCCTCAAAGGAATGAAGGTTGTGGTTTCTGGGCACTAACTCATCCCTGGGCAGTCATTTTCAGGACTAAATCAGCTGTGTCTGAAATACACCATGTTCTTTTTGCTGACATTGTCTGACTTGTCTGTCTCTCTGCTGACCTTTGTGATCCTCCCCTGTAAATACATATGATGCTGTACTACTTAATAACCATGCTTGGCCCAAGACAAAATGTGTGCAAGTTCTAATTAACCAGCTGTAATCATTTTTTTCCAATCCCTTGATACCTCTTCATAGACCCTTGTCTTTAGAATGAACTGTTGGATCTATTAGAGGTCTATTAGAGGCAACCAGAGGGAGGTTTACAACCTGTTAGATGCCCCAGAATATGGTGGCAAGTTGGGGATTTGTTACAGTACCAATAATTATGCTCACCTTAGATCTTCCACTAACTGGGGTGCAAGGAAGCCTGTTCACTCCCCTTTCCTACTGACCCAGGCAAAAAAAATTGGGGAGAAGATTCTGCCAAAGGTGCCCTTCCTAGTACTTGTACTATTGCTGTGAAAATCACCATGACCAAGGCAACTCTTACAACAGCAAGTATTTAATTGAGGGCTTCCTTACAATTTCAGTGATTTATCAATATGTAGCACCTATAGTGCTGGAGCAGCATCTGGGAGCTAAAACCTGATCTACCAAGAGAAAGGACTGGGCCAGTATTGGCTTCTGAAACCTCAAAGCCAAACCCCCAGTGCACATTACCACCAACAAGGCCTTACCTCAAATGCTGCTACATCTTTCTCAAATGCTGTTACTCCCTGATGACTAAGTATTCAGATATGTGAGCCTATGGGGACCATTCTTATTTAAGCCACTACAGTGATGTAGTTCACAATGCAGTCAGATCTAACAGCATAAGCATGTAGGCATCTTTGGATGGCTCACTTGTTTTATCTTCAAAACAGAATAATTCTCCACATGAATCTTCTAGGAGAAAATGCTTTGGATTTCTGTGGAGCCACCTGATACTTTTCAATTCTCCGGGACCCTCTAACCTCAGTTTACCTTCCATATAATGAACTTCCTCTTACTCTTAGCATCCCTGGAGTCTGGTTCCTTTTCTTTTTATTCCAGCCCCAAGCCTGTAACCAAACAGGAAATGTGTTTTCTCATTGCATGGGGACTTCTCCAGAGGTCTGTAAGCAACCAGATTTGCCCCACCTTTCCTCTCTGCTGATTGGCCAGAAGAGTGAGCTCATGAGCCTTATGGGAAATTCTGCAGGTTTCTCTTTAGCCCTATAATGAAGAAGCAAGAGGGCTCAGAGCAGTCACACATGGAGAAATAAGTGACTATGAAAGCCTCCCAGTAAGAAAAAGGTAGCAGTTGCTTGAGAAAAGAACTCAGCCCTCTCATGTCAACTGTTTCCTGTTTTCGGGGATTCTGGACTGTACCTCGACTCTCTCTGAGGCTCCTTTATTCATAGAAGCAGCTGCTGTTTCTCTGGTGTGATTTCTACCCAGGACTAACCTCCTCTTCACCACCAGGCAAGAGCAAAGGGACCTCAGATCTCAGTGTGTAGCCCCATCATCTCAGCCTCAGCTTTCCATCATTGACTCTCAGTCCAGAAGTCACACTGTGATGTGTGCACTGTTAGCCTGTCCACTGAAGAGATGAGGACAGTGAGTCATGGACAGGTCACCTAATGTGGCTAAGGAGAAGAGGATTCAAATTGTAGCCTATGAGGGGACCCTTGTCTAGCTTGCTTAAGGTCTTACCACCATATCTGAGAACAAACAAACCAAACTAACAAACCCAAATGTAAACACACACACACACACACACACACACACTTGAACCACACAATCTACAAATCCCAAGTCCATCTCTCACTTATCACTGAACAAAGAACACTTCAAAGGAATAAACAAACTGAGAATTTTGGATTCTCAAAAGTGGAAACTTATTTACATTACTGTGAAAGGAGGGATACCCTAAGTGAGGCTTCTATGAAGTCCTTTGTTGCAGGCCTCCCTGAAGTCAGTTTTAATAAAGTCCTCATGACAGTCAGTAGCATGAGCCCATTTTGGGATCACAGGCATAGATTCTCAGACAATAAGGTACACCGTTCTTAAGCACAGAGCAAATGTATCCATGGACAATGCATGTGACTCTAAGGCTATGGTTCTCAACCTGTGGGTCCTGACCCCTTTATGGGTAAAAAGATCCTATCACTGGGGCTGACTAACATCATCTGCATATTAGATATTTATGTTATAATTTATATCAGTAGCATAAGTATACTTATAAAGTAGCAATGAAAATAATACGGTTTGTTTTGACCACAGCATGAAGAATTGCATTAAAGTGTTGCAGCATTAGGAAGGTTGAGAGCCACTGCATTAGTGACTTTTGACCTCCAGATTCCTGGGCTTTGGTTAGAGCCTCTGTCCAGGGCCAATGGGATAATAAATGTGATTCTACACAGTGTTCAATTCATCAGTAAGGCTATAGTGAGCAAGGGCTCCATGAAGTTGCATCCCTGGTGTGTCAAAGATATTTATGAGTGCTCACATTTAACTTTGGCCTAGGCATTGTCTTCATGGCCTTGGCACTGGTAGATGATGAGGGAGGGATCTGCCTGCTGTAGAAATGCTGCTGGTCTATCAAACAGTTTATTATGTGGCTATGAATGACTATGTCACCTGACAACATGGAGTCTAGAGTTGCCTGGTATTGAAATCTGTTTTCAAATTACTTTAAAAGTATTTGTTTGTGTACTTATACAAGTGTATAGGCAGGCCATTGCCATGGAAAGTTTTTGGGTCAGTGAACAACCTGCAGCCATTGGGTGTCTCCTCCCACCATGTCCATCCCTGTGATCAATCTCAGATCTACTAGTGCTGTGCACTCATGGCTCTGGCTGGTGGGATGGATGGCTCACAGCTCAGAGGAATGTGGTGAGAGAAGGCAGCACAGGTGACCTGGACCAATTGTGCATCATTCAGGCCATCTACCTAATCCTCATTTTGGAAGGATCTAAACCCTAGTGAGTTATCAACAAGCCATAAAGATTAGCTTGACTTTCATGACATTGTAAGGGCTATTCTAGAAAGTCAAAGGTAGACAAGAAGAATTAGTCAGGCACTGATATAATTTTATAAGAGTTTGGACCTCACAATAATCAGCACTATTACAAATTCTGATGGCCAATTCCCTTACTCTCTTTCCCTGTTTTTAAGATGATGATTTGATGGTGGCCTTCTTTGTTTTTATAACTTCTCTACAAGAAAAGTAAAATAACACACATACCAAGTCCCTCAGTGTAAAACATGGCAACACATTTACAAGAGTGTATCATACGGAGAGATTTCACCCTAAGACATCTGGGAAACTAAGATCTAGCCTAGGATGTCTTAGCTTCTATGGGCCAGGACTTGGCACCCTTACTCACAGGAAGGCCAGGGGACAGTTGGTGCCAGCTTTTTTTTTCTCTCCATCAATCATGTGGGTCCCAGGAATAAAAACTCAGGTCTATAAGCTTGTTGGCATTACCACTAACAGCTTACTATCTGGCCATTAGATCACAAAACCCATAGAATTTAATAAGCCATGTATCCATATGAATGGTTTCTGTTTATATCTGTCCTTTAGTGGAATTTTGCATCTAAAATTTAATGTTTATCAAACTCAAATGAGAGCAAGAAATGAAAGTTTGAGGATTCAGAATCTGCTATGGAACTTCCTGCATTGCTGTATGCTACTCCTCAGAATATAACAGGGTAAATTTTCTGTGTCCTTACACTCAGACATTCTAAAAATGAATCTAGGACATTTTGCATCCTAGGCAAGTCCTCTATCTCTGAGTCACAATCGTGTCCTGTAACTACCGCCATCTGAAACAAGTCCTTTGGGGCAGACTTCAACCAGAGACTGAATCGTCAATTTGGCCGCCATAAGATTGGCCTCTGAGAATGGCTGACAGGTTGGTTTCAAGTCTAGCAATGTTTATTGAAAAGAATGGATGAAAGGCCTTAGTTTGCACTGAACACTCAGAACAGTTAAGCCTGAGATAGGCTGATATTTAATTGTTATCTACCTGCATAAACTCTAGGAGAAGAAGCCATGATAATTTACCTGTCTGTGAGCATTTACCAAAACTCCAAGAGCTATGCTGACAACCCACAGGGAAGTAAGGCATTGCCTGCCCCAGGCTCCTTTCAAAAAATAGAAAGATGGACACGGAGACTGTTGACACATGGTGGTGATTGTTAACTTAATAAGAATGAAGTCTTAGGTGGTGTCCAGCATGTGTAGAGGTATGCCTTATTTTGCCAGGGTCAAAACAGAAATAGAAAAAAACCTTTCCCTTGGGCTGGAGAGATGTCTCAGTGTTTAAGAGCACTGTCTGCTCTTCCAGAGGTCCTGAGTTCAGTTCCCAGCACCCACATGGTGGCTCACAAGCATCTGTAATGGGATCTGGTGCCCTTATCTTGTATCATGCAGGCATGCAAACAGAGCACTCACATACATAAGTAAATCCTTAAAAAACAAAACAAACAAAACAGAAATAGAAGGCTATCAATGTCAGAGAGTAACTTAAAATGCCCACTCCTTCTCATGCTGCAGAGCTCTTAAATGCCATGATTTCACAGCACCAGCCTGGGCACCCATAGGACTACCTTCTTCACTCATTAACTAGTTGACTCACTGTCAGTCTCAGAAGTCAGATCCACTATAGGGGAGCCTCACAAGAATAAAGCAGTCATCTGAAGGAGCTCTTCCTGATACCCTCTGAGATCTGCTGTGGTAAAAGAGCACCATCAGCCACCCCTCTGCCTTCCAGCCTTGCACAGACATGCTCCCCACCAGAGGCATGTGGCCTCTGCTGCAGACACCATCCACTTGGGCTCTTCTGAAGCTTCCTCCCAACACTGCCTGACTGGAGCATCTAAAGGGGCTCCTTAGCTCCCTCCACACCCAGAGGATCTTCTGAATTCTGCATTTGATCAGATGGGCCTAATCTGCATCGTCATCCTAGATGAAAGGTGACAGACCTTTCTAACTCAAACAATAATTGATGGTGGCCCAAGATTCCAGCCACATATATATTCTGCATGGGTAGTGGTTAGCCAGAGACAATTAGCATGTGCACCCCATGTATCTGTCCCTAGTGACCACAAGAAAATTCCCCCTTTTCTGTGTGTGATCTAGTCTAACTAACATAACACAAATGGCTGGAAACACAAAAGTCCAGTGCAGGAACTGTAGAGATGGTTCATCTATGAAAGGATTTGTTGCTCTCCCAAAGGACCCAAAGAGCAGCTGGCAATCCTCTATAACTCCGTTCTAGGTGGAATCTCATGCCCACTTCTGGCCGATGTGGGAATTTCATGTACATGCTGCACAGACACTCAGCAGGCAAAACACCCTTACACATAAAGGAAAGAAATAAATCTCAAACAGAAACAGAAAAACAAAATATTTGTCCCAACATTGTCTCTGCAATGATTTGTGTTTTCTGACTTCTTTTTTTTTTTTTTGTTTTTTTCTGACTTCTTTTATACACCCTTCCTAAATATTTTCATTTCTTAGGGTGTTAGAGCAGTACAGTTATATTTGTCATTAATTTGGTCTGCAAGATCATTTCATAAACATATGCGTAGAGAGTACCATATTTTAGTGGTAGCAAATGATATGATCTCAAGGACATAGTATAGAAAGTTTTTCCATCAAGAAGTGGGTGTCCACATGTAGGTGACACACTACATAGCCAAGACACCATCCCCTGTGTAACCCTAAGTTCCTTGACTGGGAACTCATTGTGTAGCTGAAGCCACCTGAAACTTTCAGAGATCTGTCTCTGCCTGGGAGTTCTAGGGTTACAGGAATGTGACAGCAGAGTTGAATAAAAATGATCTTAAGAGAGAAGAGTGGAAAATCGTTCTTTACTCATAAAAGTAGTCATTTAGTCAACAGGGGCTTAAAAACACCATCATTTTATACAGTGGATAGCCTTTGCAAAATAGCAAATCAAAGACAAGAACAAAGAAAAACCAAAAAATTAACGGAACTTGAACACAATCAAATCAAATCCTAAAAGAAATCAAAACTGAAACCAAAACTTTGACAAAAATTAAGCTAATCTATATTCTTTTGTTGCTGATTTAGCAGGAAGACCTACTGCCACACTTGGTGTTCCTGCTGTAGAAGCTCTGTCTGCAGGCGGCTCTAGTCCTGGGCTGAGGCTTCTTCCAGTTCATGTTGGAGTTTTTCTGACCTAGAGGTGAAATACAGTTAGGGCACAGGCCTGGTGGAGACCTGCTATGTCAGATATCAAGCTGCTGCGACCTCAGAAAAAAACTCAAATTTGTGGAACAGTCAACACTGATCTTTTGACTGAAAACATTGTTTGCATCCACAAGGTATAAGGGTCACAGTGTGGGTGAGCCTTAGATTTTTGCAGCCTTTAACAAATGTCAGAAGTTGATCTGAGTACTGTGTGTTCCCTGTTCTCTTTGAAAGACCAGGACTTTACCTACAGTCCAGAGATATCATTTTGATGGTATTTAATTCCATAGTCAACAGTACAGGAGAACTACACACATCGTTCATGAGGAGTTACTCATCAACCTCCTCATTCTATAGATACACTTAATACAACCTTGCAACATGAGAACTAAGTCTGTGGCAAGCTCAGTCCTCCTGCCCAGAAGGCTCCTTGCACCCAGGCAACATGCAAGATAGAGCCTGTCAGGCTGGAGCAGCATTTCCTGAGAAGTGTTCTGAGAACACTGGCTCTGCATGGGCTCTAGCACTAAACAAAACCAGCTGTGTTTTCCTCAGATCTACAGATGGGAATCTATATCCTGGTTTTCTAGAAGAGTCTGTCACACAGCCCTCTGTGAAGGTTCTGATCAATGCTGCAGCAGAGATGTCTGCCTGGGTCGATCCTGGAAACTCCTAAACCTGTTATATCCAGAACACTTTACAGGGGAAATGGATGAACAATGAAGACAGCCACAGCTACATTTAACAGAGTCGAAGGGTGGAAATCCCATCCCTCCAAAGGTTTTCCTTAATAAGACAGTAATTTCAGGCAGCGAGACATACCTTTAAAATCTCATCAATTTGGACTCAGAAACAGACAGAGCTCTGTGAGTTCAAGGAAATTCCACTCAGAACATTTCAAGGAGCTCAGAGGGGAGGAAGAGGACACAATTCCTCAGACACACTGGATATAAAACATAATTTTTCCTGGACAGTTCTTGTGGACTGGATTAGCACAATATTCTGAGGTGTTCTTTCCCTGATGATGGCTGTATGCCTTGACAAAAAGCAGAAGCCCACAAAAGACAGATATCACAGGTACAGGGGACCCACGGGCTCTAACCCACAACTCCCAACCTGGGCTCTGACCTCATTTGAGAGACCTCAAAGTGATGCTGCAGCTTTACTGCCAGGTTCTTTTGCTGAGTGACCAGCTCCCTTTGCCTCATCAGGTACTGCAGCCTTTCCTTCAGTCTTTCCTGTTCCTGTTCATTAGAAGATGGTGATCATATTGCAGGGTTGAGCTTAGGCATGCTCACACTCTCACCCAAGTGCAGCCACATACAGAGTGATAGGATGATGTTATGTATTCTAAATGCTAATTAACCTGCTCACAGGAACATGCTTGCTGTACATGAAGTAATGCTGTGTTACCTTGCTTTCTAATCATTGTCTCTGATTGACTTTAATAAAATGCCAAGACTTTTGTGATGGAGCAGAGAGAAAGTAGGCAGGGCAAAGGTTCAGGCTTCTGGGGCAGACACAGAGCATCTTTGGGAGAAAAGAAGCCAGAGCAAGAAGGAAGAGAACAGGCATCCCATGGGTTTGAGAAAAAAAGTAACCTCATTCCATGTGGCCTAGAACATCAGCATAGTGTGGAGAATAACAGTCCAAGGAGACTTATGTATGTATGAGGTTTTGGCGGGGGGGGGGGGATAGAATTAAGGGCTAGCTTAGATGGGCTAAGATTACACAATTCTAACGATTCTAAGGTTTTCCAGTTAACTTGCTTCACCATTTCTCCATTCTTATTTGGGCTCAAACAGGTTTCCTACTTCCCAAATCAGCAGGAAGTAATTTTAAGAGAGAGATGTCCCATTTCTAGAAGGTGGGATGGATGATTCCTCCCTCTTTGGTCATTTGATGGATTATAGATGTTTATTGTTATTTAGGGGGACTAGCTACAAGTTGTTAAATGGTCTTGTTAAACAAGGTTTAGAAGCTTAGACTCAGGGATTTTTCTCTCTCTTTTTCCTTCTATCCTTTCTCTCATGTATAGGGGGGAAACTTGAAAAGAAAAAAAGAGGGGATATAGACATGATATCAGAATGGTAAAGAAAAAGGGATAGATTATTGAATATGCTCTTATATCTTTGTATATTGATACAAAATTATGATTATATTTGGCTACATTGGTAGTGATGTTTATATATGATACAAAATTAAGGTTAACTCTTCAAGGTATTGTACCTATGTAATGCTTAAAAAAGCAATGTGAGGTATTGGCCTTTTGATAGCAACTGTCACAAACTGTTTAGGATAATTAAGAAATGCAAACTAATATTCATTCAAACACATCATTTTGTCATGTACTAGCATAGTTTATCACAGATATTTTCTAAGTTAATCAGAAATCAAGTTGCTAAGAGACAAGCAACATTTGCTTATCCAAATATATGGACATAGATAGGTGGTCTTCAAAAACCTCAAGGGATCTGTATAGACTATGGCATTCAAAGATGTTTTCTTTTTTTGTCTTTGTTACTATCTTTTCTTTTTTAAATGTTTATTTATTATTTCATATTATATCTCCATCACAGTGTCCTCTTTTCAGTCCTCGCAGTCCTGCCCTCCCACCCTCTACTCCCTATTCCTTCCATCCCACTCCTCTAGAGTGGAGTGTCCCTACATAACAGTCCCCTGCCCCAGTTCACCAGTCATATGAAGGCCAAGAGCTCCTCATACGGTGGGGGCTTACAAGGCAGCACCACTAGGGCAAAGTGTATCATTGACAGGAAACAAAATCTATGTTCCTGTTCCTTTTGATGCATTGGTTGTAGTATAGTTATCCTGTACTATATGGCTAAAATATGATTATAATGAATAGATGCCATGTGCATCCTTCTGAGTCTGGGTTAGCTCACTCAAGATGAGCTTCTCTAGTTCCATCCATTTGGCTGCAACTTACAGGATTTCGTTGTTTCTGATGGCTCAGTAGTATTCCATTGTGTAGATGTACCACAGTTTTTTAATCCATTCCTCAGTTGAGGGACATCTGGGTTGTTTCCAGTTTCTAGCTATTACAAATTAGGCTGCTATGAACATAGATGAGGGAACTTCCTCGTGATTTGGTGAGGAATCATTTGGATGTATACCCAGAAGTGGTATGACTGGGTCTTGAGGTAGAGATAATCCAAGTTTTCTAAGATATTGCCAGACTGAGTTCCACAGTGGTTGTACATCCTTCCACTCCCACCAGCAATGCAGGAGGGTTCCCCTTTCTCCACAACCTCACCAGCATGTGCTGTCATATGAGCTTTTGATCTTAGCCATTCTGACAGATGTGAGATGGAATGACAGAGTGATCTTGAGTTGCATTTCTCTGACGAATAAAGATGCTGAGCATTTCTTCACATGTCTCTCAGCCATTAGGAATTCCTCCTTTGTGAATTCTCTGTTTAGCTCTGTTCCCTATTTTTTTGATTGGATTATTTGATTTCTTGGTGTTTAATTTCTTGAGTTCTTTGTAGATTTTGGATATTAGCCCTCTGTCAGAAGTGAGGTTGGTGAAGATTTTTTCTCAATCTCTAGGTTGCCATTTTGTTCGAATGACAGTGTCTTTTGCCTTACAGAAGCTTTTCAGTTTCATTAGGTCCCATTTATTGATGGTTGGTCTTAGATCCTGAGCTGTTGGTGTTCTATTCAGGAAGTTGTTACCTGTGCTGATGAGTTCTAGGGTTTTCCCCACTTTCTCTTCTAATAGATTTAGTGTGTCAGGACTTATGTTAAGGTCTTTTGATCCACTTGAACTTAAATTTTGCACAAGGCCATAACTATGGGTCTAATTTCATTCTTTTACATGTTGACATCCAGTTGGACCAGCACCATTTGTTAAAGATGCTGTCCTTTTTCCATTGTATGCCTTTGGCTTCTTTGTCAAAAATTAAGTGACCATAGGTGTGTGGGTTCATTTCTGGGTCTTCAATTCGATTCCATTGATCCACTGGTCTATTTCTATAACAGTACCATGCTGTTTTTATTACTATTGCTCTGTAGTACAGCTTGAAATCTGGGATGGTGATAACTCCAGATGGTTTGTTGTTGTTGTTGTTGTTGTTGTTGTTGTTGTTTTGTTTTTTTTGGGGGGGTACAGGATCGATTTAGCTATTTTCAGTTTTTTGTTATTTCATATGAAGTTGAGAATTGCTTTTTCCAGGTCTATAAAGTATTGTGGTGGTATTTGGATAGGAATTGCGTTGAATCTGTATATTGCTTTTGGCAGGATAGCCATTTTTATTATGTTGATCCTACCTACCCATGAGCATGGGAGATCTTTCCATCTTTTGATGGCCTCTTCAATTTCTTTCTTCAAGGACATGAAGTTCTTTTCATACAGGTCTTTCACTTGCTTGGTTAGTTACCCCCAGGTATTTTATATGGTTTGTTGCTATTGTGAATGGTGTTGTTTCACTAATTTCTTTCTCAGCCCATTTTTTTTTTTTTTGTATAAAGAAGGGCTTCTGATTTTTTTGAATTAATTTTGTATCCAGACACCTTGCTAAAGGTGTTTATCAGCTGTAAGTGTTCTCTGGTGGAATTTTTGGGGTCGCTTATGTATACTATCATATCATCTGCAAATAGGGATTATTTGACTTCTTCGTTTCCAATTTGTATCCCCTTGATCTCCTTTAGTGAAGATGTTTTCTTAACGTAAGATTTTTTGATATTGAATGATGTCAGCTCCTGACAGCACCTCCATTCTACACCAAGTAGATGATCAGCATTGAAGAATCTCCATTTGGAGATGGTTACATTAGTGGTAAGCCTGTTACTGGGCAAGAAAAAATCCATTTCTTCAACTGTAGACAGAATGCTGTTCAAAAAGGACAAAACTTGGAAGCAGGTAAGTCAACAGCCTAGGTCTGGTAAGACAGGGTAGACAAGTCCTTCATAATTCCTGCTTTACAATTAATGTCTGTCAGAGATACTGGGCCAAAAGCCTGAAGATCGATGCTGTAATGTATTGACAGAAATTGGGGACTGTCCAGGCAGCCAGTTGTGTGTCATTTCTTAGTTTTGGAAGCTGTTTTCTCTGCACATCTGTTTATTCAGATATATTTATCCATCTTAGGTCTTGGATATGATTGAAGACTAGATAGTTATAGTCTCACAGTTAAGTTTTAAGTTGTTTAGGAATTAATAGGATGTTCTAGGTCTAAGAAGATTTTTTTTCAGTTGGTAATGCAAGCTAGGATGGAAACTGAGTTAGGTATAAAACTTTAAACTCATAGAGATAGATAGATAATAGAATAGTAATATCAGCTGCCAAATACATATGGACTGGACATTAGGAACATATGTTATACCTTATAATTTTCATAAATATGGCCCAATTGTTACTATTGTTTTCTATTGTATTTATTGTTATGAGAAAAAGAGCTTTTATTGGACTAAAAGGGGGAGCTGCTGGGGGGGGGGGGAAGCTCCACCTAAAAAAAAAAAAAAAAACAGATAGGAGGGTGAGGGGAAAGAGGGCAGGAGGGTGGGACCCAGAAGGGACTATGAATGAGTTGTAACATTAAGACATAATAAATGTTAAAAAAAAGGATTGCACAATTCAGGCTAAGGATTGTTAAAATCCATCAGTTGTCTGTGTGTTTATTTGTAATGGAGGGTTCAGGATTAACACCGCTGTCCAATTAAATACATTCTAAATACTGATAAATAATTCAACTAATTACTTCTACATACAGAGGATCCCAAAAGCTTGCTGATCAGCCAGGCTAGCCAAAAGAGCAAACTTCTGGGGATGGAAGAAGTCTGTTTCAAGATATAAGGCAGAAATAGACAAAGAAACCTAGTGGTCTCCTCTGGCACCATACACATGCATGGTATACTGTTCCAATACACACACATACTCGCACACCTACACACACACACACACACACACACACACACACAGAGAGAGAGAGAGAGAGAGAGAACAAAAAATTGAGCAGAAATCAACATCATGCTAGATGAACAAGTTTAGAATAAGCACACTAACTCTCTCAGAAGTCCCATGGCTCAATGCTTCATCATTTGGGGACTAAAAATGCCCAGGGAGCAAGCTCTGGTGGGACAGAGTTGTTCAAGGTGGTTGGAGAACTTTTTCTCTTAAAGCTTCAAATCTTTCACTCCGATTCCCTGCCTGTCATAAGCCTTTCCCTCACCCCGGTCAATCAGTCAGCTCCAGACTGTGATCTCAAGGATGGAAGAACTTGCCATGAAACACACAGACACTGGGCGGAAAAACTGCTACTCAGGCTCTGTCAGTGTGAACCAAGAGCTGGGCAAGTTGGTCTCTTCACCTTGCCCAGCTCTTGGTTCACACTGATACAGGGAACAGGAGGAAGACAGCACACATGCCACCCAACAAGATGACAATGAGAAGCACTCTTAAGGCCTTTGCATTGGCTCTCCTCCTTGTAAGCCTCTTTCCCCTCTGTTTTCTCACATGTATTTCACAAAGTAAATGAGCCATAGGGCCTGGAACTCACTCACCCAAGTCTGTGCCCAACACCCCTCCCATCATAGCCACATGTAGGTGTTTGATGTGTGGTTAACCCATCTCATGCAATTGGAGTTCAGGCTTCAAGCAAAGCAGGAGGGTTTGCCTGGCAATAAACCACTTCCCCTCAAGAGGTTCAGTCCCCAGAAATCTTGATGTAGGGACACAGAGATGAATGATTGGATGTCATGAAGTGGGAGGCTATGTGGGTGGGTGGATAAGTCAGGTGATGAGTTAAGCACAGGAGGATAGATGAACACATAGGCTGAGGTTACATGAGCGAATGGTGCTGGAACTGACCCTGACCCAGCTGCCTGTCCCTACCTGCTGTTGCTGGGTCTGGAGGTCGCTGGTCTCTTCTTCTCGGTCCTCACAGAGCTGCTTCAATTCTTTCAGGTGCTTCTGCAGCAGGACCCAATCCTCCAGCAGTTTCTTGTTCTCCTGCCTCAGCATGCCCACCTTCTTCTTCAGCTGAGTCTGCTCCATCAGGAGCCGGCTGTGGAGGTTTCTGGAAACACCCTCTACATAGTAAGCCCCTGCCAGCCTCCTCCTGCCATCTCTAATTCAAGACCCCATTAACCCCACCAGGATCCAGGTAGGGGTTATCCCTCTGCTGGCCAGGGACTTTAGAGTGAGAGAGCATGGGATGCATGAGCTTCCTCAGTAGGTGTGAAGAGCTAGATTGCTAACAAGTCCCCTTGACTTCTTAGGGGCAGCAGAAACCGTGATGATGTTTCTCCTGTTTTAAAAACAGATTCCTAATGCTGGGTGCCTGTCACTACATGGAGGACAAAATTAAAAAGTGAGAATTTCTGAGATGGGACTCAACATCATGCCAGCTTGATAAACTCACCCAGGTGATTCCTATGTGCCACCAAAGTGAGCTCACTGGGAAATAGCAGTGCTGCTGAAAATACAGCTCAGTCCTCAGCACAGGCATCACCTGGAAACTGTGAGAGAGGCAGCTCCCCAAACTTCCTTACCACAGACTACAAATCCAGGATCTAGAGGAACACACACACACACACACACACACACACACACACACACACACACGCACACACACAGAGGGGGGGGGTGGAGAACACAATGGCATGCTAAATAAATGCATGGACTTGTATCATCTTAGAGAGGACCAAAGGAAAAGGTATCAGTCCCAGACCTTACAGCCACTTACTAAGATGTGGGTTCAGGCCTCTTGAGTTCCTTCTTGGAGCATCCAGAACACATTCACTGCTTCAATCCTGGATGTGTGTGACTCAGGCTACAGGTCCTGGTTTTCACTTGGATTAAGCAGAATAGACTGTCCCCTTCTCACTCCTGCCAGGTTGCAGGTTCTGTCCATGGGAAGCATTTTAAAGATATGATGTTGGTCAAAGGGACACCGTGGAGATGCAGCCTCCTAGAACCCTCAGTCTTAAAAAGATAAGATGAGGGTGACATTGCAGACCCAAGGCTGACATAATGGAATTTGAAACAATGAATACCTGCTATCCAAGGATCCTTCAGTGATAAGGATCAGGCAATATCACAGCGCACACTGTCACTGGTCATCAGCTGCAGCAGTGTGGTCAGCCTCTCCACCTTCTCCTTGTCCCGCTTCTTGGCAAAAAGGGGTGGGTGGGATGGTGGCTCTTCTGCAGCCTCTGTGGGTACATTATCAATACAAGTGAACTTGCATAGGTATGGAGGATGGACAGACCACCCTGAGCCTTAAACAGCTGTTTGAGAAAGCATGTATGCCTGTGACCCTGTGACACCTCAAGGAATTTTGGCCCAGGTTTGAGATGCCCCCTCTGTGGATCTCAGCTCTCCCATCTCTCTGTAAAGAAGTGGGGGTTTCAGCCAGCTGGTTTCCTCTGTGCCCTTAGCACGTGCTTCAGGTAACCAAGGAGTCTGCCTCCTCAGGCTTATACAAAGCTGGGGCTTCAGCATTCAACTTGGCTGCAGAGCCCACAGGTCTGTGGTTTTAGAAGCCAGGAGAAAATTGGCATTATTCACAAGCACTTAGGTGATTGGAGATGCACAAATATCCTGACAGGACACTCTAAGCACATGGTTATAGAAGAAGCCACACTGTGACATAAATTTATCACCAGACTCACCTTGTCACCTCACTGACAACTCAGAACACACAGAGCTGGCAGGCAGTACCTAAATTAATTCACTGGGGCTGAAGTATGCGATGTCCTACTTTGAGTTGGGCATACAATACTAGTCCCCCTTGCCTAATGCTGGTTGCATTTCCCTCCCATCAACCCTCACCCTCTTGTAAGGTTGAAATTCAAGAGCTCCCAGCACCAGAGCTTTGGCCTTTCCAGGCCCTAGCTTCTGGGACAGACAAATTGATGTTCTGGAATCCTTGACTTTCAGGAGCCATGACAAGCAGGGAAGACCAACTGCTTCCCAGAGACGCCTCTTTCCTGGGCAATATTACTGTAAGATACAGCTCAAGCCTACCTCCTCCAGAGAGGTTCCCATCTCCTGCCTAGAATGCACTGTGCCTTCCCCAGGACCATTTACTCTTCTTGCCATTTTACAGTGAGACTGAAGGCCAGCTTTCTTCTGACTCTCTCGATCTCGCTGTGGTTTCCATTCTCTACCCCAAGTACTCTGCTTAATTTTGACAACATATCTATGGATGAATCATAAAGGCACTGAACTAACATGCCAAGAGCATTTGGTGTTGCTACAGCACAGGGGACATCAGAAAAGATGCCAGAGCTCTCCAGGATACAATAGAGTGTCCAGGAAAGGGACCGCTGATATCATAAGGAACTGCTATTGTCTCCCTGCTAACAATCTCTCTTCAAAACTCACCAGAAGTGAAACTGTCCTTTCCAGGAGCCTCTCATGGCACACAAGGTAAGCCCTTCTGCAATCCCTTCTTCCAAAGACAGATATCTTTCTCTGATTGATTAGAAATTCCTTAGTACTTCCTATGTTGGGAACAGAGTTCTTACCTCCTACTGAATTTAGAGATGTACATGTTATAATTCTCCAGAACTACCTGTATCTCCTTACTTATGTGAAATTAGAGACTTAAAAATGATGGAAAGGACAGCTTTAAAACAACTTACTGGCAAGCAGCCTACAGAATTCATTGTGCCAGTAGATAAAATGCAGGTTATTTGTCCCATGTTGATCATAATTGGAAGATTGCACTAGCATGTTACTCAGGATCTATAAATAATCAATATCCAGAACCAAGATGGTGCCATCCGTAGAGCATTGTATCTGAGTAGTAGGTGAATAAGATTGGTCAATGTGGAGTGAACGTGAGATCCTGCAGCCGACTGTGAAACACAGATGTTGTCTGAATTTCCACAGTGAACACTGAGGCTGGTCACATGTGGAACAGCTCATGCAGTTCCCAGGAACACCACCCTGAGATCAGCCAGCTTGGTCTGAAGAGGAGCTGGCCAGAGCAGATGTAGCTCATGAGCAGATCTAGCACACAGCTCCAGCCACAGGTCAGTGGCCCCATCTGATATCCAACCAGTACGTGGACCTGTCCACCCAACTAGAAAAAACAGCTGGCCCACAAGAACAAAGGTAAATAAGATTTTCTTTCTGGAGTTCCCAACATGGCAGCACAGTGTGCACTTTAGCTGAGTGGCAGAGACCAAACCCAGCCACAGCAAAGCAATTAGGAGTGGAGACTGACTGCAAACAGAGCCTGCAACACTGTGTTCACCACAAACATTGCGGTGGATCACTCACCCTCTCACCCGAGATTTTTAGGCAGTCAGCAACAGGCACAGCAAGGCTGGAACCCATCTTGGGTGGAGCTCCCTTCCTGTATGGTCAGCCTAGCTGCTGAACCAGAACGACTGTGTCAGGGAGGGAAGAACACAGGCTCAACCACAGTTCTACCTGCCTTTCTGAGGAGACCGGCCATCACTCAGGTCCTCACAGGATAGCACCCTCTCCACTCCAATCCCATGTATATAGGTACAATTGGGTCACAACCAGTTGATGAGAGCGGCAGTCACTCTCCAAGAGCCAGTCTATTACAGGAACCTACCCACCATCTGCAGGTGGACACCAGGATCTCAGGATCACCCAGCCCCCAGAACAGGGAGTTTTCCTGAGAACCAAGGCCAACTACTTCAGAATCAACCAGACAACACCAGGGTCAACCAGAAGAAAAAAAGGCCAGAGCAAGAACATGGTTTAAAAAAAAAGCAATATGATGTCTCGAGAACATAGCTATAATGCTACAGACAACTCTGGGCATCCTAACACGATTGAAATAAAGGAAAATGACTTTAATCCTATTCTTATATTAATAATAGAGGCTTAAGGGAGGAAATCAAATACCTCAGAGAGAAACAACAATATGCTGCAAAAGAGGTCATGCAAATGAATAAAGATCTTAAAGGAATGGAAGACCTGAAAAGGGAAGTTGAAGCAATAAAAAAACAAAACAAACAAACAAACAAACAAACAAAAAAAAAAACCACAAGCCAAGACATCCATGGAACTGGGAAATCTTAAGAAAGGAAAAGGAACTACAGATACATGCATCACCAACAGAATACAAGAGATGGAAAAAAGAATCTTAGGCACAGAGGATAAAATTGAAGAAGTTAATATATCTGTCAAAGAATATGTAAACTTCAAAAAAGTTCTGACACAAAACCATCAGGAAATCAAGGACATTATGAAAAGATGAAATCTCAGAATAATAGGAATAGAAGAAAGAGAAGATTCCCAGCTCCATGGACCACAAAATATCTTCAACAAAATCACTGAAGAGAATTTCCCAAACCTAAAAATTAGAGATGCCTGTAACTGTACTAGAAGGTTATAGAACTACAAATAGATTAGATCAGAAACGAAAATCCTCCTGCCACATAATAATCAAAACACTAAATGTACAAAACAAAGAAAGAATATTAAAAGCTGCTAGGGAAAGGGGACAAGTAATATATAATGGCAAACATCAGAATCACAAGTGATTTTTCATCAGAGACACTAAAAACCAGAAGGGCCTGGACAGATATCTTGCAAACCCTAAAAAACTACAAATGCCAGGCCAGACTACTATTCCCAGCAACATTGTCAATCAATATAAATGGAGAAAACAAGATATTCTATGACAAAACTAAATGCAAGCAATAGCTATGCACAAATCCAGCTCTACAGAAAATGTTAGAAGGATAAATCTAACCCAAAGGGGCTAACTACACACAAGAAAACACAGGAAGCAAATAACTCACCTGCAGCAAAACTAAAAGAAGAGAAGCTCCCTCACACACTATTTCCACCAACATCAAGATGGCAGGAAGTAACAATCACTGGTCATTAGTATCTCTCAACATCAATGGACTCAATTCCCCAATAAAAAGACACTGGCTAGCAGAATGGATGCAAAAACAGAATCCAACATTCTGCTGCTTACAAGAAACACACCTCAGCAAAAAAGATAGGCATTATCTCCAAGTAAAGGGCTGGAAAAAGATATACCAAGCAAATGGACCCAAGAAGCAAGTTGGGGTGGCCAATCTAGTATCCAATAAATAAGATGTTCAACCAAGTTTAATCAAAAGAGATGGAGAACACTGCATGCTCATCAATCTCAATACTGAACATCTATGCCCCAAATGTAAGACCACCGACATTTGTTAAAAAAACACTACTAAAGCTCAAATCCCACATCGAACCCCACACATTAATAGTGGGAGAATTCAACAGACCACTCTCACCACTGGATAGACCAACAATGCAGAAACCAAACAGAGAAATAATGAACCTCACAGATGCTATGAATCAAATGGACTTAATTGATATCTACAGAATATTTCACCCCAAAACAAAGGAATATACTTTCTTCTCAGTATCTCATGGAACCTTCTCCAAAATTGACCATATACTCGGTCACAAAGCAAGCCTCAACAGATACAGGAAAATTGAAATTACCCCTTGTAACTTATCAGACCATCATGGAATAAAGCTAGACTTCAACAAAAACAAAAACAGCAGAAAGCCTGCAAACACATGGAAACTGTACAACTCTCTACTCAATGACCTCTGGGTCAGGGAAGAAATTTTAAAAAAAGAAATTAAAGTTTTCTTAGAACTCAATGAAAATGAAGGCATAACATACCCAAACTTATGGGACACATTAAAAGCAGTGCTAAGAGGAAAGTTTATAGCACTAAGTGCCTTCAAAAAGAAATTGGAGAGTTCCCATACTAGCGACCTAAAAGCACACCTGAAAGAGCTAGAGAAAAAAGAAGCAAACACTACCAAGAGAAGCACACGACAGAAAATTATGAAACTCAAGGCTGAAATCAACAACATAGAAACAAAAAGAACAATACAAAGAATCGACAAAACCAAGAGTTGATTCTTTGAGAAAATCAACAAAATAGACAATCCCTTAGCTAAACTAACTAAAAGGCAGAGGGAAAATACCCAAATCAACAAAATCAGAAATGAAAAGAGGGAAATAACAACAGACATTGAGGAAATCCAAAGAATCGTTAGGTCCTACTTCAAAAACTTGTACTTCACAAAATTGGAAAATATAAATGAAATGGACAATTTTCTTGATAGACTCCAGCTACCAAGGTTAAATCAAAAACAGGTAAACAAATTAAACAGTCCTATAACCCTCAAGGAAATAGAAGAAGTCATTAAAAGTCTTACAACCAAAAAAAAGCCCAGGGCCAGATGGTTTCAGCACAGAATTCTACCAGACATTCAAAGAAGAGCTAACACCAATATTCTTCAAACTCTTCCACAACACAGAAACAGAAGGAATACTGCCAAACACATTCTGTGAGGCCACAGTCACCTTGATACCTAAACCTCACAAAGACCCAATGGAGAAAGAAAATTTCACACCAATTTCCCTTATGAACATGGATGCAAAGATATTTAATAAAATACTTGCAAACCGGATCCAAGATCACATCAAAAGTATCATACACCAGGATCAATTAGGCTTCATTCCAGGCATGCAGGGGTGGTTCAACATTAGAAAATCCATCAGTGTAATCCACTACATAAACAAGCTGAAAGAAAAGAACCACATGATCATCTCACTGGACACTGAAAAAGCTTTTGACAAAATACAGCACCCCTTCATGTTAAAAGTCTTAGAGAGATCAGGCATACAAGGACCACACTTAAGCATAATAAAGGCAATTTGCAACAATCCAATAGCCAACATCAAACTAAATGGAAAGAAACTTAAAGCATTTCCTCTAAAATCAGGGACAAGGCAAGGCTGCCCACTCTCTCCATATCTCTTCAACATAGTACTTGAAGTTTTAGCTAGAGCAATAAGACAACGAAAGGAGACCAAGGGGATAAAAATTGGAAAGGAAGAAGTCAAAGTATCTCTATTTACAGATGATATGATAGTATACATAAGTGATCCCCAAAATTTCACCAGAGAACTCCTACAGCTGATAAATTCCTTCAGCAAGGTGGCTGGAGACAAAATCAATTCAAAAAAATCAGAAGCCCTTCTTTACACAAAAGATAAATGGGCAGAGAGAGAAATAAAAGAATCAACACCCTTCACAATAGCCACAAATAATATAAAATACCTGGGGGTAACTCTAACCAAGCAAGTGAAAGACCTGTATGACAAGAACTTCAATTCCTTGAAGAAAGAAATTGAAGAAGATATCAAAAGATGGAAAGATCTCTCTTGCTCATGGATAGGTAGGATCAACATAATAAAAATGGCCATCTTACCAAAAGCAATATACAGATTCAGTGCAATTCCTATCAAAATACCAACACAATTCTTTACATATCTTGAAAGAACAATTCTCAACTTCATATGGAATAATAAAAAACCCAGAATAGCTAAATCTATCATGTACGATAAAAGAACATCTGGAGGTATCACCATCCTGGATTTCAAGTGGTACTACAGGGCAATAGTAATAAAAACATGGTGGTACTGGCATAGAAACAGACCAGTTGATCAATGGAATTGAATCAAAGACCCAGAAATAAACCCACACACCTACTACCTACAGTCATTTAATTTTTGGCAAAGAAGCCAAAACCATACAATTGAAAGAAGAAAGCATCTTCAATAAATGGTGCTGGTCTAACTGGATGTCAACATGTAGAAGAATGCAAATGGACCCATACTTATCACCCTGTACAAAACTTAAGTGTAAGTAGATCAAAGACCTCAACATAAATCTGAACACACTAAAATTAATAGAGGAGAAAGTGGGGAAAAGCCTGGAACTCATTGGCACAGGTAGCAACTTCCTGAACAGAACACCAAGAGCTCAGGCACTAAAACAAACAATCAATAAATAGGACCTTATGAAACTGAAAAGCTCTGTAAGGCAAAGGACATTATCATTAGAGCAAAACAGCAGTCTACAGATTGGTAAAAGGTCTTCACCAGCCCAACATCCAACAGAGAGCTAATATCCAAAATATATAAAGAACTCAAGAAATTAAACAGCAAAAAATATCAAATAAGCCCATCAAAAAATTGGGGTATTGAAGAAATATTCAACATATTCAGTCATCAGTGAAATGCAACTCAAAACAACTCTCAGATTCCATCTCACACCCATCAGAATGGCTAAGATCAAAAATTCAAATGATAGCACATGCATTCCTGGTGGGAGTGCAAACTTGTACAACCACTTTGGAAAACAATCTGGAGATATATTAGAAAATTGGGAATAGTTCTACCTCAAGACACAGCCATACCCCTCCTGAGCATATATCCAGAAACTTCTACACCAAACCACAAGGACATTGCCTCAACTATATTCATAGCAGCTTTATTTGTAATAGCCAGAAACTGGAAGCAACCTAGATGTGCTTCAACTGAAGAATGGATTTAAAAAACTGTAATACATTTATACAATGGACTACTACAGAGCTATCAGAAATAAGGAAATCATGCAATTCGAAACCAAATGTATGGATCTAGAAAAGCTCATCCTATGTGAGCTGACTCAGTCCCAGAAAAATATACATGGTATGTACTCTCTTATAAGTGGATATTAACCATACCTCACAGGACAACCATCCCACAACTCACAGACCCAAACAGAGAGGAACCTAGCATATCTATCCTAGGAAAAACTTCACCCAGCAGTGAGTCATGGAATCTGCTGCAGGTTAGTAGAACACCTTACCCTAGGTTGTGAGCCATATCAAGCCCTAGTATAAGAGGAAGCTCTTGGGCATCATATGACTGTTGAACTGAGGGAGTATGATATGTGAGGGCCCACCTCATCTGAGGAGGAGAGTACCAAGTAGAGGAATAATGATGGATGGAGGGAGAGAGGGAAAAAGGAAGACAGGAAGGGAGAGACAGGGAGGGAGGGAGAGAAAGTCCAGGAGGGGAGGAGGGAGGAAACTATGTTCTAGAAGTAACTTGAGAAAACAATTTAATTTCTTTTTCTAAAAAGGGTAAATAAGCTTTAAAATGCAATAAAAATCAAATATAAAATTTTCAAATTATAATTTACCAAAGGTATACTTGCCTTAATGGCATGAAAGGAAAAATGGTCTTAAGTTCAGGTTAGAATGTTAGACTGCAGGTTGTAAGAGGCTTAAAATGCTGTAAATAAGTTAAGGGTTACTACAGTTCAATCTGGTTTTCTAAACCTCTAAGATTGAAGTAATTTGTAGCTAAGGTAAAATATTTGAGAAGGGTGGTGTTAGCCCATGCCTTTAACTCCAGCAGAGACAGGAGAATCACTACAGAGTTAGATGTCTTTTAAATTCTAGAGTTACAATGGAAAGGGTGGTGATGGTGCACACCCTTAATCCCATCATTTGAGAGGGATACACCCTTAATCCCAACACAATGGAGACAGGAACATGAAGATCTCTGAGTTTAAGGCCAGCCTGACACCGAGTAAGCTCCAAATAAAGAAAAACTTAGATCAAGGGGTGGTGGTGCACATCTTTAATCCCAACAGTTGGGAGGCACATGCCTTTGATCCCAATACTTAGAATGCAGAGGCAGGCACATAGGAATTAGAATGACTTAAGTTAAAATGCTGTTCACAAAAGGCATGGTAAAAATCAAAGTGAATTGTACTTTGATATCTTAAAATATATACAATTAAAGGTATGTTTAGTTAAAAAATATCAAAATTTCTTTTTAATCTCTATTGAAAGATAATACTTTTATATTGTCAAAAAACCAATTTGCTCCAGGAAAAATATTGCCTGACCAAAAAAAAAAAAAAATAGTGTCCCAGAGTGCAGAGCTCTATTCTTATCTTTCCAGGAGATTAAAAGCATTCATATAAGGATTCCAGGGACAAATGGAAGACTGAAACATCAGAAGAAAACAGATCAGACACCAAAGAAGACAAGTAGTCCAGATGATCCAGCCTTGCAGACTTCCTCAATAATTGTTTCCTCAAAAATATACAACCACAACAACTCAAAATCACTAAGATTTTTCAGCCCCACAGACAGTTCCAGCCAGAACTTCAGTAAAGCCCTGAAGTTCAGCTTCTGTCTACAAACTTCTTAGGACATTTGTATAGCTGAGCACAGATGGACTGAACATCAAATGATTCTATGAATGTACTTAACCATTTTTCCATTCTTATTTGGACCCCAAACAGGTTTACTACATCCCAAATCAGTAGAAAGTAATTTTAAAAGAGCGACATCCCATCTCCAGAGGATGGGGTGGTTTATTTCCCCCCCAGGTCATTTAATGGGTTATAGATACTTGTATTTAGGTGGGAGGTTACAAGTTGTAAAATATTCTTGTTAAATAGGTTTAGGAGGTTAGACCCAGGGATTTCTCTCTTTTTCTTTTCTTCATCCTTCTTTCTCCCCTCTGTAGGGGGGAAAGACTTGAGAAAAATGGGATATAGACATAATATAGGAATGATAAAGAAAAAGGGACAGATTATTGAATATTCTCTTATATCTTTGTATATTGATACAAAATTGAGATTATATTTGGCTATATTAGTATTGATTTTTGTATATTGATACAAAATTAAGGTTAAGTCTTTTTAAGGTATTGTACCTAGGTAACACTTAAAAATGAAATGTGAAGTTTTGACCTTTTCTTAGCAACTGTCATAAACTGTCTAGGATAATTAAGAAATGCAAACTAATAGTCATTGAAACGTCATTTTTTCAGATACTAGGGTAGTCTATCACAGTTATTTTCTAAGTTAATCAGAAATCAATTGCTAAGAGACAAGCAACATTTGCTTATTCAAATATACAGACATAGATAGGTCCATGAATGCCATGGACTATGGCATTCAAAGATGTTTTCTTAACTTACAGCACCCTTTATTCTACTCCAAGTAGATGATGAGCATTGAAGAATCTCCAATTGGAGATGGTTGCATTAGTTGCAAGCCTGTCACTTGACAAGAAAAATACCTTGCTTCAACTGTAGACAGAATCCTGTCCAAAAAGAACAAAACTCGGAAGCAGGTAAGTCAATAGCCTAGCTCTGCCAAGGCAGGGTAGGCAAGCTCTTCATAATTACTGGTTTACAATTAATGTCTGTCAGAGAAATGGGATCAAAAGGCTGAAGATTGATGCTCTAATGTATGGAGAGAAATTGGAAACTGTCCAGGCAGCCAGTTGTATGTCATTTCTTAGTTTTGGAAGCTGTTGGCCCTGCACTTCCTGCATAATCAGATATATTTATCCTTCTAAGTTCTCTGATGTGGTTGAAGTCTAGATAGCTAGAGTCTCATAATTAAATTTTGAGTTGTTTAAGAATTAAGAGGGTGTTCTGGATCTAAGAAGGTGTTTTTCAGATGGTGATGAAAGTTAGGATGGAAGCTGAGTTGGTTATAGAACTTTAAAGTCATGGAGATGGATGCATAGTAGAATGTTAAAGTCAGTTGTCAAATACGTATGGACTGGACATTGGGAATATATGCTAAGCTTTATAATTTTCATAATTGTGACCTAATAATTTTTGTTGTTTTGTATTGTATTCTTTGTTAGAAGAGAAAGAGCCATTTGTTGGACTGAAAGGGGGAGCTGTTGGTTGGCAAAAGATACACCTAAAAAAAAAAAAAAAAAACCAAGAAAGCAGATGGAGGGGTTTGAGTGGGAAGAGGGTAGGAGGATGGGACTGGAGCGGGGACTATGGAGGGGACTGTGATTGAGATGTAACTTGAAGAAATTAAAAAATTTTTTTTCAAAAATCAAAATCCAGAGGATCTCCTTTAAAATTTTTTGAAAATATTCCATGGGTATTACCTAAAATTACATCTAAAAATCCTGTAGAGATTGTTATTGATGTTTTTATAGGTTGCTGGTCAAAAGGTCAAGGAACATATATTTTATATACAAATTTCTTATACTCAACAAAAAAAGATTATACCCTCCTTTGATTGTACAGCCCAATAGTCAAAACTTGATTTATTCAATGAGTTTTTATTATACCTTGTCCAGTCATTGAATATTTAACTCACCTCACAAAAAGATTTGTACATGAAAAATAGAGGTGCAGTAAAAATGGAAATTGGCCTAACTTGAGAAGAAAGAATTGTTACAAAGGGATTATAAATTAAAAAATAGTGTGATGAGACTTGAAAACCCTAAGCTTTTTCCTACTCTCCATTCTT